>JAJMJU010000008.1:0-461902 GCA_030563705.1 Australozyma bambusicola | reverse complement strand
CTCTAAATTTATCATTCGCAGAACAAACGACATCTTGTCGAAATATCTTCCGATCAAATATGAGTATGTGGTTTATGTTGGCCTCACAGACTTTCAGCGGAGCGTTTACGAGCATTTCATCACATCTGAACAGAACAAGAACATTGTAAAGTCACAACCATTAAAAGCAATCGACACGCTAAAGAAGCTTTGTACCCATCCAGACTTGCTTCAATTATCTGACGAAATCAGCGGCTCTCGCAGCTTGATTCCGGACGATTACGAAAGTCTGGAACAAGGAGGACGTGGACGAGAAATCCAGACGTGGTTCGGTTCAAAGTTCGCGATTTTGGAACGGTTTCTTCACAAAATCCACAATGAGACGAATGACAAGATCGTGGTAATCTCAAATTATACTCGTACGCTAGATTTGATTGAACGTATGTGCCGCTACAAAAGATTCGGCTCTCTCCGTCTCGATGGCACCATGACCATCAACAAGCGGCAGAAGATCGTAGACAAATTCAATGATCCCGAGGGATCCGAATTTATCTTCCTTCTTTCGTCAAAAGCTGGCGGTTGTGGCATCAACTTAATTGGTGCCAATCGTTTAGTTTTGATGGATCCTGACTGGAACCCCGCCGCCGATCAGCAGGCACTTGCGCGTGTGTGGAGAGATGGCCAGAAAAAAGATTGTTTCATCTATCGTTTCATCTGCACTGGTACCATCGAAGAGAAGATCTTCCAGCGGCAATCCATGAAGATGTCATTGTCATCTTGTGTGGTGGACGAGAAGGAGGATGTGGAGCGAATCTTCAGTGGCGATATGCTCAGGCTTCTCTTCCAGTACCGTCCCGATACCGAGTGTGACACGCACGATACCTATAATTGTAAAAGATGCGTTCCTGGAAAGGGTCAGGTAACCAAGGCGCCAGCAATGTTGTACGGAGATGCGACAACGTGGAATCATTTAAACCACGACGCGCTCAAGGACAACGAGGACGTTCTTTTGCAGAACGAGGCCGAATTTAGCGATATTTCGTTTGCATTTCAGTACGTATCGCACTAGATAGAAGTTAAGGAGTTTCGATAGATGGGAGTATTCATTTTCAAAAGTTGATAGTAGATTTCTTTTTAGTTGAAAGTCTCTTGGGCGTGTTTCCTAATTGTTGTGGAATGATAGCGCCACACTAACGTGCCTATTCTATTAGTAAACAATTGAGGATTGTAAATATGTTTCAATTTCTTTTTGTATTTTGTTCTATTCCAGTATTCTCCTGACTTAAACAATCGATAGAAGCCATGACTGTTTTTACTTCTAAGCATCCAGTGAAACTCTAATTGAGCTCTTGAGAGATGAGCTGTTTCGAGAATTTATAAGACATATCGGAAATACATTATTGTTTTTATCTGAGATGTGCTTGTGGTCGGAGGTTCGTCCCGTTTTGTTTACAAAGAGTTCTTGATTTCATTGTGATAGCTGCCTTCGGTCTAGCTCTTCTTTGTATCAAACAAAAGGAATGATTACGAGGAATTTGAGTATACAACTTTTCTGACTATAACAGTCCTTCTCGGCGCTTAATCTGGAGATACAATTTCGGCCTTCTCTCTAGAATTCCCAATTCAATTGTATCTAATTTGAGAATATTTTAACACTATTACGTTCAACACTGATTCCCAAACATACTGACAAAATTTCAGGCCAATCACAGTATTTTGTTTTCACTCTCATTCGGACTCGAACCCACGATCATGTCCTGAACCTCTTAAAAAAAAATAATGAATGATGCTGGCCACTAGGCCACAGAGGCTAGAATCTGCATCTAAGCTGCACCGACGGCAAAGCTAGGTTGTATGCAGTTTGACTGATAACGAGAAACGGTGAAAAGGAAACACTGCCTAAATGCATAAGAAAAGTATAAAAAGGAGCTATGGAGATAGTGTAGAGAGGATCCGTCGGTATTGACATTTGGACGATTATTAATTGAAAAAGGGAATGGATCATTGTATTTATGACTGTTTAAAATAGCAATTCAGGAAGCAAGTTGGATAAGAATTCACAGAGTTTTCGGAATAATATAATCAACTCGGACTTTTGATCTAAAAAAATGTCTTTGATCTTCAATGCTAAAGTCCTACACTCTCACGTAATGCCTGAGTCAACAGATGATATATATTCCAAAACACTCAAAGCAATCAATCTATTAATGAATGATTGCTCCATTCTATAAATTCAAAAAGTTGTTCAATGTTGAAAAAAAGCTTTTCTTTAACATAAGCTCAACGCCGTAAAATTTCATACATTTTGAACCACAAGACTTATCCAACAACATCCAAAAACCAGAATTGACTCCATTCTCATTCATATCGAGTTAAATTGACTCGTAACTGACTCGGATTAGCCAACAACATCTCCATCCCACTTCCTTTCCTTCCCTTCCCTTCTTCCTCTGCTATACCCATTTCCTTCCTTGACTTATATTCCCTTTCCTTTTCCCGCTAACCCTCTAAACTCTCAAGAAAAATTAAATAGCAAAATAAACACTTTCCAATTAGGTAATGACGCCATGGCTTCCCGATCTGTCTGGACATTACTTTTCTGTTATCTCCGGAACGTTACCCCGAGACCCCAAGTTCCCAACCCCGCAAGTGTTATCTGGATCCGGATAAAGAGTATTCGTTCCGCATTGTTTCTTTCCAGGAGAATCGTAAGTTTTCTTAGGGAAGTTTCAAAATCGGCTCAATTCCAGGCGCAATTGGCACATAACGGCGTGCTTTTTGCTTTGCGCTGACATAAGACATTATACTGGTGAATCCATTGGCTGATTTCAGACCGGGTAAAAGAAAGAACCAAACGCAAATCTATCCTTAAAATCTACAAATTCTTCAGAACAAAAACACAATTATATATCTCTAAGTTCAAGAAATCCTTTTTTTCCGATGTCCTTTCCCAGCAACCCCGTCATTGTTGTTGGAGGTGGCTTAGCTGGTCTTTCGGCAGCACATCAGGCCTACAATCGAGGTGCTAACGTTGTTTTGCTCGATAAGCAGGGCTTCCTTAGTGGTAATAGTGGCAAGGCAACTTCTGGTATCAACGGTGCTCTTACAAGGACACAGGTGCTGTTGGAAATCAAGGATTCTGTTGAACTGTTCTATAACGACACTTTAGCCACTGCCAAGGATAGAGCAAACCCTGCGCTCATCCGTGTACTCACTTACAACAGTGCTGATGCTGTGCATTGGCTTCAGGAACTTTTCAAGTTAGATTTGTCCGTAGTATCTCGTTTAGGTGGTCATTCGCAGCCTCGTACTCACAGAGGCAAAGATGCGAAGTTTCCAGGTATGGCAATTACATACAAATTGTTGGAAACGTTGGAGAATTTGGCAGTCGAGCAGCCAGATCGAATCGTCATATTAAAAGATACACAAGTAATCGATCTCTTATCTTTAGATACTGATAAGTCAGCCATTACTGGTGTTCGCTACAAGAACTTGAAAACTCGCAACAAGGGCGAGTTACATGGCCCCGTTATTCTTGCTACGGGCGGTTACGCGGCGGATTTTACGAAAAACTCGTTGTTGCGTAAGTATAGGCCTGATATAGTAGACTTACCCACCACCAACGGCACACACGCTACGGGTGACGGCCAGAAAATTGTGATGAAGAATTCTGGAGTGGCCATCGATATGGATAAAGTACAGGTGCATCCTACTGGGCTCATTGAGTACAACGACCACGATGCTATAAGTGGTAAGAAACATCCACGATTTTTGTTCTTAGGCGCCGAGGCATTGCGTGGCGAGGGCGGGATTATCCTCAACCGCAAGGGTGAACGCTTCTGTGACGAATTGGGCACTCGTGACTACGTTAGTGGTGAGATAAAAAAACAGGCGGAAATGGGCAACGGGCCATTTCGCCTAGTGCTCAATCTGCAAAGTGATGAGCGCTTGAGCTTCCACATTAAGCACTACGCACAGCGCAAGTTGATGCGCAACATGAGTGGTGCGGAATTGGCTAAAGATATGGGCTTGGAGCTTTCAAAGATTCAAGCCACTATTTCCGAATACAACAAGGCCTCTACGGGCGAAGCCAAGGATAAATTTGGTAAGAAGTTTTTCCCAACAACTCCATATGATATGGAGCCCGAAAATATGTACCATGTCGCGTATATCGCTCGAGTTTTGCACTTCACTATGGGAGGTGTCAAAATAGACGACCAAACGCGTGTAATTTTTAGCGACGGCTCCTCCGAGAAGCCCTTTGGCGGATTATATGCTGCTGGAGAGGTTGCAGGCGGTGTCCATGGCCACAACCGGCTCGGTGGATCTTCTTTGTTAGCTTGTGTAGTTTTCGGTCGTTTAGCGGCAGACCAAGCCACAGAGCTCTTGATGAGACGGCTTTCACTGCAGATTAGCTCTTCTGCAACAGCTACTGACCGTTTGAACCAGATTAATTTGCACATCAACCCACAAACAAAAAGTTTCACAGTGACTTTTGGGGATGAACAAATGGGTGGAACGAACCACAATGATGAGACTCATACTCTTGAAAAAGGTACTAATGCTTCTTCTAAAACTAAATCCAAAGCGCCTGCGGCAAAACAATCCGACTACTCACAATTCCGCGTTCCTGACAAGGAATTCACTGCCGAGGAGGTAGCGAAGCACGACAAGGCCGATGACTGCTGGGTAATTGTTAAGAATGTAGTTATGGACGTTACCACGTTTTTAGACAACCATCCGGGCGGACGTGAATCGATTGTGAAGTACGCTGGCCAAGATGCTACGGAAAGCTTCGACATGTTGCACGACGACAATGTGATTTCGCGTTATGCCCCCGAGTGCGTTTTGGGACGGCTCAAGGGTAAGACACCTCAATTGGAGATCAAGTGAAGGTGATTTAATTTACTCGGAGTCAAAAAGACAAGCACGAGAGTTTATTTCGTAAAAAGAAAGCCAAACATATTATCAGAACAAGAATCGTTGGTAATTTGTAGAGCTTGTGTTCGTTTGTAATGATTTTGAGTAGATGCGATGCGTTTTCTTGACTGATTGATAGTTTGAATAAAGTTACATGTACCTGGCTGCACCTCTCCATCAGTTAACTCAACGGATTAATCTAGAATTCAATCAAGCTGCGCTGTTCGTTAAACTCTCATTTTCTTTTTGCTTTCCATTTGTACCGAGACTATGTTTTAGTAGGGATATAGGTGCAAGCCATCAACACTATCAAACGTTAATTTTCGAAGTAAATAAAAAGGGGAATTCCAAAAGTGTTGCCATTGATACATATTATACCATATCACTGGGAAACAACAATCATTTTAGCTATGTCTGAGAATTTCAATCATATTGAAATGATGTTTCTCCTTCAAACTGAAGCGTCAATGTGTCAGTGAAAGAATAAGTTCGAAGAACTTGACCAGTTCAAGAATCATATCATGAGTCGGCACTTGTTTAGAATCGAGAAGATTGAATAGAAAACAATCTCACAATCTGTAATTAAAACAATCTAACTATCTATTCAATCCCAGTAAGCGTCTCCAACAATTATTTGAATCTCTCCGTTTTCTTCCTTTCTGCCCCCTTATTTCCCCCTCTACTCTTGTTCTTATTTCTTCTACAGTTCTACAAGTAATTAGCTCTTCCTCTTTGTTTATCACATATATAGAGGTGCTCTGCCCGTTTAGAAACACTTGTGGTGCACAATGGTGGGTCCGGACTCGTCATACTCCTGCTTGGAGATCCACATCTGTTGGAAAGTGGACAACGAGGCCAAGATGGAACCACCAATCCACACGGAGTACTTTCTCTCGGGAGGAGCGATGATCTTAACCTTCATGGAAGATGGAGCCAAAGCGGTGATTTCTTTTTGCATACGCTCAGCAATACCTGGGAACAAGGTGGTACCACCAGACATCACGATGTTACCGTACAACTCCTTTCTAACGTCGACATCACACTTGATGATCGAGTTGTAGGTGGTTTGGTCGATACCAACGGCCTCCAAACCGAGATCGTTAGGACGGAAGAGGGCCTCAGCAGCTCTGAATCTCTCGTTACCGATAGTGATGACCTGACCGTCAGGCAACTCGTAGGACTTCTCAATAGCAGAGGATTGGGACGAGGTTTGCATTTCTTGGTCGAAATCCAAGGCGACGTAACACAACTTCTCCTTGATGTCACGGACAATTTCTCTCTCAGCAGTGGTGGAGAAAGTGTAACCACGCTCGGACAAGATCTTCATCAAGTAGTCGGTCAAGTCTCTGCCGGCCAAGTTCAATCTCAAAATACCGTGAGGCAACGAGAAACCAGCGTAGATTGGAACCAAGTGGGTAACACCATCACCAGAGTCCAAAACGATACCGGTGGTTCTACCGGAAGAGTACAAGGACAAGACGGCCTGAATGTTAACGTAAAAGGCAGGGACGTTGAAAGTCTCGAACATGATTTGAGTCATCTTCTCTCTGTTGGACTTGGGGTTCATTGGGGCTTCAGTCAACAAGACTGGGTGCTCCTCTGGGGCAACTCTCAACTCGTTGTAAAAGGTGTGGTGCCAGATCTTCTCCATGTCGTCCCAGTTGTTGACGATACCGTGCTCGATTGGGTATCTCAAGGTCAAGATACCTCTCTTGGATTGAGCCTCGTCTCCGACGTACGAGTCCTTCTGGCCCATGCCCACCATGATACCTTGGTGTCTAGGTCTTCCGACGATGGAAGGAAACACGGCACGGGGAGCGTCATCACCGGCGAAACCGGCTTTACACATACCAGAACCGTTGTCAATGACTAAGGCAGCAACTTCTTCTAAAGGGGTTAGTACATGTAAAGGGATAAAGGGGGAAGCAAGGAGAAAGGGAAGAGTTATTAAAGGAAAGAAGCAAGGAGAAGGGAAGAATAAGAAGAGCATAAGTGGAAGATTACAAGATAGAGACTGAAATTTTCAGGAGATAGTCATAACGGATGGTTCTTGTCATGTTACCATTCAACAAATCATCTTAACGGAATCCCTCGTGACCTCTTCTCGTCTCCTCCTTTCTCTGACTCTCTTCCAGTATTGTCTTCTATTCTTTTCATTTCTCTTCTTCTCTCCTTCTTATGCAATGTATCCCTCTCCTCTCCCTAACTTCTGGTTCAGATTCCTGCACAGTGTCGGAATTCATTTTTGAATATTATAGGTCAAAAGCTTACAAAGCAGAAAAGAAAGTATCCAATTACCAGCGAAACCCATTTCATAACAGCGAAGTATTACCGATTCCCCTCTTTTTCAACCTCTTTCAAGCTTAGAAGAAAAAAAGTAAGGGGGCGCGATCGCGCGGCAAATTCGGGCCAAAACACCCGGACACCAACCGTTGTCGTCCACTTGTTCGATACCAGGGTGGCCCAAAAAACAGCCTAAAAGACACGAAAAAGAGACGCAACCGTGGGAAATTTTGCAGACGAAAAGTGGCCAATTGGATACATTTGCAGTTATAAAGACGGTTACGAGCCCGCATCTCGGCCCGTCGGGCCGGATCGGTAACTTCCGCCTGACGTTGTTTACTCGACGAAAAAAAACCGAAACATGGCAGAATCAAGACACGTGCAAGTGGGGAGAGTAAGGGAAATGGAAGCAAACTGACCAATCAGTGGTCAGCAGGTGACTCAGTGCACCTAACCGTAATACATACCACCGTCCATTTTTTATGTTTGTTTGATTTATAGATAGGGTGAGGAAAAGGAAGAGTGGTGGGAAAAAGATTGGTGTTTCGGGCGGAGGTGCGAGGAGGCGAGGGTGTTGTTGTATGCAGGTCGATAATTTGGGGGAGGATGCTAAAAATGTAAAATGAGAAGATAGGATGCGCGTAATTTTTTGGAAGTGATGGTGAGAAAAAAAATTAAAAGAATTTTGGATGAGCGACTTGAAGTTTTTTGAAAGGATGGAAATTTGGATTGGGAAGAGGGGTTGTACGCCTAACAGTAGGTCAGTTTTTGATTGTGATTTTGTGAAAATAGGGGAAAAGAGGAAATCTTGGGAATATTTCACTTAGTTTTTGAATTTTAGAATTTGATAAGAGATTTGATTGGTTTTTCTGTTGTTTTTGGCAGCTTGGGAGAATGATAAAACGGTCTGTTGGCGCCGAGAGATTGAAGATAGAAATTGGTGTTTGAACTAAAAGACTGCATTTTTGAATGTATTATGATTGGTTCTGATATTCTTTTTTCCTTCTATGAATCCTTGTGGACGAAGAAACGGAGGTTGCGTTTGATCCAGTCAAACCACCTTTGTTTGTTATTCATGACAGAAAGACAATAAAAATTATTCGGAAGTGACGAATTGAGACGATCAATACAAGAATGAGCCGGTTTTTGTTCATGAAAAGATCTTTTCAATTGAGGTTCCGGCCATAGAATGTTAATGAATGTGGCTAGAACCCGGAGAATACAAAAGGGGGTTTGCAACATAGTAAGGTTATGTTATTGATTTCTTTGATTACAAAATTTGGAGTGTTGGAAGAGATGAATCGGCCATTCTTTAGGAGTCAGTGGAGTATTCTGGAAAAACGATTCTGGGGTTATTTTAGAAGGGAAAAGTTCCAAGTCCCATTGGATTATCGGCGGTCACCTTGTTTAGCTACATCCATTTCGTCAAGAATAGTTTCGAGGTTCATTTCATTGTTTTTTGCTGTTTACCCCGAAGACTCCCTTACACTCGGATCCCCTCGTGTTATTCGAAACAAACGACTAGAATCAAAGTGGCCCTCAAATTATTTGTTTCTTTTTTCATTTCCTTCCTGATCAATTCCATTTCTCTTCCCTCTCTTGAAACGATTCGAAGGAGGCTACTCCTTTCAATCTACCATTCAAATAAGAATCTACGTTCTGAATTCCATCAGAAGCTCGTGTAAATGGAAATCTACCTTAATTCTCCACTAAGCTAAACTTGGGCCACAGCGCTGTTTTAAGAGTGCCATATCGAAGAGAAGCAGATCAACTCACTCAAAAAAAGCCCCCCAAGAGTCATTTCTTATTTCAAATTTTCAACTCCTTTCGTCTTTCACGCTCTTCCTTCTTTCATTCCACCTTCGTTGTATCATATCGTACAACCTCCATCCCAAGTACTCTCCCATAACTCAACCGTAACCCAACCGATCGCTTGGCAAGAACCTTTAATTCAAAAATAGAAAAATTAAAAAAAAAATCACCTTCCTTTTCCGTCGCTTCCCTCCCTCTTTCTCTTCCGTTCCCTCTTTTTCTCACCTACTTCCATCTCTCTTACTCAGCATTACTACTAGCTTACTCACTCCACATATAGGTACAATTTCACACTAAACCCACTACATATTCCAACTTTTTTTGATCAAAGGACAGAAACCACTGTCCAAATACAGATATTACTTACGTCTCAGAATTTTCCATAGGAAACACTCCATAAAAATTTCTTTCTTCTCCTCCAATTCATTGTCCTTTCCTTTATCTCAATCCCTTCTTCTCTTCTTTTAATCTATCTGATGACCCCGGAGAATCCCGTCCCTACAGCCTCTCGAGCTGCCGCTTTTGACTCCATCCCACTCGTATCTCCCATAGCAACTCCCTCTGTTCTCGAACAGCCGCATTTGCCACCCTTCATCTCTCAGGAAGAAAGAGAAGCACTCCCCATTCATAACGAGCTTCCTCAAGTGAAATGCATCGCTCGTGCTCGAATCCCAACGGTCCAGGGCCCGGAGATTTTCCTACATTTGTACGAAAATAATGTGGACAAAAAAGAGCATTTGGCAATCGTCTTTGGCGAAGATATCCGTAGTAGATCGCTTTTCCGCCAAAGGCCAGATGACCTGCAACATGACAGAATGACACGAGGAGCATACGTAGGGAAGCTATTTCCCGGTCGTGTATGTGCTGACCGGGACGACCAACTCGACTTAGAACTCCATTTTAACTCATCCGGTGACCTTATTCCAGAACCAGAAACGACGTTCACCCAAGACGTTCTCGCGCGGATCCACTCCGAATGTTATACTGGTGAAACCGCATGGTCGGCGCGTTGTGACTGTGGCGAGCAGTTTAATGAGGCTGGTCGGTTGATGGGTGAAAACGGTCATGGTTGTATTGTATACTTACGCCAGGAAGGTCGTGGAATTGGCCTCGGCGAGAAGCTCAAAGCTTACAATTTACAAGATTTGGGTGCAGACACAGTCCAGGCAAACTTGATGTTGCGCCATCCTGCTGACGGACGCTCGTTTTCGTTGGCCACAGCCATTCTCGTGGACCTAGGCCTAATCACAATAAAACTCTTAACAAATAACCCAGACAAGATCATCGCTGTAGAGGGCAAGAACCGCGATGTTCAGGTGGTGGAGCGCATCCCAATGGTTCCGTTGGCATGGCTGACAGAAGACGGCATTAAGTCGAAGGAAATTGAGGGATACTTGAGCACAAAGATCGAGCGTATGGGACATTTGTTAGAGAAGCCGATCCGGATATAATTTGGGGTTAACGTTAGAATCACAAGTTAGATTCACAGAAAAGAGAAGTTGGAAGGCTCTCAGAGATAGCTTAATATATGAGAGCACCGGAGTGAGTACGATTTCACGACTAAAGACTAGATCACATCAATGCTGGCAGCATTGAAATGCTACATAGATCCGAATTAATGGCAATATAGTTCAAGAAATTACTCTAAACCAAACTGATTTTCTCACGCTTAGTTCTTCTCGGCGCCAGTGACGCTTATCAGCCCCTGATGACCTTGTTGAGATTCCTCCTGTTTTTGGCGTTGTTTCTGCTGTTCCTGCTGCTTCTGAAGGTTGTACAATCTGTTTGCCTCTGCGTGGACGTCCTGAATCTCCTTCGTCACATCCTTGTAGAAACGGTGGATTCTCAGGCCCGAGCGTGTAGCAGCAGCCTTATCAATATAATTCTGCACATCACGCAGGTTAGCAAAAGTCGTCAACTTGGATGTTAAATCGCCCAATGCAACGTTTGCCTTCTCCAAATTCTTTGAAGCAACAGACTCGGGGTCCTTCGAATGGATGTACCGCGCATCCAAGTCGTTGATGAAAGCCAAGAACGATGCGCTGATTCCCTGCTTCTTGTCAAAGTCGATGGCTTTTGCGATCAATTGGTCCGAAACCTTATATCCAGAAGCCAAAAGCTGCGCCAACACCGCCAGTTTGGGCTTTTCCTCCTGTAAAATGTCACCATTATCTTCGGCATCAGCCTCTTCAGCGGCCCGTCTATCCGAATTTTGAACTTTGTGGTCGCCCGGCACAGCGCCGGACGATTCATAAGTTGGTGGATTCGAAGCCACAACAGAAATGGCCGAGCCCTCTAATTCGGCGTCATCCAAAAGAAGAGCGGTTTCCATGGCCTTTTCCAGCTTGAAGGATACCTCGAACGTGCCAGTGCCCTTTGGTTCAATGTTATCGATCTTTCCACAGAACGAGAACAATTCCTTAATATGATCGGCGCCTACTGAGGGCTTGACCTGGGAAACAATGACAGAAGGCATCTCAACGTTGATTTGTTGCAATTTTGAGTCTGATGTATTCTAATTGTCGGAAATCTGTAAATTCTTTGTTGTTTCGAAAGAAATCGGTGCTTTACTTGAGGCTAAAATAGTTATACTCAGCAGTATTAATAGTGTCTTAGACCCTATTGCTAGGTGGTGCATACTGCGCGTCATGGCATGACAAAAGTGGCTGTGGAAGGAAGGTGGCGAAACTTTTTATATTTCAGATTCATTTCAAACAAAAAGTCTGCTATTAACTCAAATAAGAATATTTATGGGTTATGAGCCTCGTATAATCCGAATTCTATGTGCTTTGATTGGAGGGGGTGATATTAATGTAGTTCGGGACTCTATGTATGTCCTGCAGCCAGGTTTGCAGCCAATTTAGCACCTTCTACTTGCAACTGTGAAAGCATCATGACAAGATTTAAGCCTTCTAATCACGGTAAAACCACCAACGGAATGGAGAACCGGAACTTATGGAACTCACTTTCGGCTTGGTATTCGTGTAAGTACTCGGCCACGGCCCGCTCGTCGTCCTGATCGAGGCAGGCGATGTGGTTCTGCTCGTCAAATTCGTTGAGAACTAGTGAAAACACGAGAAAGTACCTAAGATCCATGAGCGTCGACGCCTGGAACTGCTGCGTCAACAGCAGTGGCAAATTTATCATGCTGCAAACAGAGTTGTGCTCGTTTTCGGCGGTGATGGCAAGAGCGCTTGCGTATGTGTTGACTTTGATTGACGGTGTGACTTTGTAGATGTTAACCAGCTTTCGCTGCTCTACCAAATGGAACACTTCGTGCGCCTCGATGTGTGTGACAACTCCGACGACTCGTGTAGCCAAACTGTGTGTTGAAGGGAGACTTAGACAGAAATGTACATCCTCTCCAACTCGGTAAGATGCCTTGGATACGAGCGCCTGGCACAAGTGCTGCCCATTGACCATGATCTGGTATGAGAGACGAGTCTTTGATGGGATCTGCGGAATATACCCGTGGTCGTCCTTTTTAAGGGAAACAGAACTCTTCCTTCGTTCTTTGGCCGCTACGGTTTCAACAGACGAATTTATGAGATTCGCTAGCTCCGCCTCGAGTTTTGCCTTTGCAGCTTTCTTTTTTACCTCAGAATTACGTTCCGTGGTCTTGCCATTTGACCTGCAATGGTCTGCGTCCGCCTCAATGGCACGCGGCTGCCAATCTTTATCTACAATCGGCTGCTGTAAAAAATTCGCTTGTGACCATCCTCTCTCTGTTCTAATTTGGCCTGGTGTGAACTCTAATGGAAAATAGATGCTACGGGGGATCATTCCTTGATCAGTCTCATCCAGAAGACCGACTATAAACTTGTAACAGATGGATACAAGGCCATTGTCGCCCAAAAACCCTGTCAGGCGCGTATTGTACGAAGGAGGGAGGCTCTTTGAGGGAATAGAAAGTCGGAGCTTATGCGTCTCGCGCTCTCCAGCTTTAATTCGAGTACTCGAGAAAAGTAGATGCTGAGAGGTTACGTAGAAAGGTACTATACACTGAGGGAGCTCCGAAACAAAAAAATGAGACTCTTGAGCGGAAATTCCAGCAGACTCTATTTTGGGTGGTTCCTTACTATTGAACGCGAAGGCCAAGTCGTGTAGGAGATACAGCCCTGCAGCGTCAATAGAGCCTGCCCTGAAATCGGGCCAGCCGGCCAATTTTGTCTTGAAATGGCACAGAGCATCGTTCTCGTTGAAAAATGGCGTTTGCAAGATGGCTTCTACTTTATCGTGCTCGTCTTCGGTAGGATACTTGGTTGCAAATTCATGATTCTTCCAGAACACGTCTTTCGCCGAGGAGCCGCCCGTCCCGTTGAAATCGTTATTAAGTCTCACATAACCGACCATCTGGATGTATCCAAGAAAAAGCGAGACGTCGTTAGAAGACGAATCGGTCAATTGATGGCGTTCTGTTGCCTCGATATCATCGTCTGAAACGGTACCGTCCACAGCCTCGTGATCGTCTTCAACATTGCTTGCAGTATCGCTTGGGAGGTCAGTGCTTCTAACAGATGTGTTGAGAAAGTCAACGGTGCAATCAAGCTTCTCGTTGTCTCCTGGTACGGGGATATATGTGACAGAAACCTTGAGGTTTTGGAGACTCTTCGCTAGAGGAAAGTCACATGGTGCCACACTCGGCATTTCTGCAACAATAGGGGAAATTCTGGGAACAAATCGAGTCTTTGGGCGAAATAATGAGTGTTAATAAGAAGACGTGGTGGCTCCGATAATTTGTCTGGGGTAACCTGTAGACAAGACCCAAGAGGGAAGAAGAGGCAGGGGAAATAAAGAGTGAGGTAGATAAAAATTTGGGGGAAAAAAAGAGATGGGAATTTTTAAAGAGAAATGAGGGGTGAAAGTACGTTTTACATTGAGATCTTTGCTATATTAATATCTTGTGTAACTATCTCGAAAGAGAGATATAAAGTCTGTTCTTTACTCTTAACTCAATCAACAAAAACTTCTTAGATCAGCCATTTTATTTAATTTTTTATTAGCTTAATCCCTTTTCCTCTTCTCTGTTCTACAATCCCTTTAAAATAATGAACAGAATCATTCTAATACAAACATATAACGCTTTGCATGCCTTCATCCACACATTAATCTCCATTGAAGAAATGACTCAAATCGTCCCTCTACACGCATTGTCGAAACTCTATCTCGTATCTCAGCGTATCTCTCGGCGGCTCGTCACTTAACTTAAACGTTACCTAATCACCAAAGGAACCATCCAAGTTCATGTAATAAACCAAAATAAAAGAACGATCATCACAAGAACCATGATCTCAAGAATAACAATCTCAAGTCTATTAACGCATTTCTACTCTAAACCGGCTGCTGTTCGCCCACCTCTGTGTGTGCAGAAATAGGGCCTCCCTCAGGTTGGTCCGTGCCGCTCATCTGATGGAAATCCAAGATCTCGCTGTACATCATCACCCTCCAGGTGTCTACGGGCAAGTCTGCATCATTGAAACTCCAGTCGAACTTTGTCTCGCAAGCAGGCTCATCTGTTGGGTCGTGGTATGGTTCCATGTAAGGGTGTTCCAACGCATCTACCGCAGAAATACGTTTCTTCGGGTCAAAAATGAGCATTTTTGAAAGCATGTCAATGGCCTCAGGTTCCACGTGCGTGCACAGGGCAAACCGTTCGCTGAATGGGATAGGGTCTCTGTGGGGCAACGATTGCACAAACCGCAACGTGTTCTCAGAGCAGATTGTGTCAATAACATCTGGTGGAGGCGAGCCCAAGAGCTCTGTGATGATGGAGAACTGGTGGACGTGGTCCTTTCCGGGGAAAAGCGGTTTGCCCTCAATCATTTCGGCCAAAACACATCCTACAGACCACAAGTCGACCTCGGTGTCGTATTTTTGCCACGTCAACATGATCTCGGGCGCACGGTAGTATCTGGTCGACACGTAACCGGTCATTTGAGGGTCTTGGATACGGGCCAACCCGAAATCGCAGATCTTTAAGTCACAATTCTCGTTGATGAGAATGTTCGAGGGCTTCAAGTCTCTGTGAATTACTCCTGCCGAATGGACGTATTTTAACCCACGGAGGATTTGGTACGTGAAGTATTGGATGAATTGTTTCTCCAACGGCCTAGATGAAAGAAGACGGTGCAAATCCGTTCCTTGCAACTCCGTGACGAAGTAGATGTCTTCCAAAGGAGACAAGAAGATGTCGTCCAAGGTGATTAAGTTCTCGTGGCGCAAGTGCTTCAACAACTTCAATTCACGGTATGTTCTCTTGGCCAACACAGATGTCAGGAACGGCTTCATGATCTTTTTGACAGCAACATTTTGGCCAGTGAGTTTGTCAACGGCAGAACACACGAGTCCGAAGGCTCCCATTCCAACGGGGTTCAAGTCGGAGTATCGGGATGTCACCTCGAATACTGTGCCGAAGATCTGCGTTCTAGTGAATTCTCCAGACATATTAGAAAAGGGAATTGGGGCTTGGGGCTGTTTGGGGCTGTGATTGAAGTGTTTTAAGAAAAACCGGGTTGATTTCTCTGGGACGTATGGTGTCTTGTTTCGAGAGTTTCTTCAGAAGTTCCAGCCTATTACTTCCGACACAATGATGGCTTTTGACTGAATACTTGACAGATTCGCTAATTGTTATTTGACAAAACGCCCGATTTAGTAGTATGAGCAGATTAGGAAGAAACGCTGAGTTGGTGTTGTAGAAAGGCGGTGTAGATGTTTTCTACATTTCCAGTGGGTGGCATGGCTGGGGGAGGACAGGGTCCTGCAGGACTGGCTGCACCGAAATAGAAGGACACACATAATGGCACCGGTTGGGAGTTGGGAAAATGGAGGTTACCCGGCACAGACATTAGGAAGGCAAATTTTGTTGATTTATTGTATTTTTTGCGGTTTCGTTTCGGTGTTCTATGGGAGCTCGTCTCCTGAGAATATGGAGCTTGTCAGTAGACAGTGAGATATAACCAAGAGGGCGATCAGAACCTCAATAACGCCATGTTCTTTTTTGAAAAACTTTATTATCTTCGCTTATAATCTGTAGTCTCACACTTCGGCTCTTTTTTTCGCAACCTGTCCATTCTGGGAACAAATGACTTCCGTTCCAGTTTCGGACAAAGTTCACTGCTATGCTAATTCAGCAGCCCTTTAGCCCAACTAGGAAATCCATCCTGTGTGCGTCCTCTCTGCTGGTTTTTATAGGCAGGATTTTTACGAGGCCGCTGGCTTCTACATCATGTGTGTCAAACACACGGGGTCGTTTTAATTGCATGTATTTTTGTTATTTGCAAAATATTTTGAGGAAACTCTTTGCTACTTTCTTACTCACTGATGTTTCGTGTCGGTGTATTCGGATGCTTTTAGGTATCATTTGTAAAACAGAGAGGAAACTGGTGAAAGTTATTGAGTAAATGTACCTTGTAATGATTCAAAATTTATTTGATTATCTCTTTGAGTAATCCCCGACTCGCTCAGTCGAAAGTGGTAGACTTATTCAAGGTTTGCTATCTAAGAATCCAACTTTTGTAAGTTACAACAATACCCTGAAACCCGTAACTTACATATTCACAAAGCCGCAATTGAGGTTTAGTGAAGAAATCTTATTACCATGAACTTCTTGAGTATTGGGTCTCAGTCGCTTAGAAAAAGAAAGACACACAGCAGATTCTCACTGAGCCAATAAGATCTTTTTTTACCTGAACTCAACAATATGGAGTACAAGTGCGTTACTACTATTGTGTCCAGTTAAAACAATGAGAGGCGGGCCCTCATTTGGCCAGAACTTCGTATCAATTCTTTGTCTTCGTTCGTCGACTCAGACTGGCCGACTACAAGCACGAAAAAATAAAATGAAAATTCAGGGCCATTCATTGCAAAGCTGTACTTCTCAATTTGGAGTCGATTTTCGATTTGATCAATTTTTTTTGAAAGATTTCGAATTTGGGTAGAAATCCAGCTGGTTAAAGGAAATTACAAATTTCAAACGCACTAAATGCAAAACACAAAATCTTCAAAAGAGCGTAAAAAACCCAAAACTCGAATTGATGTCTTTTAGTTGGTAAAAATACATTTCCCATCATTCTAAGATTAAATTTAACGATTAAAAGACTCGGTTGAGGTTTTGGCGTATGTACTCGGCGGTGCCCAGTAGCGACAGGAGTGGTGACTGCAGTATAGTTATCCGTCAGCCCCTTCATTAATTATGTAGGGGTTTAATTCATTGTTTTTTTTTGAAGAATTTGGCATTTTCTTTTATTCGCATATCATCTGGGTTTTCAGAACATGTTACTACCATAGTAACAAGCTCATACATAACATAGAACGAATATGAATAGAGCCCACCAAGTTAATTAGCAAATCGTCGAGAAGAAGAAGAAGAAGAAAAAAAATGAATTAAATCAATTTGAAAAAAGAACTCCTCTTTCAACAATAATTCATCTTCCTTGTCTGGAATCACCTCAACCCTCACACTACATTTAACTAATACATAATTGGAGATATTTAGGTTACAAAAAACAACTCAATGGCTCCCTATACAGAGACCCAGGCCCGCAGTCGTCACCGAGAACTCCATTGGATTATCGAGGAAATGGTTCGACCGGAATTTCCGCGCCTTATAGAAACGCTCCACATCTGCTCTAACCTCTTGTTGTACAATTCACCACAGCATCCGGATCCGGTTAACCACATTAGACGAGGGCCGGCAGTCACATTGGCTGTATCATCTCGGAACCTGGAACACCTCAAAGGAGTGCTTGTCCGCGATGGCCCACACATTACAAAGGTCAATGTGTCGCTTCGAGAGAGGCACTTCAACAAGCTAGTCAATCGGCTTCTGCTAGTGAAACCGTACCTTTTACTGCAGATAATCACTGCAAAACGTAGCATTGACAACGCAGTTGAGCTAATTGTACAAGCATTGTCTCTTTTCGAGGTCTCTGGAGACAACGCTCTGTGTGTAATAGAACCGGACACGTCAAGTATTAGAACAACTCGAACAGAGAACCAGAACTACGAGCACAAAGAGAAAGGCGAGGATTTGAACTTAGCAAAGAATGTTACAGGGATGGAGGAAAATCTCAAAAGTAACGAGAATCATAATTTACAGAAACCAAAGGAGGTTGGCTCAGCTTACAACGATGAGAATGAGATAAAGTCAACCAAATCAAAGGCACTAGAGGATAAAGAGGCACAGGAGGCCCATATTATTCTCATGTCTGTCTTCACAGATCTACTAAAGGAGCTACAAATCGCCAAGAGTAGTTTACAGCTCCCAACCGAACCAGAACTCGTGTTTCCCGAACACGTGACGCCGCCAGGGATGTTTGAACCCGAAGTTGCCTCGCAAATAGCCGTGGACATGTATATTAGCCAGGCTGAGGTGTGTATTGACCTTAAAGACTTACATTTGGTCACAGAGAAGCCATGGGCCGATATTGACCCAATAACGGGCAAGTCTCACGCAGACCTGCTTCGCGAGCAGATTCTGCATAAAAAAGAAGTCAGTTCAGAGCTAGATGAGAAGTCAGACACTGGTGTCATGAGCCTCATAAATAAGCACATACTCAAGCCGAAATACGAGACGCAAGACTACATCGCTCGATGTATAACCTTCAACAATCAGGTGGTGATTGTGAACAAGAAAATTGAGGTTCTGACGGCCGATCCGATCCTTGTCAGTACGTTTACCAAGCTCGACTCGGTAGAGCACATGGTAAGCAGTTTCTTGGAGAACATCAAGAAGTTTGTTTAAGCTGAGGCGGGTGACGCAAACTGCAACGTAGAATCTCGCTCTCTTTATTTAGGGCCAGATGGTAAGGGTAAATTATACTTGATAAACTAAGAATAATATCTCGATTTGACAGGAACATATATGCAACAGCCAAATCAGAAGAATCTAGGAATGCAAGACATTCTTGTTCTTATACAAAAGCTTAAAAGCTTTTACAAACTCTCGCTTTCACTATTTCGTTCCTCGTTTCTTCACTAGTCCCGTCCTCTTATTCACACTATTACCCAAAGCGGAACTTACACTAAACTCACCAGGCTCGAAACGCGAAATCACAAGATACGACCAAGAGCGGTTGGGATACCACATATTCCGGCGCATTGAAACCATTACTGTTGCATAGCTTCTACCTGCAACATCTCAGCCCTCTATGTTCTTCCTCCAATGATGTCATCCGGCGCATTGCCTAAGCGTCCGTCAGACAGGAATGTGATCTGAAAACGTTCTGCAACGATGTGTACTAAATCGTTTAGGTGCGGCTTGCGCCAAAAAAGGCTTCAAGATCAATGACTTAACAGATTTGAAATGGAGCGGTTTCAATCGACCACTTGCTCGATTCGTCAGCCACCAAACTTGATCCGTTTAAGGAGCCCTTACATTCAAAAATGTTTAGAAACTGCTTTTGTTGTCTCAATGTACTGGAATCCCAAGATCCCCGCTTCTAGAATCAAATCATCTACTTCTTCCTTTGTCGTATCTTTTCCCCATGAACTAAATCAAATCGCAACATCGGTTATGATCGCTGGGTTTCGCGGGTAAAAAAAGTGGACTCTTGCGATCTCATAACGATCACTTGAACGTTGCCTCGTCATAATTGCAAACACGTCCAAAATACCATAATGTGAAATTGTAAGAGAGCTAGTGTTGCCTCAGAACCTGCACAAAGTCGGCCAGGCCTGCATTGATGTAGGACGCTTTTTCGCTCATGCAAAGAAACGATGCTTTCGCCGTGCAGTCAAGGTTCGGACATAAGGACACTCGAGTATGTGTACTTGCCGTATAAGGAAGCAAAATGTTTCTGCCGAACGAGGTCTCGAGCCAATCAAACAAAGAACTAACTAACCAATAAATTGTAAAGAGTAAGAACTCGTGTGAAGTTCATATAGAAGTCGTCTGTAATTGTTATCTGGAGTGCATCAAGCTGTTCCACAACCAGACCTGCTCATAACCGGCTCATAACCTTCTCTTTTTGCTGAACTTCCGACCTTATACGGCATGTACCACACAGAATGCCATGCACGAGTGCACACAGCGCAAGAAATACCCTAATTATGCATACAGATACTGCAGATAAAGAATTTCTTGAAGCTAGCCTGTGTGTACCAACATGCATTCTTGTTTTGCTCATTCGTCACCATTGCTGTGAAGACATCAGATGGATCATTTATAAACACACATCTAACATCCAATAACGATTCCCATAGGGTACAATTGATTTTAGGCTTACCAATCCGTGATCTATTGTGAAACCACTTCCTCAAATACAACCTTTCATCGGATAAATCCGAACATTTTGGCGTACCAACTTTAATAGAGCCTCACCGCCATAGTCACCCAGTTCATTGTTTTAACTGGTGCTAGATCTCGATAAGGTGAAAAACTTTATCCCCCGTCGTTTGTGTCTTTCCTCATTTGGTGTAATTGATTACGATTGTGTCGGATATCTGCGTTAGACAGTAATCATTTCGGCCATAAGTAGAAAAAGATCCTGGCTACATCTGGACACCTTGTTCACCTAGCCAAAACTATAAGAGCCATCCTTTCCTCTACGTCAAAATCGGCTACACTTACAGTTTCGAATTTCGTCTCAGAGTGCCTTTTTTACTCTACAATCTCCTGGCGTATATTCTCCTGATACCATGTCTGACAGTCTGAGCAGTGAGAGCCCTAGCTCTGTGTCGCAATTACTCTCGGCACTTATCCCCAACTTGGTGATCTTTGCCATTTTCATACTGGGCTTCTTAATTGTGCGTAAGAAACAGCCTCGTGTGTACGAACCTCGTAGTTCCGTAGAAACACTCCCAAAGGACTTGCAGACCGAACCAACGTCGCCTGGTGTTTACCAATGGCTCGTAAACATGATTAAACGACCCCATTCATGGATGGTGCTCAAAACCGGTCCTGATGGATACTTCTACCTCCGTTATGTGGCCATGGTAGTGATTCTTAGTGTGTTTGGCTGCTGTCTCTGCTGGCCCATTTTGTTCCCCATAAACATCGTCAATGGAAACGGTTACACAGGCTTAGACATGTTGACCATGGGTAACGTTGCAGACAAGTACCGTTACATTGCCCATGCACTTGTTTCCTGGGTCTTTTTCGGCGCTGTAATTTACGCAATTTACCACGAAATCGTCTACTATACTACATTCAGACACGCATTGCAAACCACACCTTTGTATGACTCCTTGATTTCGTCCAGAACTATGCTTTTGACTGACATTCCAAAACTGTGTTTAGAGGAGGCAGAGTTGCGTCTGCTTTTCCCAGCAGCACTGAACGTGTGGTACTCGCGCGACTACAAGAAACTCGAGAAAAAAGTCAAGGAAAGAGAGAAGTTGGCCGGAAAATACGAGTCCGCTTTAAATAAGGCCATCACCAAAGCAGTAAATATCCGTAGCAAGGCGTTAAAGAAAAACGAGCCTGTGCCACAGCCTGAGGATGACATTAACAAGTATTTGAAGGACGGTAAGAAGAGGCCAACACACAGAACCAAGTTTTTGATCGGCAAGAAGGTGGACACACTCGACTACAGCCCAGAAAAGCTTGGGGACCTCAACCGTGAAATCAAACAGGAACAAGCCCAGTATGGCCTGGCCGCACAAACAAACTCTGTTTTCCTTGAGTTTCCCACGCAATTGGATGCACAGAAGGCTTACCAGCTGATTCCATTCAATAAGCAAATTAAACGTACTGGTAGATACATTGGTTTGGCACCAGACGACATCATCTGGTCCAACTTATCGTGCAACAAGCACGTGCGTAACCTCAAGAAGTTGGGCGCCTCCATTATCCTCACTCTTACCATCATTTTCTGGTGTATTCCCGTGGCTGTCGTAGGTGCTATTTCCAACATCAATCTCTTGATCGAGAAGCTTCCATGGCTCGGTTTCTTGAACAACTTACCCGAGCAATTGATGGGTATCGTGACTGCGCTTTTACCAACCATCATGTTGGCAGTATTAATGTCTTTACTTCCCCCTTTTATTAAATGGTGCGGAAAGATGAGCGGATGCATTACCTTGCCCGAAGTCGAGCGTTACTGCCAGCAATGGTACTATGCGTTCCAAGTGGTCAACTCTTTTGTTGTGGTAACCTTGGCCTCAGCTGCCGCTAGTGTCGTTGTTCAAGTTATCAATGACCCAGATCTGGGCACAACTTTGGTATCTTCCAAGATTCCGCTGGCCTCTAACTTCTATATTGCTTACATCATCTTATACGGATTGCTGTTTTCGTCTGGTATGCTTTTGCAGCTTGTGGCCTTGATTTTGGCTCAGTTCTTAGGTAAGCTTTTGGATAAGACTCCAAAGGCTAAGTGGAACCGATACACCACCTTGGGTCAGCCCTTCTTCTCTGTATTGTACCCATCCTTTCAGTTGTTGGTGCTCATTACCGTGATCTATGCCATCATTGCCCCTCTTATTCTTGGATTCTCTGCTATTGCGTTTATTCTTATTATCTGCTCGTTTGGATACACTTTCATTTACGTTTTGCGGCCCAACACCATCGATGCTCGCGGAAGAAATTATCCATTGGCCCTTTTCTCGACGTTTGTGGGTGTTTACTTCGCTGAGGTCTTGTTGGCTATCATCTTCGGTTTGGCCGAGGGCTGGGTCGCCATGGGCCTTGAAATCGCACTCATAGTCGTCACCATGGCGTTCCACATCTACATGAAGAAGTGCTACGTGCCTCTTTTCGATGCGGTGCCTATTTCTGCGATTAGAGTGGCCGCTGGCGACTCTGCCTACAAATACCCAACCAGCGATTCCGGTCTCAAGGAAATCAAGCACGAAGGAGAAAACTTCTGGAATGGTGGAAGTCAATTGGATAATGGTGCCCCTGTAAGCGCCCAAGTATTGGCAGATAGAGGTGGTGAGCTTACCGGAGTTGAAGAAAGCGGTTCCGAAAAGGGTAGCGTTCCGGCCGGCAGCGCTTCAGTGCAAGAGAAGGGTTCGACTTTGGCTCCTACTGCATCAAACCCATTCACGAACGCCCCAAGCACTGCCCAGGCCAATACTTCTTTGGTTAAAGGTCCTGGCTTCTTCGCGAGAATGTTTAAGCCCAGTTCGCAAACTTTTGAATTCTTACGCTCGCAGATGCCTCAGGAATACTTTCTGTACGTCGAGTACCACGAGGATTTTGTAGCTACCGCTTACGCCGACCCTGCAGTTCGTGCAGACGAGCCCCACATCTGGATTCCTAAAGATTCGATGGGACTTTCCGAAATTGAGAAGAACAAGGCCTTGGAGAACGAAGTTGACTGCTCTAACGACAACGCCGGTTTCGATGAGTCAGGTGCTGTACAGTTCTTCGGGCCTCCTCCTTCTTACGAACAGGCCATCAAGTATTAAGTAGTCTGAGAGATTTAATAGGATTTTAATTGATTTTTTTATTATCTGGTATGTTTAATGGTAACATGTAATAACTTACTTGGTTGAAAGAGTTTGTTTTATTGCTTGTTTTAATCAAAAAAAAGGTGAGTCAAAAGTTTTTAACGGAAAACCTCTATAGTCCAGAAACCTAATATTTTAAGCTAATAAGAGTTTGTTTCTCGAAATCTTCTAGTACTATTGTTGTTGCTCATTTGATTATTTCACTGGGTCTAGCACTAGAAAATTGATTTTAACGCCAGAGTTCGTACGTGGCACAACGGGTTAAACTGTGATCATTCCAGGTTCGTAGGTTTGAGGGTCACATGTTCGAATCTTGTGCTGATGCTCAGAAAGTATATAATGGTCCAGAACCGTTTGTGCCGGCGCTATCCGATTGTGGCCGAGTAGTCCGGACCCCTGGACCGTCAAAGCCGACGAATCGCGGGGCCCATGATCGAATCACAGAAATTTGGGTATGTCTGAGTTACTGTATTTTGTGTAGAGCTATTCATAGTCAAAGTATTTGACGTCATTCTATTCTCTTGCTAACAAAGGCAAAGGGTGAGACCTTAAGAACCAGAAACAATATAGAATAGGCACAAAGGAAGTGTGAAAGTTGTTTAAGTGGACTATATGGGCTTCCATCTTAATCAAGGCCCCTTGGGTTTTTTGATGTCAAACACAAATGTACGTGTGAAGTATTAAAATGCATTTTCAACTACAAAACAGAATAACAATTATTAGAAAGTAACATTACGGATTTCCAAGGCTCTTTCTTTTAGTTGAATGTAGCTTATATTGTTGAGTTTCGATAACGTTTGACGAGGTACAAGAAACAGATCGAGATACAAGTTGCGACGCTCAAACAAGGCTAACAATCACCAAAATAAAACACGGAGGAACTGCCAGTTGACCGCCCACATAAGGCGATACCCCCTCTTCAAAATCATATTCAAGATGCTCTCAACAGCCACTTGTGTTTGGAGTTAACTATGGGAAGGATCGCACACAACTTAAGGCTCCATTGGAACGAAGAGGAAATAAGCAAAAAAGACAACAACAAATTTTTTTAAACAAGACCGAGATCAGAAGCAGCAATTACGTTCATTGGCCGTTGCTTCGGCCATACTAATAGATATCAGCTTTTAGAAGGGCCTCATATAAAGAAAAAGAACAAAAAGAGGAAAGGAAAGGAAAGGAAAGGAAAGGAAAGGCAAACAATAACAGAACAAAATTAAAAACAAAAAATAGAAAAAAAAAAATATCTGAAAAGGTTTGCAAAAACACATTCCATCCCCGATTGGTGTTGTCTCTCTCCCGCCGGAGCTTCTCTCCTACCCGAACAAAACATCCTTTTACAATGTAGATCAACTTCACATGTTTTTTCTCTCTTACTTCATTCCTTCTCTTCCGTTTTTCCCATTGTTAACCGGAGCCCCACAAAATATCACGTGACTATGGGGTAATGACTCAGTGAAAAATATATGACTCCTTGTTCACATATATAACAGAGACAGATCCATCAAACCTATCCCGGTCCCAGATACCATTCTATTTACATCATGCCAATGCTCAAAGACCCCTCGGTCAAATATGACGCGTTTCCACCTATCCATCGCCCCAACAGACAATGGCCCAATAAAGTCATCAAAAAAGCACCTAGATGGCTCTCCACCGACTTGAGAGACGGTAACCAGTCTCTTCCGGACCCAATGTCCGTTGAAGAGAAGAAAGCGTATTTTCACAAGCTTGTGGATATCGGGTACAAAGAGATTGAGGTCGCTTTCCCTTCTGCTTCACAACCCGACTTTGACTTCACCAGATACGCTGTGGAGAACGCACCTGAAGATGTAACCATCCAGGTATTGTCTCAGTGTCGTGAAGAGCTCATCCGTAGGACTGTTGAGTCTTTGAAGGGTGCACACAGGGCCACAGTCCATCTTTATTTGGCCACTTCTGATTGTTTCAGAAACGTGGTATTTGGCCTCCTGAAGGAGGAGAGCAAGGAGTTGGCCGTCAAATGTACGAAACTTGTGCGCAGCTTGACCAAGGATGATCCACTGCAGGTGAAGACCCACTGGAGTTACGAGTTTTCGCCGGAAACGTTCTCCGATACACAACTTGAGTACTCTTTGGAGGTGTGTGAGGCGGTAAAGGCTGCATGGGAGCCTACTGTCGACAACCCAATTATCTTCAATTTGCCTGCAACCGTAGAGATGTCGACACCGAACGTCTATGCGGACCAGATCGAGACGTTCTCATCAACCATCTCTGAACGTGAAAAAGTGTGCATTTCGCTTCATCCACACAACGACAGAGGGTGCGCAGTCGCAGCGGCTGAGCTTGGGCAGCTTGCGGGCGCTGACAGAATTGAGGGCTGCCTTTTCGGGAACGGCGAGCGCACGGGTAATGTGGATTTGGTGACATTGGGACTCAATTTGTACTCGCAAGGGATTAGCCCCAACATCGACTTCAGCAACTTGAATGACATTATCGACATTGTTGAGCGGTGCAATAAGATCCGCGTTCCCGAAAGAGCCCCCTATGGAGGCTCACTTGTCGTTTGCGCATTCTCAGGATCACATCAAGATGCCATCAAGAAGGGTTTTAGCCATTACACGCAGCAGTTGGCCGATTCCGACAACAAGAACGTCAAGTGGAAGTTGCCGTATTTGCCCATTGATCCGACGGACATTGGCCGTACATATGAGGCTATCATTCGGATCAATTCTCAATCTGGTAAAGGTGGTTCTGCGTGGGTCATCTTGAAGAACTTGGAGCTCGACCTTCCTCGAGCATTGCAGGTGGATTTTTCCAAGAGAGTGCAAAAGAAAGCCGAAGTCAAGGGCCAGGAGTTGACAAATACCGAGATATGTACTCTATTCAAGGAGGAGTACTATCTTGACGATAGCGCCAAGTATCCCTACGAACTCGTGGACTACTCTGTATCCAGCGTAAAAACAGGCAAAAGGGAGATTGTCGTGCACTTGTCAGTGAATGGCGAAGCCCGGAAAATCAGCGGTGAGGGTAATGGACCCATCTCTGCTTTCTCACATGCAATCAAGAAGGATTTGGGCATTCATGTCGACGTCAAGCATTACCACGAACATTCGCTTGGAGAAGATTCGAATTCGCAGGCCGCAACGTATATTGGCGCCATAACTGCTACGGGTGAAACCGTTTGGGGTGTGGGTATTCATGAGGATGTTTCACAAGCATCCTTTTTGTCTTTGGTTTCGATCCTTAACAACTTGAATGAGAGAAAGTAGAAAGGATAAGTATTTGAGGAAATTGGAAGGACGTTTATTTAAAGTTTGGAGTAGGAGAGTACATAGTGATTGACGTTTGGGATGGTTCAGGGATTGTAGGTAGGAGAGTAACTGAAGTGTTAGTTGGTACAAGAGTATTGATGGGCCGTTTAGTCCAGAGAAGCAAATAAAATGGAATTAAAATCCTTTTTGTACTATGAAAGTTTGAAGGTCTATAAATTTACTCGATTAACGTATCGATGAATGGGCCACGTCTTAAACTATTGCAAAAAGATGAAAAAACTTTTTTTTTTTTTTTTGAAATAAAAGACAGATACAGTACACATATTTTTTGAACTGTGAAGTTCTCTCGGTCCTTCCCTTTGTTCTATAACAGCATGAAGTGAAAAAGGCAATTGATCACAAAAACAAAAAATTAATATGAGAAATCCAAGAAAATTATAACTAACTATTCACATCAAAAAAATCTTTGTTTCGTCTCCATCCTTTTACCAATAACTTATATTCTCCTCCCCCATAGTTACCTCTCCATATACTACAATCTCTTTCCTTTAAACACCATGACACAGGATCAACCTTCCATTGCAGATGCATACAAGAGTATAGTTGACGCCGAGAAACAGGCACTGGCCCTTGAAGCCATGCTTGACCAATTGGATGGGAAACTCGATAGTCTTCTCGAAGAGATAGAGGCTGGGGAGAAGGAGAGGGACAGCAACGGGGATCTGGAATTAAGGAACGCAAAAATGGTGGAAGGAGAAAAGAGGCTTTAGATTTCGTAATTAGGACCATCTTTGGCCAACTAGATCCGTTCGGTAGATGCATATGGAAGTACTGGGAAATGATAAGCTGCCCCTTCAAACTAAATGTCTAAAATTCATCCAGAAAGTCAACTCTTCAGTCTCTCTCATAGTCTCTATGAAGTTGTATTAATTCTATAAATTCTCAATTGCTCTCTACTCTCTACTCTCTGCTCTCACTTCTCAATCTATCACTCTACTTTTCTCTTTCTAGCATCGTCAAGAGCTCTGACCTTTGGATGAACTCCGACACCGAACTCTCATAAAACGGATTGACCGGCCGCAGCGGATTGATGAGAACCGCCGCCGTTTCCGATGCACTGGAACCCTTGAGCTCGGGAATCGTCACCTTGGCCAGTTTTCCCGCCTCAAGCCACCATTTGAACGTATCCGAGCTTGGTGCTGGCTTGTAGTCTGTGTCCATATCGTAGACGAACCGGCTGACGTCTGGAGCTGTGAGCAAGTCGTTGATGTCACCGATCGCCTTGGTGTAATTCTCGTAAATGCCTTGAATAATATTCTTCTTGGCCTTTTCGTTGACCACGCTCACAGAAGCGCTAAATATCGAATACACAGGACGGTGATCCGAAAACAATATCTCCGGATCGCTATCGTAGACTTCCTGCTTCAAGATGTTGTTTTTACATAAAGAAAGGATTCGGTCCGTCCAAGCGGGCGTACGTTGCTTCTCCGATGTGTCGTACGTTTTCGTACCGTTGTCAAACTTATAAGT
This sequence comes from Australozyma bambusicola, assembly GCA_030563705.1. NCBI lineage: Eukaryota > Fungi > Ascomycota > Pichiomycetes > Serinales > Metschnikowiaceae > Australozyma > Australozyma bambusicola. The sequence goes on along the minus strand of JAJMJU010000008.1, from coordinate 433,736 downwards.
GGGTGCGAATTTGATCTCCTTTTCGTCAAAAAATGGAAACGTCTCGCCACTGGCCATCTGTTTGCTAAGCTGATCGTATTCAAGAAGTTTTGCATAGTTTTCCTGTTCAATCAACGCCTTGACTCGTTCGTTTGGCAAGTCTATTCGGAAGTTGAAGTCGCCCAACCATATAACCGCATCGTGTTCGCGGATCTTCCTGTTTTTGGAAAAGAGGATCTTGGCTATCGCTTTATAGTTTTGGTGTCGCTCATCAACGTTCCCATGGCCCGCCGCCAAGTGCGCACAAATGAAGCACATCAGAGTTGTTGAGTAGTTGAAACTAACGGCTATGGCGCCCTTGTTGGCACTTATACCACCTAGCCCCGTCTTCTTGAGGAGGCCCTCGGTGTTGCTGATATACTCTAATTGACTCTCATTTACAAAAACTAACATCGCAAGCCCGCCCATCTGACAGCTCCAAAACGAAACGTAGTTCTCGTTAGTGTTGCCATGAGTGTCCAAGAGCGTTTTGACCATCTTCTCCCATGCCAAAAACTTATCTGAATTCACGTTTATCATTTTCCCTGGCGTAAGTTCCACAATTTCCTGAATTCCTATAAACACCAAATCATAATATGAGTGCTCGCCGTGTCTTGAGGGAAATAAGAGCTCTTTAAGTTGTTCTTCTTGTCCCACGGTGCCATTGACGTTAAACGTGGCAGCGTAAATGCAAATATCGCGCTGGAACTTAAATTCATTAGATCTTTTCTCCAATTCAACACTGATGTGCTGGTGCAATGGATTGTATAGCTTAACTACGATCTGGTTCTGTAAGCGGCCCAAAAGCTTCTGAATGGCAGCTTCAGGAGACATTGGGTCGCGCATGGCATTAAAATATCGATGCGTAAAACGCTGCTTGATGAAGCTTTTCAGGTGAGAGCTTTTCAACTCAGACAGATGATGAATGTTGGTAAGTTTTTTCAAAGACTCCTCATTACGCTCCCAAAGCACCGCATGCTGGTTGTACAATTCGCTGGAGGCAGTGTAGCCCATGTCAGCAAACGCTAGAGTAATCACCTCCTGACTAATGACTTTGGAGATGAAGTTGGCCTTACTCGAATTGTCAAAGGAATTGATGCGAAAAACACCCAACTGCTTGCCAATGTAAGTGTTGCGTTTAGAATCGTAGAACATTGCACCAAACTCAACAATTTGTTTACTGAGTGGCCGTACAATTTCGCTCGGGTTAGTAGAAGAATACCCGATCTTTTTGACGAATGAGCTGGCAACAGCGACCGACGAATACGTTAAACGATAATTATTATTAATAGCCTTATTGGATGTGGTTGCATCGAGTGTTTTGGGATCGAGCTCTGTGGTTTCCCTGGTTTCAATAAACTTATTTAAGTGTGAAGTGTACTCGGCACTGAGTTGGCCCTTGTAAGTTTTTTCATCCTGCTGAAGACAATTGATGATGTGAAGGTCACCAAAGTGACGGCCCAAAGTGTCGAAGTGGCGGGTGAGCGCATGGTGCGACGCTTCGTACGACCGCGGGAACTTGATGGTCTTGTTCAGTTTTGTAGACATGATGCTCTTTTTAGAGAAGGTCGTGCTGGTTTCCCAGAAGCCTGGCGCGTTTCCTCGAACCACCACGTATGAAAAGCTAAAACGATTCAGCGATATGATCACCTCAGTTTCTACATAGTTGGGCACCTCACCGTCTTCGTCTGAGCCACCTTCACCAAAGAGAGCGCCGTGACGCTTACACAGCTGCTTTGAGATAAGTGTCATCGAAACGGACTCGCTGTCCATAAGTGTGGTTTCTACTGTTCTGGTGTATCCACGAGTGATGACGGTTAGAAAGCCGATCTCGTCAAACTTATGTTTCTCAGTAGTATTGAGCGCCGCACGGAACTCAGAAAGGCCCGCCGACATAAAATGGTTCCATGCAAAGCGCTGGAAGTACGGATGGTCGACAGCGCCGTACCGGAGCTGTGACGCTATACCCCTTTCTTGTAGTGAGCAGGTAACGTCGAAATCCCGCAGAAAATAGAAGTTTCCGTGCGAGAGCAAGCGTTTTACCGAGCCAGCGGGGTAGGTATTGCTTGGGCCCTCGGCATTGGAGCTGGAAGTCGGATCGTCATACCCAGAGTCCAGCTCAGGTACGTTTTTGTTGATCCAGCTATCAAAAGAGTCGCTGTCGAGGCAGTAGAAGTCCACGTCCTCAACCATGTGGATTTTTTCGCTTAGCTGAGGCCTCGCTACAGTTCGGGATCTAGTGATGAACCCCAAATGGATGTGTCCCTTCAAGTTGAGAAACCCTAGAAAGCCCTGAAGTTCCTTATTGTGGCGAGTTTTGGTGGGCGTGATATCGATGAACGCGGAGAGATTGAGCATGTCGGTTTTAAGAAACTCCACAATTACTTTGTTTTCGAGTTCCGGCGCTGTGCGCTGTTTTCGGGCCTCCTTGAGTTTGCCACGATCATGATGTCGAGCAGAGTTCTCAGAGCCCGTATAGTGTGGGCTTGGGTGGCGAATGATAAGTGCATATGATGACTCGGTCACGACAAAGGTACGAGGGTACTCATTGAGGTAAAGACGCATGGGTGGAGTTTTTTAGAGGAGGTAGATTACAAAGGGGACCTGCACGATTCAGATCTGAAATATGGGGGGTGGTACAAGAGATAAGGAAAAGTGATATAAGAGAGGGAATGAAGAGAAGAAAAGGAATGGAGAGAAGAGTTTTGATAAAAGAGGTAATTGAATTTTGTTTTGTTTTTTACTTTGAATATTTTGTTTGTTGAGTTAAAAGAGTAGTTCCTATTAGCGAGTCAAGGACCTATGGGATTGGCAGTGAAATATCGAAATCAAAATCAGAGAATTTATGGAATGAAAAGGGAGAGATCAATTGAGTCGAATGAATATCATTTCCGACAGCGGGAAGCGTACTGTATTGGAAATGTTAGCTAGAGCCAAGTCATCTCTTGCCAACTAGTACTGGCGAATGACACATACGTTGAAAATGTGAAGAAACTTTTCTTTTCGTGTTAATGTGATGCATGTACCAGGAACTGAGCGCTATAAACTACATCTCAAGCATTAGCAGAATCTACGATGCTAGCATTTGGACGGTCCAGATTTGGTGTCGACTCCAAAAGGAATCAATATGCCGTAAAGAGCCTGCTTAAAGTTCCATCTGCTCTTATTAAAAATGAGTTGACAACAACATGTGTCAAGCCAGCTTTTACGAGTTCACCATGCAAGGCAGGCAAATCACACACAGGACACTTTGGCTTAAGTATTTGCATTTACCTTGACAATCTACACAGAAAAAAGGTAGTATTTGCATTTACCTTGACAATCAACACAGAAAAAAGGTATTTTTGTATCTTCTGCTAAGCTCAAAACTCCCATGTGTGATATTGGGTGGTGCTTCTACTTCAGGGTTATTTTAATCTTATCAAAGCCGTCTGGCGCGTAGCGGTTGTTTTTTAAAGGGCTCCAAATGCCTACATTGTTTTACGAGAGTTCTTTCTGAAATAAAACAGTTTTCGAAGTCTTGACTTACTAAAAGGCTTTAAGTAATTAAAGGGTTTTCACAACTCATAGATTGACTTATAACCAAAAAAAAAAGTTTTAAAATTAGATCAACAAAGCTGCAATACCGGCAACACCAGCAACGGCACCCATGGCATTCTTAGCAGCACCAGCAGAGACAGTGATAGCGTTTGCGCTAGAGCTAGTAGAACACCCGACGCAGCCAATTGTGGTGGTAGTAATGGTGTTTGAGCTAGTAGAACAGCTGGCGCAACCAATGGTAGTAGTGGTACTGGTGCTGTTGTTTACGGCCAGAGCAGGTGTAGAGGTTGAGAATGCTGAAGCAGGTACGACCTTTCCAATCCAAACTTGATCACATTGTGGGAATGGAGCGGTGCTGTTACCTGGAGCGGTGATAGCAATGATCTTCTCGGTTGCCGAGTAATTGTAAAGATCACCGACGTTGGAACAAGACCAAAAGTTCCAGTTAGTGATAACTCCGTTGTTGCCGAAGGTAAGAGGCACTGGTTTAACGTATGGGCCGGTTGCCAAAAAATCACCATTTGAGCCAAAGTTGGCGTTGTACGTGCTAAGTTGCCAGGAAATTAGTTGAGTATTGGGGTCATAGTCGAAAGTTTGTGGGGAGTTGGTGCCCTTAGCAATAAAAAAGCCGTTCCAACCAGAGCCCTCATGCTTACTGTAGAGACGACCAAGGGCTTGACCGTTGTTAACTCTAACGATAAGGTTTATTTGGTCGGCGGCGACGAGAGAGGTGGTAGCGAGAGTTGTAGCAATATAAGAAAACTTCATTATTAAAAAATGTCTGAGTTAAAACTTGCAAATGGGAAATTAGGGTGAGTATTTATATTTCGAGAGAATGATGTAGCTATCCAGGACTGCCAGGAAGACAAGATAAAGTTACACGGATAGAATATTGGGCGCTCGAATATAAATAAAAATCTTAAATGTCAGCGAATTGCTATTTTTTGCCTATTTCAGCCAAAGGAAGAGAAGTTTCAACTCTGAAGACTATAATGATTGCAAGCCCTGCACTCACAGGGCGGTTATTTGTAGCCGCATGCAACCTGGGGGTTATGAGTGGTAAGTTACAACATTAAGGAACTCAATGCAACATATCAAGGACGATTCGGAAACAAATTCACGTTTTTGCATAGCAATGGTGGAGAAATGATCAAACTTTTTTTTTATCATGTTCACTTTTATGACTGGTAATACTAAAATGGGAAAAAGGAATCCAAAGGGTGTCACTGCAGGAAATTGTGATGCAAGTGAAGGAAGCCCATTACGAACTAGGATTTTTGGTTTAGAAGTAATATCTAGTATTTTGGCTACGCGTTTCCTTCTAATGGCAGTTAAACTTGAATGCCTTAAATTTGTCTCTGATGATATGAAGGAATATGGAACATTTTTGACACGAACTTGCTTGAAAGAGTCGTATATAATTTCGCTATTTTTTTTAGATTCTATGTCAGAGTTCTGAAACTAGAAATAGATTGTATTTTTCAGTCTTTGATTCACCGTAAGTTTGGCGCTGATGCTCTCTGGAGTTAGGCGCTAATTCGAAATTTCCAAGAAAAATAGAAAAAATTATTTAGGCCTACCATCGTTATCGTCTACATACAACAATTTGGGAGATCTACAACAATGATTCTACAAAAATAAATTCCACACGCCTTAATTTAAGAAATGGCCAGATTCATAGACTTGTGAAGACTACTTTCATGCAGCTTTGATGCAGGAAGTGTCATGCTTTAGGGCTATCATGGACTTTTACACAGGAATGAAATTAACAACTTGAGAGAATGTATTAATATCATTTATCAAGATATCTATTCTTAATTTGAAATTGGTTGGGTTGAGCAATCGTACGGGTAATCTAAAATTACAAATTAACACATCCTCGTGTACATTTTTGCATGAGTTCGTACTTGAACACATGCATATAATTATAATTTGACGGTTCATTGTAAAATTATGAGGTACGGGTGTACCAAACTGATAAGTGTTGAACGATTCACTGCATTTTTGAAGTTGTTATTATGTCGTAGAAAAATAAAAGTGATTGTAATTTTGTATGCCTTAGATAGAGGTCTTAGTGGCAGGTTGCAACAGTTGTGAATCTCAGCACAGAAGAAAAGATAAAATATGATAAGGCTTTATGATAAAAACAAAAAAAAAAAAACAGAATAATTTATTGATCGTGATAAAAAAGTTGTTATATTCTGAATTTTTTTGCGGCGATGTTGGAAGAATTCTTCGGACTGGGGGAGGAAGACCTAAAATTGATCTAGAAATAGTAAAGAAAAAGTAGGGCATTATCAAAAGAAAGAACGAAATAGAATTTGAATGTTTTGAAGAAAGATTTTGTGTGTCTGAGAGCGATGATTCAGGGTAGCTAAGCCATCTCACAAACTACGAGAAAAAAATTAATAAAGCGAGATAATCAATGAACTCGATACCTTGCGATCACTTGAAAGTTCTTGAGCTTGAAATTGTTGATTTTGTGTAAGCAATATTGGTCAGTCACGTAGTTTTGAGATGGCAGTAGTTCACGGATACCAGTACAGTTTTACTTACAGAGTTGTCCATTGAACCTTCATCGGTAATCTTTAGAAAAGAGAAAGCATCGATGAATCATTTCCATGTCTTTTGTTACATTAACCGCTGACCACGCAAGACAGAGAAAACGAACACAGCTCTCTGACTTTATTTGCTTTCGTGTTGAACATTATTCACAGACCGACGATCAATTTTTTTAGCTCTATTACTAAGCCCGAGGTTGGCGTTCATGATTAATCACAAAAGACTCGGGGAAATTATCCAATAGAGTTCTCCTTACCTTTGTTTTTGTGTCAAATCTGTAGATATGCAAGGTTCTCCTAACCAGGTGTTATGAATTCCCAATGGGGAAGGTGGCTTTTCTATAGCGATCGACGTTTCAAAGGGCTTCAAGGGAACAGCGTCGAATCTAGACCAATCTTTTTCTTTGAGAGACCAATTTTAAGTTTTTTGTATCGACAGAAAGGAGGCTTGAGACTTTGTAATAAATGAATGTGGGGTTATTGTTGCTTTGATGGTCTGTTTGGGAAGAGGTGTCAAAGCAGATAGCGGCATAGCGGCTATTTGCCAATGGGTAATTGACGGTGTCTCAAAACGGTCTTTTTACAAATAGGTTCAAAACCATGTCAAGATGCTTTGCTAGGGTAATTGTTTTTGTGTCTCAAAACGTGATTTTAACTATTCCGAGGTCGTACGGTTTCTCGTTTTCATTCCATACTCTAAGAATTAATTCATTACTGAAGTGTATTCTTCAATATACAAACCAACGTTACTAAATAAACGGAGAAATTATCTTATAAATTGAATGGAAACAATGCGTCGATTCCAAAATTAGATCAACAAAGCTGCAATTCCGGCAACACCAGCAACAGCGCCCATAGCATTCTTAGCAGCACCAGCAACAACAGTAACGGTGCTTGACTGACTAGCACAACCGGTGCAGATGGTGGTAGTGGTTGTGTTATTAGCTGCAGAAGAGGTAGAAGAGGAAGAAGAGGAAGATACAGCGGCAACCACAGAAATAGTAACAGGAGAACAAGATGGGAATGGAGCAGTGTTGTTACCAGCAGCGTTTATGGCAATGATCTTCTCATTTATAGAGTAATTGTAAGAATCACCAGTGTTAGAACAAGACCAGAAGTTGAAGTTGTTAATGTTTTTGGAGCCGTCGATAGAAATAGCCAGTGGGGTTACAGATGGACCAGTAGCAAAGTAAGGGCCCATTGCACCGGTGTCGGCGGTATAAGAAGCGAATGGCCAGGTGATTTGCTTAGTGGAGGTATTGTAGTCAAAACTCTGAGCTCCACCGGAATTAGTGATGAAGAAATAGTTGAAACCGGCACCCTCATGCTTACTGTAGAGGTATCCAAGGCTTTGACCGTTGGCGCTAACAGCGAGAGAGATTGGGTCGGCGGCAACAACGGCAGCGGTAGCGAGAGTGGTAGCAACGAAAGAGTACTTCATGTTTGAGAAAAAGTGGTTGGCTTTGAAAATGAAAGGGGGAAACGACTCGATATTTATGTGCTTCCGGGAACCATACAAGGGGCCAAGACGGCAAAAGAAGTTGCCGCCATGCATATACAAAAGATGATGTTGCATCCTAGAAAAACTGGATACTCCGCATGAAATCTTTGGGAAAGGATTTGTTATTTTAGGAAATATATGGTAAGTGTTTTTGAATCAACGACTTAAACAACTTTTCTTCGTTTCTTTGAATTTTATTAGTTCTTTTGTTCACCAAAATCGGGTTGGGGACCCTGCATCGGAAAGGCGCTGCTTGATGTGCCGTTAGTTACATGCAGAGTACTGATATCGATTAGTTACCATTAAGGAAGTCACCTGCATGGTAAAGGAGAAATGAAAATACGATCACGGTCGGGTTGCAATGGTAGAAAAAAGTGTTTGTTTTTCTGATCGGAGGCTCATAGGATGGTGGTGATTTCATGGGATAGAGGGGCTGCAAAGAAACCAAGGAGAACTACCTAGAATCAATTAGTGTGATGAAGGGTCGTTTTTGTAGCCTGGGGAGGCCAAAGTCATTCTCGTCAACAATTGTAGCTCTCGTATTGCTTATGCTGTGTTTTTTTAATCAACACAGCACGTCAAAACTAGCGTACATCAAAAAGCCAAGGAAATTGTTGGCCACGAACATTTCTGCGCTTAGTTTTGGGTAGATGCCAAGTGGGTGGAAAATTCTAAAAATAAGGCGACATGAAGACGAACCAATACCGTTTAGATGTAGATAAGTTATTCTTTACACATAGAGTTTGTATTGATTTGTTTAGGAGGCAGGATTGACCACACATTTACAGCAATTACAGTAGCAGTCTCAACATCAATCACAACAACAAACAATGATCAAAGAATAATGATTTATGAACAAAAACTCATATATAAACAAGAAATTTCAATGCTCATTAAGAATTGCCTGGGCCCACTACTTGTGTACGTCAGGGGATGCAAGTGTTCGTGTTTGTCGTGTATACAAGCGTGTCAATGCACGAATATGCAACGGGCTCGTATATTTTGTGATTGAAGAAAGCGCTTGGTAGTGGGCGATTTGTTCGTTTCTGGCGAGCTTGCCAGGATGCTGAGTGTCTTATAATTTCCCTGCTTCACAAATCGGAAGCATGGCCGCAAACCTATAGTAGACCCGAGCTGACCAGGGCAATCTTAGGGTGTTGATCGGTGAACGGGATTTGACACTTACGCGTTCAGAAAGGCTCTGTGGAGGATTAGAAAGTGAAATTCTCTCTCTTTTTTTTAATATCTCGAAGCAACGATAAGAAGCGAAAATCTCAGATGTATTAAAGGAGATATGTTAGAAAAGAAAAGGTCCAATCTTCACAAATCTGCTTTCATTAACTTCAGGTTACAACCATTAGAACCCACATGTCTCCCCAGAAAGAATGAATACTGTAGAATTTCTTTTGACAAACCAGGAAAGATACTAGATGAACTCGCACAAAAGAGTTTTCTGTCAAACAGATCTCTTTCAGGGTAATTGACACATCATGAAACTTCTATACGGAAGAGACATTAACACAACCTTTGAAGTAATTGATCTCATATAATACTGGAAAACGAAGTGTTTATCTTTCTGAAACTGTCTTCATTTCGATTTAATGTCAATAAGTTTCCCGTCTCTTAAGTACTAGGGTAGCAAGGTCTTATTTCCAATCTTATCAACATTTCTAGCTTTTTAACCAATTGAATTAAGAAACAAATTTCCTGAGTACAAGGACCAATATTACGTCTCAGATTTCAATTGAAGGGCCAGTTGATTTCTCACTTTCTCACTTCCTCCTTTCATATCACATTAAAACAACCCCAACGAAATATTTTTCAAATCACAACAAAACCTCTTTGAAATCAAATCATAAATGGATTATAAAAATAACCATTTTCAATTACCAATTTGACCATCTCCCCTAGTTCATAATTGGCTGCAAAAGCCGAGATCGCATTTCACAGTCACTCTGCAGACCTTATTCGCTAACACCATTTTGCAATCATGACACAACTAATTATTAAGTGACCCCCATTCTTCCTTAAAACCTTTCGAAAAAAAGACGCTCAATTGATAATGGAGCTTAGAAATTGCGACTACGAGATCAAGGAACAAGACCGCTACCTTCCAATCGCCAATGTAACAAGAGTTATGAAAAAGGCCCTTCCTACCAGCGCAAAACTCTCCAAAGAGGCTCGTGAGTGCATCCAGGAATGCGCATCTGAGTTTATATCTTTTGTCACTTCGCAGGCGATGGACAAATGTCTTTTAGAGAAACGAAAGACGTTAAATGGCGAAGATCTCTTGCACGCCATGTTCAGTTTAGGGTTTGAACACTATTCGGAAATGCTCAAGATCTATTTGGCCAAATATCGAGAGATGGAACAATTTGAGGGGCTACAGAAACGGCGGGCGGCTCCAGTCAAAGATATGTATAATGAGTATCCTGAAGATGGTCTATTACCTGAAGAAGAGTTTGACGAACAGGAATTTGAGCAGTTTGCTGAGTTTGTAAGCGATTGAGGAACAAAAGTGATGCTTTGGGGGGTGGGTTTCTCAGGACTTTCAATAATCGACATTGAAAGAGGGAAATTTACTGAGAAGTTTCCAACTTTTAATCGGAATTGAACTAAAAAGTTAATGTATTCAGTTAAAATGGTTTATGTCCCACTTTGACCGTAAAAATACTGGAGATGCCCTTGTTCTTTAGCAGCCATCTTCTATCCTCTTCATGTTCCATTCCAATACTTCTTCAAATTCATTTCCAATATCAAAAAACGAAATCATGCTCATCCATAAATCTCTTCTTTTTTCTTCTTTCTCTTTCCTATTTTGTTCTTTCTCTCTTCTTCTCAATTACTCCATTGGTACTTAAATTAGATTCTACTGCACACAACCCTCTAACGATTCTTCCGATCTGTAGAAAAACAACAGCAGAAGATCGCCGATCGACATGAATTCTAGCCAAGTGCTCCTAACCCCCAATTGACATGAGAAGCAATATACGACGTAAATTGTCCCTTAAAAGTAATGAAACCGTTTATGCACACAGTCCATTCACCTAATCCACACCTCCTTTGGTATGCGCTAATGCATCGCACAGAAGCCCTGTCCCTCCTTCTCTCACCAACCTCTGCACCCGTGCACCAACATTCATAGTTCCAAAAAGGCTTCCTTTATCACAAAAACCGCAAAAGTCTTCTTCTTCCAGCTCTGCAACAACTGCTACTTTTGCATTACGACGGTTCTGTGTTTGATCGCCAATACTGCGTTTCTTCGCTCTATCCATTCCCGTTTTCGTGAGCTCTCTACCTCCACAACAACTTCATTTATCACCTGGATTCAAATCTATCTTAGCATTACAGAATAAGACATGATTAAGTCATTTCGAAAAAGCAAAAGGCTGTCGAACTCGCTGGGATCTTCCAAACACTCGATTTCGAGAGTCACATCCGGTCAAATCCACAACATCGACGTCCAACACATACAAGGCTCTCCACAAAAGGTGATTAAGGCCCTTTACGACTACCAGCCCCAGGGTCCCGGCGAATTATCGTTTTCAAGAGGTGACTTTTTCCATGTGTTGCACTCAGACGCTTCGGCCGGCCAAGAGGCCAACGGCTGGTATGAGGCCACCAATCCAGTCACTCATCAACAAGGCATGGTGCCCATTTCGTACTTTGAGGTCTTCAACCGAACACAGCATAACAATCAGATCGATAACGTCATAGACCAAGGGAATCCTATAAATAGTAAGCTCTCTTCTGGAGGCGTGGTGGGCCGAAAACTGGCTAACCAGGCGTTGTATGCAATTGCCATATTTGACTTCAAGGCTGAGCGTTCCGACGAGCTTGATCTCCAAGCAGGCGAGAATTTGATCATCTGTGCGCATCATGACTACGAGTGGTTCATTGCAAAACCCATTACCCGACTTGGCGGCCCCGGTTTGGTGCCCGTTCTGTATGTCAAGATCATCGACATGGCGGGTTCTACGGGAATGAACAACGTCTCACCAGATGATACCGTAGGTATAATAAATCTCTTCCAAATCCCCACCGTCGAGCAATGGAAGGCGCTGACTGCAAAGTACCAGGCGCTGAGCATTCCTCTAGGTCAAATTTCTCAAAGTCAACAGACGTCCTCTGCAAACTCGCAGTTCTTCCAAAAAGAAGGTACACAATCCAACAGATCCTCTTTAGGCTCGTCTAAGACTTATCTCTTGGAGGCCGGCGTCGACTCATACCATTTGGAGCACGGCAGGTACCAATACTCTGTTGTGGCCCGTCTTTCAAACGGCAAAACCAGGCATTTGTATAGATACTACCAGGATTTCTACGACTTGCAGGTAAAGCTCTTGGAGATGTTCCCACATGAGGCAGGCAAGATCGAGAACTCGCGCCGAATCATACCTTCGATTCCGGGGCCACTTATTAATGTAAACGACTCTATTTCGAAATTGAGGCGCGAGAAACTCGATCTTTACTTGCGCGGGTTGATTGCCTTGCCCGCGCACATCTCGCGATCCGAGGAAGTGTTGGGGCTTTTTGATGTCTTGAATAACGGATACGATCGGGAAGTTGACACAAAGGGAGACAGAACATCCAAACCTGTGATGCAGAAATCAAATTACCAACAGGACCGCTTATCTCAGTACTCAAATCTCCAATCACATGTGCAACGCACGTCATTGACGCCGTCGCTGGAACTGCCTATACAACGGTCACGATCTTCATCTTCCACCAATCCTTTAAACGGACAAGGGAGCTCTTCTGTCATCAATACTTCGCATCATTCAAATGGCGAGAAGGCGGCCAAGATCAAGGTTAAGTTCTATTACGAGGACGACATCTTTGTGCTTCTTCTACCTACGTATTTGCGACTTGTTGATTTACGAACCAAGTTGGCAAGACGACTTGATATCGTTTCAGGAGAGCTGGAAGTTCATCTATTCTTGAAGCGCGATTATGACGAGTTCATGGATATCAACGAGATTGCTACGGATTCACTCAGTGAAGAGCAACGTGAACACTTGTTCCGACTTGAAATCGATGACGACTTGAAGTTTCAACAGGTTTTGGTGGACAAGAGTAAGGTTGTGATTTTGGCGGGATGAAGTAATGGAAGGTGTTTTGTATGTAGCGGTTGTGTGGACAAGGTTGTATTGTCAAATGAAGTAAATGTCGGAATAAAGTTGGCGACAAGTTTAGAGTCGGCGGCTTTTTTGAATGAGAGTGTGGTTTACTCTCCGAATAATACTTGGCAGTGGAAAGATTTCTTGGAAGTAGATAGGTATCTTTGAAGTTGTTAGATTAGTTGAAATGCATAAGAAAGTACCACACAAATAACGGTTGTATTTTGAAAGAGAACAAAAGATGAGGATATCGAAATGATACAAATACCGCGACCCAAAGATTTTGTATATACCTTCAGTTTGTTTTTATGCATATTTTTTTTCATCAATCACTTGGTAAATCCACAAATCTAACCAGAACATTAATGTAAAGCAGCCACAAATACCGCCTAAAAAATTTATTAAAGTTCAAAAAAAGAATAATAATTTTGGGTTGACCTTTTTTTTTGACCAGTGCTTTGATTCCTATGTTCAGGCATAATGATGCGGCTGAACCCCAAGCAAACACCATCTCACTTCACCAAAACAAACACTCAAACACACACAATTGCCCGTTCCCCCGCATTTCGCTATGAACACTTCTGCCAAGAAAAAGAAACGATCCGTGATTGACCAAACGCTTGAGACCAAAAGTCCAATAAGAGATGGGTTCTCGTTTAAGAGCTTGTTGGGATTCTTGGTTCCGACGTGGTTATCGAATCCCCCCGACACGAAAGACGAATTGGGAAGGAATACGAGAAAAAGCGATGTGGTTACGCCGTCCAGGGTGCTACGAGGGCTGCCATTGAGCTCCTCTACACATAGAGTAGGAAAGAAAACACGAGCCCGGACTGTGACGCCAAGTTCAATAAGACGAAAGGAATACTCGAAATTGAAGTCACACTCTGTTAACAAGAATGATGCGGTCTCTGAGAATAGAAGTGTTTTATCGAAGAATTCCAAAGAACCCAAGAAGGGTAGTTCTGGAAGAGGGACAAGTACACCTAGAAGCCTAGTACCGGGAAAGAAGTTTAAATATGCAATTGACAAGGAGAAGGAACAGGAGGTAGATAGAAGAGAAGAATTTGATGGGGAAAAGGCTAAGAAAGTGTATAGAGACAAAAAGGATGAGAGGAAAAAGTCTGAGGGACTAAGGTACAAAGAAAAGAAAGAGGATAGAGATGCAAGTGATTCAGATTCTAAGGATGTTCGCTCCGTATATCGTTTAGGGAGAATTATTCCTGATTCTAAGAATGTTTTTAGCTTCGAAGATGTCAAAAATCTGACTGAAGAAGACATGAACAAGGCTGACAAAAAACAATCTCTTTCTGCTTCTAAAAAAGAAGTGACTCCGCCCCGGAAGCACCGCCGATTCAAAAAATATGATCGAGCAAAAGGCCATATTATCATAAACCCGTCGTCAGAGTCAGAGCCTGAATTCGAACCTAGGGCAGAGTCAGAGTCGGACGCCAGCAACGCCGAGGACTTTAGTTCCAGTAGCCAGCCCCAAAAGGCGGTCATTGTTCAAAATGGAACCAATCTTTACCACGATCTCGAGTCCTCCATAATTAATGACTTGATGAGCTACAAAGAGAAGCTAGAACTGGAGGTCATCGAAGTGATGTCCGACTCTGAAGAGGATAATCTGCTGGAAAATTCTGATGTTAATTCTGAGGCAGAGGAGACTTTTGCCAGAAAGAAGAGTTCACTTGTGAGTAAGAACAAGACAGTTTCCAGGCCCACAAAGGTTAACAATAATGGAGTTGCTCAAGGTTTTGTTTCTGATGACAAAGCCATTGCACCAGCAACTCAAGTTGCAAATATCTCCCCTGAACATTTGTTAGCTGAAAATGAACCACGAACGTCTGAAGACACAATTCCGGAAGAAACTCGGCTGGCCCGAGCAAAGAGACAGAGATTAAACAGGAAGCGGAGAAGTGATGGGCGGAAACTGCTCAGAGCCACAAAAATAGCCAAGAGTGTAGAGGTTAAATCGGGCCAACTTGAGTCGAAAGAACATCCCAAAACCTCAACCAAAGATTCTACAACTCCTTGCTCAAACAAACTCGAGAACCTTGGTTCGGACCTCTCACCACTTCCTAAACCAGTCACCACGTCATATTTGGTACTAAAAGAAATTGTCAGTGCTTCTCCGCTGTCCCAGTCAAAAGATGTCAAAAAGGCGACTTCGCAACGAGCAAAAGATGATATTATTAATGACGAGTCTCGCAGAACAGCGCTGAAACTCTGGAAAATGACACCAACGAAAGATCGTAAAAATTCCGACGAATCTGCCCGCTTTCTTGGCACATCTACGCAGAACAGCGCCGCCGAGGATGACAAACAGGATCTCAATACGTCATGTCATGCGCTGCCCTTAATTGACCAAATCCTCAAACTGTATCAGATTCCAGCTGCTAAGACGTCTCGGCCACAATCGAAAACGGACGACTTTACTCAGAAACATGTTCACTTGCTGTCGAAAAACTCCTTTAAATCTCCGAAGGTTCTCAAATCTTTAGAGGCTTCTCATTCTCCAAAGACAGTAAGGTCAACTTTACACTCTCAGACACCTTCTCAATCTACAGTACCCGTTCTTTCCAGGTTGATTACTCCAGAAAAGACCGACAAAAATTCTTCAGATACTCACTCCCCAGGAAATCTTGACGACTGGAGACGCAGCCAGTTATCGGATGAATCTGCAATTATAATCCCGGAGTCCTCTCAAGGAAAAGAAAGCCAGCAACCAATGGTACCTAACGACGATATAGCGATAGATAGCTCAAGTGGGTCGCTTCTGGTGTCTCAAAGAAGCATCGTCTCGGGCCTTATTTCAACAGTTACAAAAGATGAGAAGAAGACAGAAGAAAACGAACGTGCAAAACAAACTACAGAAAAACAACTTCAAAATAAATCTGCGAGCCATAAAAAACGAGAAATTCTTCTAATTCCAATGAAAAAACTCTCGTTTGGCGAAGAAATCCGGAAACGTTTTGAGCAGGAAGGAAACAAATTCGAAGGTTTTGGATTAGGCAAAACGGACTGGTTGTAGCCCCCACAAAACATCATGGAACTTTTTTGCAAACGCATAAAAATTCGAGAAAATACCATCGGCATTTTTCATGACAAATTCAGCTGATGTTTCTCATCAGTCCAGAATAACAGTAATATGTCAAAGACCGTCTTGTCTGCAGTACCGGGATTACAAAGGTGTGCGACCCAGCCCAAAGCCACACTAACCTTACTTCAGCAACCAGATTATAAATAGAGTGCACATTCCTCTTAAGAAAGCCAATTGTTTACAGCATTCGAACCCAGTTTCTTAATTGAACAAATATAGTTACCCAAAGAAGTGGCCCTACGCAACTTTCAATCCGAATTCAGTAAGACTAAGCAAACAACAACGAACTACCATTTTCAAAAATTTAACATCTGAACCCAATCGAAGATGATCTCTCCAAAGTACGCCCTCTCGCACTACTACTTCAAGAGCCTTGGCTCTAACTCTAAAAACATTGTCAATTTGTATTTGGACTACAACTGTCCTTATTCAGCCAAGTTCTTCTTGTCCTTGGAAAAATCGATCCCAGAAGTACAAAAACAACTTCCGGACTTATTCCAGTTCGTTTTTGTAAACGTCGTACAGCCATGGCACCCACAATCCGTTCTTCTCAACGAGTACTCGGTCGTAGTGGCCCAATTGTTGAGAGAACGTGCTCCTGAACATTCTAACCAATTGTTCTGGCAAGTCAGCCACGAATTATTTGCCAACAAGGAAAAGTTTTTCGATACCGTCAGCGCCAACATTGGTAGAAATGATTTCTACAAGGCTGTAAACGATGTGGTCTTCGAAAACGTCAAGCTCCCCATTTCGAAGGACGATGTTTTTAACAAGTTGGAGATTAAGGTATCTGACTTATCCAACGCTCATAACGAAGGTAACGATGCCACTGCTGACTTGAAGTACTTTACCCGTTACTTAAGAGGGGTTGGTATTCATATCACCCCGACCATTAGTGTGAACGGTATTAAGGTCGATCTGGTTTCTAGTTCTTCTACTACTGAGGATTTGATCAAGGTCTTCAAGACTTTTTTGTAGATTCGATGGCATTATAGTGATATAGTGTGACAATGAGAGAGTATAGAAGGGAAAGCGATAGATATAATCAGATTAGTAATACATGAATACTTTGATTTGACCTGTAGCTACAGAGCATTTTTAATGTATTTGCCGGAATAAAATGTTGAAGACTTGACTATGAGTAGAAGTTCTGGCTTGAATTTGCAAGAATAATTCATTCGGAAAAAGTTCTATTCCAGTCAGGTTAGGGTGTGAATGGCAGGAATGCAAGAGTTATTATTCCATACCCATGAATAATACGCTAGTTATCGATCCATATGTTGTTAGTCAAAAGGGCATTTGATCAGACTTTTGAACACGAGTTTTAGTCAAACCCCCAGGCGCTTGATATAAGGAACACGATGTTAAGTTTTTGTTATGATTTAGTCCAATTATACCTATTTGTTCTCCTTGTTTTTTTGCAGTTCTGCATTCGACTCAAAAAGGACTTAGAGGTATAAATCATTAAAAAATTGAAGGATCTTAACGTTCAACCAAGATTATTTGCGCAGGAATTGTGCTTGTTTCTAATTGCTAGAGAATTGAAAAGTTGTACAAGATTTTTAACAGCCCTAATTTCGACTCAAGGGGGGAAACAAGTCACTTGGATTTGCTGAAATGGATTACTACGTTGTAAGAATACTTATCGATCGAACTTTGTTGAGTCCTGATATGAGGTCTAAAGTTTCACAACACTTGCTATTTTAATGACCTTTCGCTGAGCTAAGAAATATCTTTGAATTTGGAATAGGAAGATAAAAAAACTGCTTGATTCAAAGAGATTAAACTCATATTTGCTCAGCCCCATGCATTTTACTTCCCTTCATTCTACCATCAACCACAAAACTCCCAAGAATCATAACTAAATAAGGTATTCAAATCTAGAACTAACAGTTTGCATGTTGAAACTATACTCAAGGTCTTTTTTTCATTCCAATTGTTCCGCTTCCGGTAAAGAATTGCCTGTACTTTAATCTCAAATCGCAAACCAACAAAAGCACCACAAGTCGAAAGTCCAATAAAAAGTTTTTAAATCAAAAATGATATATCATTTACATCTCCTTCACTGATTATATTAGTTTCTGTGTTTTATTGAGTATCCAGAGCCGGTCTAGTATAGTGGTTAGTACAGTTCGTTGTGGCCGAACAAACCCAGGTTCGATTCCTGGGACCGGCAAAATTTTTACGATTCTCACATCCAGAATGTTATTCGCGAATAAGTTATTATTCTCCTTCAAACAAGTTCGTTTTCGTGTGTGCCCTAGAGTTACCCGCCCCACCCATACACCATACATCACTCTTCGCAGAAGCGAATTTTTATACCACAACCACCACAAATGTATGTGACAAATCACAGTTTCGTGATGACATCAATCATCGTGTTGCTTGAAGTTTCGATGTAAGCCACAATAAGACTACAACGGTATCTGAAAGAAACTGGTTTTTCTCAAAAATGGTACTAACAGAGCAGTTTTTTTGGGATTGTGCCATTTCCTATAAAAAGAGGTCTTGCGACACAAAGCGGTGCTTTTTTTTCGCGTTAATTCAAATTCCCTGGCGGTGTCCGTTTGGAACACGTAGTCGCTTTTTGTGGGCCATCAATCTTTCTGGTCATCGTTTGATTGGAGGTTGGTCCAAGGGTTGGTGTAAATCGTAGGGCAACTCATCCAGAACGCTTCACATCTTTCTAGAAGAGAACTTTATTGTTTATTGCGCCTTCTCTGTGTTACTATTCTTCTAAGCTCTTCTCTCCTATTTTGTATCTTTCCTGTCCTATTCCTCTTTCTCTTTTCCATTCGTAATGCTGAAGCGTAGGGGTAACTTCAACCAGATCTACCGTAATCCACTTCCCGTGACCCTTGTTCTGGATCATTATGGCCAACTTCCTTTCTTGACTGTCCACAATCCGGTCTCGTGGGCTGTTTTGGCCTGGCGTCTATTTGTCATCTATAGCCATCTTCCTCCAAAGAATCTAACTGTGGAAGTGAACTTAGACAGACTGGACAGAATGGACGACCCGATTTTCGCCGTTGCTGACGAAGCTGGAATGGCTAGTCTCTGGCGTCTGGGTTTCTTCGGAAAGGGTACTCTTTCTCGTTCTGAACCTTCGTGGAAGGCCCGGACCGAGCAACGTTTAGGTATATTAGAAAATTCGAATGAGGTTACTCGTGAGGATGTCACGGCTGCACGGCGTGAGGAACGTAAAGCGTTCAAGACTGTTAGACACGAGGCTCAGAAATTGGAAGAGCTTGCAAGAATACGTAAGTTGTCTTCTGAGGAACAGGAAAAGTATAAGATGCTTGTTGCTGAGATGGATGCAATAAAGACGAAAAAGGAGGCCATGGAATCGATGGCCAATAATGTGGATTCTTCAAAACATCCAACAAGTGAACGAAGGACAGATGAACAAAGCGCTCTAGATAGGAAACAAGAGTCTTTTGGCGCTGATGTTGCGAGGGACGATATAAGGACAGAAGACCTTGCCCTCATTGACTCAGAATCAAACACACTCAAGCAAAATCTCGAAACGCTTCAATTACAAAAAGTCGAGGCGTTCTTTCTCCATTTCGCACTAGACGCAATTGACATCAAAGAAAGGGAGATTTCGCTTCTGCTCGAAGAAATTTTCAATTGTTGCATTGGTTCACTTCGAAAGCCAGATAGCAAATTCCTTCTTGATTATGTTGTATACCACCACTTCCGCAGTTTAGGCTGGTGCGTTCGGAGTGGTATCAAGTTTGGCTGCGATATGCTCCTATACAAGCGTGGTCCGCCAATGCTGCATGCCGAATTTGCCATTTTGGTCGTTCCTGACGGAGGCTGTGGATGGACGGAATGGCAGGATTTTATGGCGCTAGCGCGTGTTGTTGGAGGAGTCCGCAAAACGTTGGTTCTCGTGTTTGTGAAATGCCCTGAAAAGACAGTTTTTGATAGAATCTTGCTGGCCAAGATAGACAAGAGAACTTTGGTTGAGTTGTTCCGGAACTATGAAGTGACGGAGGTGGTTTATAAACGATGGTCACCAAGTCGAACTCGCGACTAATATTAAGGTTGTTAATCGAATGATATAACCAGGCAACCTTCAAGAAGAATTCAGTAAGTGGTTGTATGGTAAGAAAGTAGCTGAATAGTACTTTTAATGAAGTTCTCCTATTTTTATAGAAATTGAAAATTGAAGGATCATTCGCATTGGTTTTAACCAAGTGGCACTATGATTCAATATAAGCTGATTGTTTTTTTAGTTAATCTCAAACATTCACGACAGGGGTAAGTTAACATCACATTTGACCTGTAAAATACCCAATACAAGACTCAAAAGAAGTGAAAAATTTAAATAAGTATATATACTACAAACCATTTCTAAAATGTGTATCGATTGAATGCCAAATCGATCGTTTCCCACTAATTTATGTTAGTTTGATAAGCTTCCGAAAATGTACCTCATCGAATAATACACTTATATACACTCCATATACATTCAACAACAACAATCATTACACCGATTCAAAACGACATTATTCCCAAAAAGAATTGAAGTCATCAATAAGAACCCATTATTTGGACTAAATTCTTAATTTCATTTTCCAAATCTTCCGCCCTCGCTCCTGATTTTATTCTCAGTTTGATATAAAGGCGACCTGCACATAATCGCTTCAGATGACGATTCTCTCCGACATTCAAAAGTATATAAAGGCCCTAAGATATCCCAAGTTTGAAATTCGCAGCCGTTGCTTATCTGCAGGAATATATGAAATCTTTATCAATTCTTCAAATTCAGAGTGACACCCAGGATAGAGTTCAAATATAGCTTTTGCAGTTGCCTAAAACAAATCAAATTTTCTATTTGATTAGATCTAACCAAAAAAGACGCCCACATTCTTTCACACACATGGCTGACATCAGCTCTCTTATTAATCCTCCAACAGAGGAGGACGAAGAATATTTGCCCTCGGATGAAGGATATGGACATCAAATGGCTACTAGTAATGGCCAATCAATTAAAAATGAAACCGACGGAAACTCGCTTAATGAACAAAGCTCAGAACAAGTTATGAGTACTGGAGCTGATGAGCTTTGTTCTTTTGATAAAATTAAAACACATTTCCCGGCGGCCCGAATTAAAAAGATCATGCAGTCTGATGAGGATATCGGGAAGGTTGCCCAGGTGACGCCGGTGGTTGTTGGTCGGGCACTTGAGATATTCATGGCCAATTTGGTGGATCATGCAATTGTCGAGGCCAAAAAGGCTGGTGTTCGTCGTATTGCCGCTTCGCATATCCGGGCGGCAGTTGAGAATACGGAACAATTTGATTTTTTGGTGGATGTAGTGTCAAAGTACCAGTCGGCCAAGAATTAGGTTGTGCTGGGTGTATATTAGTTGTATAGTATTAAGGACTTAGGATCGGGGAATTTGTAGGGATTAAAAGTTTGAGAGGAGTTGGAATGGTGGGGGGTGAAGATGATAAGAAAGGGGAGTTGGCTATATTTAAAAGGCCCTAGGTAATTTAATGGGTGTTGAGGAATAGCAAATGATAAAAAAACTAGAAAGAGGGAGAAGAGAGACGGTTTCTATTTGAAATGATGTAATGGACTTGTACAAGAGAATATAGAAATGGAAAGTACTGTGTTTTTATCTGAAGGAATGTCTTAAATTCGATTAATCGCTTCAAGTGAACAGAGTATAGAAAGGGTTAGACATTCAAAACTTTTCCTTTGGTCTTAAAATTTAATAGGACCTAGGTTTTTTTAATCAAAAATCTCTATTTTCAGCTGTATTTAAGTTAACTACATTGCCTTATACTTTATCTGTTGTATCACTTGAACGTTGGCCGATGATCCACTGATCCAATTCCATTGCAACAAAGTAGCCCTTCTACAACCGTTAAATCCTAACATTACAAATATTTTAAATATTCTAACACCTTCCCTCCCAAATTCCTTTCCTTCCCTTCACTATTCCTCCCGATGCTCATCGCCATCGCTACCCCATCGTGTTCCTGCAAACAACCAAAAATTTCCAGACCATACACCTACCAACACCAACCATCATCAACCATCGCATCACCAATAGGTCTCATAATCATCTAACACAAAATAAATAGAGCCAATTCCCACTAGATTTCTCTAATTTCCTATTTTTTCACATGTCCGGACCTCTCCTCTTCGCCAAATACGACAGGTCCCTAACCAACTTGGCCCTGGTCATCCAGGCGTTAGACTGTCACCAGATCCGTGTCCAGGCATTGGTAATCACGCAAGACCTGCTCAACACACTGTTGCAACTTAAACGTGGTCAAAAGGTCTCTGCGGTGGAATGGCTCCTGGATTCACTTCTAGCTTTGGGACTCACCTCGGGCGCCATTTTGGTCTATGCTCCGGCTGCAAACCAAATAGTCCAAGAACTTAAGTCATCTGCTAACATGGCTATCTCCGATTTGCACTACTCGTCACTCACAAACTCGGCCTGGGCAGTGGATGCAAACGGCCTGACATATGAATGGGATGTTCTCTCATACACGCTCATACAACAATTTTCGCTCCCCGAGTTGCTTGAGAGCACAGAAAAGGTCACCAAGTTATCGACCATCCATCACAAAGGTCAACCGGCGCTTTTGGTTGGAACACACAGTGTGTATGTTGTAGATTTGACTATAAAGTCTGTGGTCGGGAAGTTTCCTGGTCATGTGGAGCCAATTATCTCTATGATCCCCGTTGAAAGCGATCCTGATTTGGTATTGACTGCTGCTGAGGGTGATCGGTTCATCAACGTATATTCCATCTCGAAGAACGCCACGAAGTCGGTTTTAGTTGCCGCGGCAACCATCCGTCAGATGACGTTGGGCGGCTCTGGCAGCTCCAGCGTAGTTGCCGTTATCACAGAAAGCGGCTCTCTAGAAGTATTCAAGGATCCGTTATCTGTAGAAGTACAGCCACAAGAAACGCCTAAGAAGAGAAGAAAACAGGTCGCCGGTTCCCGATCCAAACATTGTGATGCAACAATTCAGTATTCTAGACCAGCCGATGAGGTCCGTAACCCTGACGACGAGCATTTGTTTATAAGCGCCGTTGTAGCCACAGACTCCCATTTGCACGTTGCATGGTTGGAAAACGACTCTCTCTGTAGATTTGACTCACTTAGTTGGAATTCTGCGGGTGATTTCACGCTCTCCGGCCACAAATCCATTATCAAATCCAAGCAAAATGTCAAAGCACCGGCACACACTCGAGATGGTCATGATGTAGCTGCTCCAAGGCTTTACGACGAATATCACACCGTCATTACTGAGGGTGGGGCCTTCCAGGACGAGCTCGAGACGTTGGACGATGACGATGAGTCTCTTGCCGACAAGCTTGAAAAGATTACAGGCAAGAGCAACTCAAAAATTGGCGGCACAAAAAAGAGACTTCAGAAACACACATCTGGCTCATTGACCGTCGTACTCTCGCAAGCGTTGCGTAACAACGATCAGGCGTTGCTAGAAACAGTTTTGGTGAATAGAGACCCTAGTATTGTCCAAAGCACGATTTCTCGTTTGGACTCGTCATTGGCTGTCACTTTACTTGACAAATTGGCCGAGAAACTCACACGTCAACAGCTGCGGTTCGATCAAATGAACTTTTGGCTCAAGTGGATAATTATAATTCATGGCGGCGTGTTGTCATCTTTGCCCAATGTCAGCCATAAGTTGGCCAATTTACATGCTGTTCTCGATAAAAAGGCTAGCAAGTTGCCACGATTACTAGAGCTCCAGGGCCGTGTGAGTATGTTGCAACAACAGAATAGCTTAAAGAGAGAGATTCTTAAGGGTACGAATATTACCGGACAGGATAACGATGAGGAAGATGTGGAATACATCGAGGAGATTGACGATGCTGTTGAGAGCGGTCTTTTGGAGGACGAGAGTGACGATGATATGGAGGGTATAGATGAGAATGGTGTTGATGACTTTGAAATGAGCGACAATGAAGTTGAAGATGAAGATGACGGGGAAGAGGAGAGTTAGTTTGACCTCTTCGACGTTTTCATACTTGTGGATCAACAAATGCTATAGCCCATTCATCACAATCAATTGCATGCTATACCATTCATCATACACAGAAGCACCGACAGCAAGTGAAACCAAAATAAATCGAGGAATTGTACTTTAATAAAAGAAAGCATTAAGAGACGTTCAAAAAAAAAACGATTTTCATCTCCATTAACCTTATTTTCCCACCCATCTATTAAAATTTGCAGCCGCGCCATACTCAGGAACAACCCCATACTACACTAAGTGACTTCTAATTTTTCTATTACCAATATCAAATACTTTTATTTCAACCACCATCTCCGGTTATCTCTATTCTTCCAACAACAACACCTCCACATTCCCCTCCTTTATGTTTTTCGTCTCATGGCGAAATTTCTATGTCCTCAGCATCGGAATCAGATTCGTTTTTGCTCTTGCAAACTCATATATTCATCCAGATGAACATTTCCAGAGCCTTGAACCATTAGCCGGCCCAATATTCGGCTACAACACACAATTAACTTGGGAGTTTTCTGCTGAAGCACCTGCTCGTAGCTTAGTGCCTCTTATCGTGTATTGGGTGCCAATGAAACTCGCACAATGGCTTGATTTACCACCGTTACAAACATGGTACTTAATACGACTTATTTTGATGCTCATGTCGTGGATGGCCACCGACTGGCTTCTCTACCAAATGCTCCCAACGAAACAGGAGCGGATCAAGGCACTTTTTTTTGTTCTGACCTCGTACGTAACTATGGTGTTCCAGGCACACACGTTTTCCAATTCTTTAGAGACAGTATTGGTGCTTGCGGTAGTTTATCTTATAAATGAGCTTCGGTTCTTGCAAACAGTGGCGCTGGATCAATACTCAGCGCGAGATGTGGCTTGGATTGGGCTTGCAATCGGAAGTATTAGCGCATTTGGCATATTTAACAGAGTCACGTTTCCGGCATTCATAATTGTTCCAGGATTATTCTTGATCCCTGCAATGTTAAAGTGGAAATATCTTTTGCCGTGTCTCGTGGTTAGTTTTGCAATAGCAGCTACTACTTTCGTTGTAGTAGATACCGCGTACTACCGTCAATTGTCGGTAAAGGAGATCTTGGAATCTTTATTTTGTATAGCAGTATCTCTGTGCCTGAAATTGTCCCTGTCTTTCTTGTTCTCTCCAACCTCGGCCCCGAACCTAGTTCTCTCTGATTTCGTTGTAACGCCCTGGAACAACCTCAGGTACAACTCGCAGATCGCTAACTTATCTGCGCATGGGCTTCACCCATATTACACACATATTCTTGCCAACATGCCTCAAATCTTAGGCCCTGGCTTGGTCTTCCTCTTCGGAAATGGTGTCAACAAATACTGGAAAACCACGCCTTTCCTCGCAGCTGCCGGCGGTATAGCCATATTGTCTGTAATACCGCATCAGGAGCTTCGCTTCCTCATTCCAACCGTACCTTTGCTCTGTGCATGTTTCGATGTCACTGTCTTTGACTCTTTCCCCGAAACTAAAATGAACCTTGTAAATATTTTGCTTAGTCTCTGGCTCGTGTTCAACGGCATTTTAGCGGTTATCATGGGCATCTTCCACCAGGGTGGGGTCGTTCTCGCGATGGAGTACTTCTATACTTCAGATACTCTCTCCCAAGGTCCTACGTCTATGATTTGGTGGAGAACTTACCTGGCCCCAACGTGGATGCTCGGCGACACTAAGAGTTGCGCACAGTTTATCTCTCTCAGCGCCGAGAGTCATGACTTTGACTTTGAATCCAACAAAAGTATCCGTCTTGTAGATGCTAAGGGAATGCCACATGAAAAGTTGCAGCTGGTGCTTTCTACCACAACGAAATCACTGAGCACCGTCTATTTGGTAACTCCTGTCGCATCGTTCAATAAGTTTTTTAACAAAAGCGATTATGAAGTAGTTTGGACTTACCTCTACCACTTACCTTTGGATCACTTTGACTTTACTGACTTGGCCTCCTTGACACCCGGACTTGGTATTTACAAATTAATTTTATAGAAGATAAATTCACTTTAACTGAATTGATTTTAGCGCATGTTTATCACTACCTGAGACGTAGATATCCATTTATGATCAGTTTTGCTCACTCATTCAATTCAATTACAACAATTACATCCTTTTAGCTTTCATTAATGCTTCCACTATGTCTACTTATAGAAGTCGAACTTGTCGTGTTCCGTTCCGGTTTTCACTTGAGACGCATATGCCTCCTCCAAATCGCTCTGCAAAATCATATATCTGTTCTTACGTACCGCACGCAACCCAGCCTCTTGCATGATTGCAGCAATCACGGCACCAGAGAGAGGATCGTTACGGACAATCAACGAGTCCAAATCAACTTCTGGCGCTAACGACATTTTGGATGCTACAGTGGAGAAAATCAAGCGTCTTTCTCTACGGTCCTTCAACGAGGGGAACTCTATCTTTCTGTCCAAACGTCCTGGCCGCAACAATGCTGGGTCCAACGTATCTGCTCTGTTTGTAGCCATAATTACCTTGACTGTAGACGTTTGATCAAATCCATCCATTTGGTTTAATAACTCCAACAAGATTCTCTGTACTTCTCTGTCTGCACCTGTCTGGGCATCGAATCTCTTGGTAGCAATTGCATCAATTTCATCAATGAAGATAATGGCAGGGGAATTTTCACGTGCTAAACGAAATACATCTCTAACCATACGAGGACCTTCACCAAGATATTTCTGGACAAATTCAGAGCCGTTAATCCGGATGAACGACGCCGTGGTCAGGTTTGCAACGGCTTTGACCAACATGGTCTTTCCTGTTCCTGGAGGACCATAAAGCAACACACCACGAGGTGGATCGATACCGATCTGCGAATACAAGTCACCCTGGGTCAAGGGCAACTCGACAGCCTCTCGGATTTCCTGTTTCTGCATGTCCAAACCACCCACATCTGCGTAGGTGACGTCCGGTTTCTGGTTGTCACCTACAATGGCAATTGATGAGTCTGCCTCTGGCGGCAAGATATCAACTAGAGCGTTCGAGTGGCGATGCAAAGCAACAGAACTTGAGGGTTTCAACAACTCACGGTCCAATGTGGAGAGGATACGCACAGCATAATTGGATCCGGTGGTACTAGACACAATGCCTGAATTTTCGTCAATCGGCTCCAAGAATTGGCCAATGACAAGGGGCACAGAACGAATCCGTTTGACCTCTTCCTGTGCGAGAGCCAACTCGCGTTTCAAGTGCCGCTGTTCGTCCTTGACATAGTTTTCTTGCAACCGAAGAAGATCCAAGTCTTTCTGCAATCGCTTCAACTTCAAATACACATCTGTGTCTTCATGAGTAAGCGGTGCTGATGAAGCTGGTATGTCCTTGGCCGATTTGGGAAGGGCAACGGGCGGAGGGAGGATTCCAAGTTCATCCATTATGGTGTGGCAAGAACTTTACGAATTAAAGAAATATGGTTAAAAACGTAGACACAGAAGCGGACTTATATACTGATGATATACGAGTGTTTCCTTATGGCTTTTATGGTGGTAAATCCAAAGAATTGGATGTTTAGTCAGATTGGAGGTAGTGCTTTCTTAGAAGTTTCAATGGTGGAGGTGGGATAGTGCGGTTTAGGTGTAGGTTATATGTAGGAAATATTTCCAGCAGAAGATACTTTTCTAACTTTTAAAAATGTAACAGAAATTGTGATTTAAATAAATAATTAGAAGATCATTTTTCTTTGGTTCTACCTGATTGTGCAATGATTTCCTTGCAGAACAAGTGGTGATGTATATCCAAGTCTTCTCAGAAATAAATGAAATTAGTGTTGTTTAATTATAAGCTCTTAAAATTTAAATTTCTTTTCCCTTGAGTTCCTTTATTGAGTACATTCGTTTAACTACTCCCTCTCTCATAAATACATACCACAGCTCATTCTCAAGTATACAAAATCATTATCTTCAGAACCCAGTGATGAACAAGTCATCGTGCTTCTCGTTCGCTTCTATCGAAAGCCCATGCTCGTTCGCCAAGTGTAGCAAGCAAATAAAACAAAAACTGGTCGAAAGATCCTTCTTTTCTTCTGGACGATACATGCTGCCAATTGATCCAACAATTTCTTTGAAATGCTTCTCCCGAACAGGAGCAATGGGAGTTTCTCCCTCGGTGATTGCCGCATCATTTTCCTTTTGCTTCTCCTTCTCGTCATCCTCCGTCTTGATAGTCTTCCAGAGATTATCTTTAAGAAGTTTAACGTCAACACGCTTCGCTACTCTTGAGAAATTCACGTACTCAGGACGCGCCTTTCTTGCTACAAGCTGACTGCCACTATCCTCCTTCTTGTCCTCCTCGTGTACTAACGACACGTTGGCGTCGCCAAGTGCATCGTTAAAGTCAATGCCGCCAAAGTTGTCATTGTCATAGTCATCCATCTCCGCCATGTGGAATGATACCGCTAGTTTCTCCTGACGCTCCTCTTCCTCTCGTTCTTTCTCGCGCTCGACATACTTTTCTGCAAAGAATCGCTCGTCTGTATATGTTCGATTTCCTTCATCATTCACAGTCTCCAAATCCGTTCCGACCATCTTCTTTTTGCGCGAAAACGTCACAATAGTCTTTGTCGGCTTAATAAATAAGTTGACGAGTCGCTGCGAGTTGAACTGAAGATCATCTGGTAAGATATGGAGGTCATTGCTCTTTCGTTCATCTGGTTTCTTCGATATGAGGTACTGGTTTCGTGGTTTCACAAACATGTCTTCTATAAAATCGTGATTGTCGTCCTCAGCGAAGAAATCAATCGCTACAGACTCCTTCTTCTTCCGTTTTGGAGCACCTTCTGCTTGCGGAGTCGAGCCCTTGGAAACACGTGGCTCGTCTTGTCTCCTGACCTCTTTGAGCATAGAAATTCGCCAGTGCTCGGGTCCACGCCAGTTTGTCTTCATTTTGTCGTCAAAATATGCCATCAAGTCTTGATCCATGACTTTTTCTGTTGTGACCCCTTCGTCCAACGATAAGTTGCCTAAATCCAAAGCGTGCGTAAGTGTAGTATCTGCAGCATTAATTGCATCATTGCCATTATCGTTGCACTCGTCATCCTGGTCGAAATCATAATCAGCACCCATATTTAAATCGAGGTCTACATCATCTTCAAGGTCAGGATATGCTGCCGGCGTTTCCACAACCCCTGCTTCATTCTCCAACTGAGAGTCGGCCATAAACCGATTATTTACGTCTCCAAGAACGGATTTAGCCTTATTGACGTCGGACAAAACTTCCTTAAGCTCTTTTATCGAGGGACATAACGATAAGCTGTTCAAATCCTGGCCATTCCCAAACAAAATGTTTTGCAACTTGGAAACATCCACTACTGCTTCGTCTATGCTCATTGGAGTGGCGCCATTATGTACAATATCAGTTTCAGGCTCTTTGTCAGTTAATTTGCCTGAAACATTTGTGGTGGAGTTTGTGGTGGCATCGAAAACAACACGGCCTGTCGAGTCAATGTTAAGGGTATTTAGAAGCAAACTCTTTGCGCCTCCTTCATCGAAGTCCGCTAGCGCTTTTTTAAACAACGGATCAATGGCGAGTTCTTGGTCCAATTTTTGGATTTGAATCGACTCAAATGGGACTAAAGTGGATTCTACGATTCTATTTATACGACGCTCCTTTTTTTTTTCAGCACCGCCATCGCCATCCTCTTGTTCAGAGTCGTTTTCGTCGCCAGAAGCGGCTTCTAGTTCTAATTGACCCTTTTTTGTGGCAAGCCCACTGAGCAACTTACCAGTTTCAGAAGCAGCTGATTCGACACGGCTCAGGTAGATTTTCACACACCCGTCGAGAGTTGCAGACGCACGCTGAAAGTTGATGTTTTCTCCATCTTTAATCACGTTCAAATCGTGGAAATAGTCGATCAATGCAAACAGCCACGAGTTCTTCAGTGTAATTTTGTTGTCCGTAGATAATTTGATCCATTCCTCAAAGTTGGACATAATTGTGGACTTGTTTTCATGGAAATGGATGGCATCTTCACCAAATGAAGAATTGGCGGCATCGTCACTTCTGCCGACGAACATTTCACCACGACTAACATGGCGGCCGCTTGATGGCTTTCTTTTTGAGTTCGAAAGCGCACGGCCCGATATGACTCGTCCCTTATTGGATAGATCATGAAGAATGGTTGCTGTGTTATGGGGATTCTGTTGGGCAGAACGCTTCTTAGGTAGAACAGAAGTCATGGGAATGGGGAGGTATTAAGAAAATATGTCGATCTCAGCTGGTTTATTTGTCTCGTATAGTGTTGACTAATATCACGAGTGTTATCTAATCAGCAAATGTTCAATTAGTGCAGAATCGGGGGAAGTCTCAAGCAAATTATATGTTCAGGTAAATGTATCACGAACAAAGAAGTTAAGTGAGATAATACACGTTAAGTTGGAAGATTCTCGATATTTCGTGTGATCTGAGTTTTGGGATCAAGGTAGATAACTTGGCTCAGGCGGAACAATAGGGATCTCGGGATTTGGGAATTAGAATGATACCGGGATAAAAATACACTATCAACAACCTTGGTTTCAACTAGGGCCAATGAAGGGCGTTGCTGTGTAAAGCGATGTTGTGTCTATTGTGTACTGTGTATTAGTGAATCGATGGTAAATAGTGTGGGGCGAAATTACAGAATTAAGTCTTAGAAATTTTTGAAATAAAAGAAAACGAGAGGATCATGCATTGATGCGCGATTTTAAAAAATCTGGTGGGTTCGGCATTGTCTGAGGTAGTATATATTTTAGTAAGAATGAAGGATGATTTCGCTCTGCTACAAGATTCGTAATAAGGAAATAAGGCAAAAATAAATAGTTATAGTTTTGTTCCTTTTTCTTGTTTGCTCTATAGAACTGCGGTCGATCAGATCAGTCAGTACACTAGTTATCATAGACTAAAGAATGAATTACATCAAAATCTCTCAATGTAAATGACGAATTATGACCCTTGTGTCATGTTTATGCTATTAATTTCTCGTTTGAGATGGTTCTCACACTACATTATCTCTTTAATCGCCATCAATCATCCAGCGAATTTCTTCCGGCGCCGCTTCTTACCCTGGTTATTTATCTTGTCAATCTCATCTTGAGATATCCGGAGGCCATTTCTTGTCGATTTTCCAATACTGTTGATCTTGAGACCCCGATCACGCATACGGTTAGCCTGTTTCCTACCACTGCCAATACGATCGCTAGCGAGGGTGACACCACGCCCTTGGTCCAAAACTCTGGTCTCTCCCTTCTTGACCTTCGATAAAACGATGCCTGCCTCCTTGGCATCGCGTTCATACTCCGCCACACGGCGTTCCCTGGCCTTTATCATTCCTTTACGCATGTTCATGGGCATTTTCTCGAGTTTCTTTGGTAGACCACCTGTGCTAGAGTTGATTGCCAGAATATGACGGATACGATGGTCTAAAATGCGCCGGCGAGCGTTTCCGATAGGCGCTTCATAGTCGAGTGTTTGAAGGGTCAAATCTGCTCCCGATGTCTCCATCTGGTGTGCCAAAATATGGGATTCGCTCAAAAGTCTCTGCAATTTCAAATCGTTGTCCAAGTTCTCGGCATCCTCTTGGGCAGCTTGTTGTTTCTGCTTCTTTGTGAGTTTGGCTATGCGCTCTTGCTTTTCCTCTAATTCTCGTAGAGTGGGGGCACGGCCAGAACGTGCTAATCTTTTGCTTGTTTTCTGAGATTGGGATGATTGGTCTGATCCTCCACCAAGACGGACAACCTTGGGTTTCGGTGCTTCTCTTTGTGATTTTGAGTATTTTTGGATAAGGTCGTTGTTATTGTCAATATCCAAATCCGAGTTAGAGGAGCTGTCGTTGCTCTCGGAGTCTTCGCTCATACTGTTCTCAATGGAGCTGTCATCTTCACTGAATCCTCCAAAGTCGTCAACATCACTTTCGGCAACCTGGGTCTTGTCTTCGAACCCTAAAGAAGCTAGAGAACCGAATTGGCGTTCGAAATTTCGACGCTGTATTTCAAGGGCATCCAGATAATCATCACTCATAGATAATATAGGAATTGGTTAAGATGTAAAATTTAATGCAATGATATGAGGTGGATAAGATGAGTAGTGAGATGAGTAGGGAGAGATGAGGTGCGGTGAAATGAGGTGAGGTCAGGTGAAACGATACGAAATGTGCCGTAAAATCCCTTTAAGAAAATAAGAGTTTAGATTTCATAACAAAAATTGATTCTCGGTTTTTTTGGTTTGTAGGCGTGATCTGGCCTGGCCTGACTATTGATTTGAGTTAGTGTCTACCAACAGATACTGGAGAGTCAAGGGGAAATAACAAGATAAATTAAAGTTTGGATTTATTTCTTTAAATTTCTCCAGAAAAAAAAAATGGAAATAATCGGCTCAATTTCGAACTCACTTGGGCCATGCGACTAGTTCGTCAACATGAAGCGTCTTAAACGAAAGTCATGATTCCCTTTATAGACATAACTCGATAAATGCTCTCTTACATACGAATTCTTTTTTGAATTTTCTCAACTCATGGTTTCCTGGACACCCAAATTTTTCTTCTACTTAAATCGATTAGTACCGGACCTGACAACTAATGCAAAAGCATTTCATCTTCGGCTAGGTGGGGACGCTCTTAGAAAATAACTTACCACACTTCCAACGGTCCAACGGTACCAAGAGCGTTTCTGCGTTAAGACGTCACGCCGCCTAGATCCATGCACCGATTTTCGCCTGCCATTCTAAGACTGTGGTTCAATGAAACAATGGCACGTTTCTCCTTCACATTTATCTATTACAGTATCGGCCGTCAGTGACGAGACTGTACATATGATACACCGTAAATTTTAAACTAGCCAATCATGTGGTTCATTCTGTATTTTACGATCAGAGGATATATCATTAACTGTTGCTATGACTCTAATTGAATAACTGTGGTTTATTTGGGATATCTGGACATCTGTGTAACATTTGCCTGATAGGCGAAACTTCAAAAATAACTTCTCCTTTCTTTTGAAGTTACTTCATGGCCGAGTTCTTCCAAGCATCAATGGTAGTTGAGTTGTGAAAACGCTTTCAAAAACTTGTTTTTGATAATAAATGAGTTTTTGAAAGCGCAGTCCTTTGAAACCCTTTCTTCGTTATACTGTATCAAGAATTGTTAAATATTACACTGTAGCTAGAGCCTGTTTCAATAATAGAAATGTTGTATAGCCACGAAGTATGACTAATTGCTCACTGGCTTGCGCGGTCAAAAAGGCGGGCATTGTTTTGAAAAGAAGAAGTCTACTTGTATATGATTCACCCCTCAAGTTTCTGATATTCGTCGTAAATTAGTGGTAAGGCATATTTTCACGTCACATTAGGCTACTTGCAGGATATACGTCATCCCGCGATCGTAATTTGGTTATCTACAAGTCTGGGGTAATTTGCAGCCAAATTCTGAGTAATGACTCAAAACAAAAAAAGATACAAAACACAGTACTTTCCCCTGATTCTTCTCTTTTGCTCAGATCAAAAAACCCAAATTTACAACATGAAGTTAACCAACACCATTTTACTTACGATTTTGGCAGTCACTATCACTGCTGCTCCTATTGTTGCCAGAGAAGAAGTGCGAGCAGCTCAGATCCGCCAAGACGATCCCGGCCCCTGTGTTGTCGCTCCTTCCAAAAGGGACGAGAACTCCGCAGATAATGACCAAAATTATGTCTTCAACAGTTTAGACTACGAAGACAGTAACACATTCATCAAAAACAACAACTATGATGTTTCTCCAGTGGGCCAGAGAGATGATAATTCGGATAGCATTGAAGATAAGATAATTATTCTCAGTTACTTAAGCAATAACGACGATAACGATAGCGATAACAACGATGTCGCGGCCCAACTCATCGGTGGGTTGCGTCGCGATGATATTGGCATCGTTAAGGCCTCTGTTGCTAAAATTTATATGAGAAGAAATGTTGGGGTTACAATCGTGAGTCCTTTTGAATTACTTGATCCTGAAGACGAAAATAATCATTCTGACGGCGATGAACTTGAACCAGCTCTCGAAAATGACTTGGCCGTCCGCAATATCAAACCCACTCTCACGAAGAGGGACAGGGTACCAAAATGAGTACCTGTCATGAAAATAATAAAATACGTAATACAAAGAGATTCTTGAGACTTGGTCTTTTATTTTTTCCTTGGAGGATTATCGAAACGGACTTCACCAGGAGACCTCTACTGATCGCTAAACGCAAAAACTGATCGTTTTATTTTTGTACCAATGCAAAAGGCCGTGTGGCTTGGAGCATTTTATGAATTTTCCATGAATGCATGACGTTAAATAAATTGGGTTGAAATCTTAGTATTTTACTTGTATCTGTCTCTATTTCAAGACAATTTGTATAATACATAGGTCGTATGTTTGGCTACCGTTCCCTTTTTCTTTGATATCATTTGTAGATCCAGGACAAATGCCAGCACTAACAATGAACACATTTCCTATGACTAAGGTAACGGGTAAGCAGTTGCTACTAACCCAAATAAAACAGAGGGGTATATTGATATCGCTCGTGAATGAAAAGTTTGTCCCACCTTTATCGAGATTGTCACAGATAAGTTCGAAGCACAGCAGCACACGTAGACCTTCTTTTTTCTTATAATTAAGAACAAGCTTTGCACAAATAGAACTTCCTCGGTTGCCTGGAATACACCATAAATACGCCGAACTTATTTTCTTCACTTGAAAGTAAGTTGGATCTTGCGAATCTACCACGACCATCTTCTGTTAGGATGTAACTACAGCATTATTTATATACGCTTATAATGTAAATAAGCCGTGTACACAAAAGCACAAGCAAAAGGGCAATTTTCAGTGCGATAAATAAGGACAATTAACTTAAACAAAGTATGGCAAAGGAGGACTTGGTTTATTGAAGGTGCGGGTAACTTGCTTTTCTCTTTATTTCCAATTAGGAGACACTGGTATAATATATCCCCAGCATGGCCGACCGTAGATTTGGGTGACTTTATTTCTGCTGAAGGCGTCTGTCCCGTTGTAAGTATTGTAATTATTGTAACCGCTTTGAACTTTTCGCTGTCTCATTCCGCAATCTGGTATGCCTTCGAGCTTTAGAGACTGACCCGTATTGGCGTTGGAATATAAGACGCTGTTTTCAAGGGCGTTAAGATTTTTTTTTTTTCAAATAAATGGATTCGGTATGAGTCGATTTATGTGATGTAATGTGATGAGTTTATGCAGAGGTCATGCATTAAGGGATATAGGCCAAGAGATAAGGTCAGATAAGTGGAGGAACAGCTTAGTAAAAGAGATCTTGGTTCCAATTCTACAAGGCTTTCTTATATTAAGGTCTATCTTTGATTTCATTGGATCAATTCGTCTAAGTTCGCGCAGTTACTTGAAACTAGTTTCAAAGTTATATACAATTCTTTTGAGGCTTTAGCACCAGAAGACGAGCAAGTCCTTATTGCAAGCAGACGTTAATTATTCAACGAACCTTTTTTCCCAACCCCACAAGCCTAACTAATCAAATATGTGTGAATCGGCACTCTAATATTAAGAAATATGTGCAAAAACGTCTGTGGGTCCCTATGTTAGATAGATTCTCCTCTTTGGGAAGTTAGCCGTCCTGAGTGAAATGATTCTCCATCTAGACCCTCGCATTCAGATTTCTTGTCATTGAACTGAATGAGTCCATTGACTTCTTTTCGCCATTTCAAACTCATTCTAGCATCGGCCAGGGTGACAAATGGTGTCACAAGACACTGCAGGCTTCAGAATCAAGAAATTATCAGGCTTATTTGAGTTTTTGTGTCAAGTGCAATCAAATCTAAAAGGTTAGAGCAGTTCAAGCAGATGAATGCCTTGGATTTTTATTATTTCCTGTGGGTCCTAGAAACCACCGAACGAACTTCCCTTACAAGGTATCTTATATCTTCCAATTCTTGTGTCCGAATCAAATGATTATTGATTTAAATGAATGTTTTCTATTAAAAGTCACGGTCACATTTTAATTTGGGTGCAATCAATAGAGGAAGTATCAAGTGAACCAAAAAGTTCCGGCTTATATTCATGGTTGGTTACCTTCTGAATAAAAATAAACCCTTTGCTGCAACTGATAAATTCGATTGCTATAAGTATTAATAATACTTCTTCTTGCATAAACGAGATTCATAATATTTGTCTGCCAAAGTGATACACTTTCCTAATAGAATTTCATGTGTATCAGATCAACTTGAGGTAACACTAGCAACATAAAGATGTCTCATTGGCCACAACTACTCTTGGCAAGCTTCTAAATGTGTCGTAAATTGTTCACAAGGCATCTTCACGTCACATTTGGCAATTTGCAGGACATGCATAATTTTACAAATACCCTCGTATTTAATTTATATGCACGACTGTGGTTATGTTGCATTTATGATTAAGCAGAACAAGGCTCGATATAAAATGTCTCCAAATTGTCGATAATTAAATTTTTAAATTAATTCAAACAAAAATATTTTACAACATGAAATTTACCAACTCTATTCTACTTGCGATTTTGGCAATCACCGCTACTGCCGCACCTATCAGACAATCCAACTCAGGTTCTGTTGAAGGCAACATAAGTGATAAAAGATTAAATTACATCGAGGAGGCCTGCAGTGAAGAGGGATTAGAAGAATGTATTGCTGATGTCTATAAGAGAGACGACAATGACGGCACAGTTCTTGTCAATCTCTCCAACAACAATCAAGGCTCAGATGATCCAGTAGGCAAGAGAGATGACGATGACAATGGTAACGACAATGGCAATGATGACGGAGAAACCGTCGTTGTCGTTGAGTACGTCGAGACCGATGGCTCGGATGCTTCAGTCAGTAAGAGAGATGACGATGACAATGGTAACGACAATGGCAATGATGACGGAGAAACTGTCGTTGTCGTTGAGTATCTCGAGACTGATGGCTCGGATGCTTCAGTCAGTAAGAGAGATGACGATGACAATGGTAACGACAATGGCAATGATGACGGAGAAACCGTCGTTGTCGTTGAGTACGTCGAGACCGATGGCTCGGATGCTTCAGTCAGTAAGAGAGATGACGATGACAATGGTAACGACAATGGCAATGATGACGGAGAAACCGTCGTTGTCGTTGAGTACGTCGAGACCGATGGCTCGGATGCTTCAGTCAGTAAGAGAGATGACGATGACAGCGGTGATGACAATGGCAATGACGACGGAGAAACCGTCGTTGTCGTTGAGTATGTCGAGACCGATGGCTCGGATGCTTCAGTCAGTAAGAGAGATGATAATGAGCCTATTCCTGTAAGAGCAAAGGAAGCTTTGCGACAAAGGATTGCTTAGGCGTTGGAATATCTCCTCGAGACAGTTCGACTTTAGGGAAGATCTCCACTGTGTCGCTAGAGGCGAGGTCAGTTTGTTTGAATTTCAGTTTATTACCATTGGATAGGCTCATTTGTCAAATCCTCTGCTTTTCAGTATTATAAATGCATTTTTCGTAACCATCAAAAAATAGCCTTAAAAATGCCATAATGAAGTAGGTGTTTATCCTCATTGGAGTGAGCTATTGCATTATATTACACATTACTCATATTAGCCACAAGTAGAATGTAAGAAAACCATGGCAAATTTCGTTTTCTCGTTGCCAATAATGCAATGTAGGTCCAGATAAGTGCTCCACCAAGCCCATACTCATGATATAATAATCCCACAAGTTGCCATATCAAAATGCTAATTTTTGAATTCAATAAAGGCAATATTTCGATAACATTTATGCACAAGAACGAAATATCCCCCATGAGAGAAAAGATTTGTGAATATTGCTGCGGTGCATGTAAACCTCCCTTTTTTTCTAAGCAAATTAGTATTTTCGCACAATTACCATTTCTCAATTAATTAAGTCCTTTCTTACATACTTCCTTCATTTTCTCATCTTCCATACTTTAAATATCAGTTGGACCCTGCGTTCCTGCACACCATGCACCATTTTAGCATTCAAATGTATACACAATAACAACACTCCGCCATCATGTCTGACAACATCCAGGTAGTGGTTCGATGCCGAGCTCGTAACGATCGGGAAGTGGAGGCCCGGTCACCTGCCATTGTCCAGCTCCCAGACCCAGTGTTCTCCCGTAATTCGTCGTATATTCACGTCGACGTTAATCCTGACACAACTGTGAACAACACGTACTCAGTAGACTTGGCGAACGTCCAAAAGACACAGAAGCGGTTTAAAGTCGACCAGGTGTACGGCCCCGGTGCAGATCAGACGCTTTTCTTCGAAAACGTAGCGCTTCCGCTCTTTCAAGATTTCGTTCATGGCTCCAACGTCACTATTTTAGCCTACGGACAAACTGGATCGGGTAAAACTCACACCATGTGTGGCGAAATGTCTGGCGATGGTGCGGGTATTATTCCACGTGTTGTTTCGCGCTTGTTTCGTTCACTAGACTCAGACAATATGGTTAAGATATCTTGCGTAGAGCTCTACAAGGAAGAATTGCGGGATCTCATCGAAGACGACCTCGAACTATCATCCGTAAAGACGAAATTGCGGTTGGTACCTGATCTGGTGCGGGAATCTACTGGTGCTCCTAAGATACAAAACCTTTGTGAATTACCCATTGATTCCGCCGAAATGGCACTCAAAATCGTGGGCAAATGTTTCAGTAGACGCCGTGTAGCAGCAACAAAGCTCAACGATCTTTCTTCGCGGTCGCACACTATCCTTTCTCTTATTCTATACAAAGAAGTCCTGTCTACTCTGGGCAATTCCCAATTCCGAATTTCGCGGATGAACTTGGTTGACTTGGCCGGCTCAGAGGATATAAATAAGTCAGGTGCAATGAATGAGCGTGCGCGTGAGGCAGGTTCCATTAATCAAAGCTTGTTGGCGCTAGGGAAGGTAATTAATTGTTTGAGTGAAGGAAAGGATCCGAAACACGTTCCTTACCGTGAAAGTAAGCTTACAAGGCTACTTCAAGGTCTGTTAGGCGGTAAAACAAAGACCGCTCTCATAGCCACCGTGTCACCTGCCCGAGTTAATATGTCTGAGACACTCAGCACCTTAAACTACGCATCCAAGGCCAAAAACATAAAAAATCTTCCGCAACTGATCAACGATAGCGATTACATGCTCAAACGTGTATTAGTTACGGACTTGGCCGCTCAAATCTCGAAAATGACACGTGATTTCTTGGCTCTGAAAGATAAGGATGAGAGCATCAAGATCAGCCATCAAAATTACATAGAGTACACATCAAGCATTGCCAACTTGCAATCTCATTTGGTGGAGAAGCTGACGTCCATAGCTTCTCTCGAAACAGCTCTAGACTCGAAAAATTCTGAGATTAGTGCTCTTCACGCCAAGTGCGCTGCTGCAGAGAAGAAGCTCGCAGACTCGCAATCCAGCCTTGACGGAAAAGATCAAGAAATTATGCGGCTTAACCTGCGCTTCTTTAAGTTGCAAGAGAAATACCTGCAACAAAATCAAAAACTTGCACAAATCATGGATAGCAACATTTCTGGAGTAAATGAATCCCTCAAGAACGTTATCACCCGTGTCTCTGGAGATCGATCGCGACTTAACGGCCTAATCGAACTGTCAAAGCATAAGCTCATCGATGACTTGATTTGTAGTCAAAGTTCACTTGCGACTGGATTGGAGGAGCTTCAGAAACAGTTGGCAATCTCAGACTACCTGGACAACGTATTTAGCCAACATATAGACTTAGCGCCGCTTCGAGTCGAGGTCGAAAAGCTCGATTTCAGTGGAGAGACAAGGAGATTATTACATGAACAAGATGCTTTCAAGGAGGAGCTCAGCAAAGCGCTACAGGCGGACGTTTATCTGTCAGTGTTGCAGGCTATAGTACGTCAAAGCGCTGAAGAGACTAGCATTGCGAAGCAACGACTTGTTGCTGAGCTTTCTAACACTGTGGAAACCATGTTCGGTGTACATCAGAATAAATTTGAGCAGGCTCTTCATCAGGTGGCCGGAAGTGTTTTGGGCGGCGCCGAATCGCTTATGGTCGAAAAATTTGATGATTTCCATCACAAGAACCAAGAAATTGCTGGCAATTTGAGTACTATGACGGAGAACTTCAAAATGAAATTAGAATCGTTCGACAAGCAGCTTGTCGCGGGTAAAGCCAGAGCTAAAGAGCTCATAGCAAAGAAAATCGAACAACAACTTGACCGAAGTGTCACCCAGTTGACAGGCACAGCACTTCAGCAGACAGAGGCTACCGAGAAGGGTATTCTTCTGACGCTTGAGAGCCTTTCGAAACAACTTGACCAATCTGGGGTCCAGTACGAAAACGGCATTGCTGCTGCGTCAGCTGACCTTCACAAGGTAACTCGAGCAATTGGTACCATGTCACCCAACGGTAGTGCCGATAAACTTGCCATCAGACTGATAAATACATTGGGCAGTCCCAAACCAAAAAAACGCAAAGTGGTATCGTCCATAACCGAGAATCCCCAAATGAGCCGGATCCCGCAATTGAGTCCTGTCAAGACGGGAATGCAGGCCAAATGGCAAAAGCAGTGAACTGCATGAAAATGTGGTGGATTTAAATTTACTTCTAAGTCGTATTATTGCATTAGTTAACCGCATAAGGAAGTATGGGATGGAGTTTGGGATTGTAATTAGTCTCCTCCAAGATTGATTGTTGGGAAATAACCCTAATACTGAGAACACGAGCACCTATTACAAAGAGACCCCATAAAAGAAATCATTGGGTACATTTTTTGTGTCTTGTCTACTTCTAATACATCTCATACTTATTTCATATTTGACATGTAGAGAGGAGAAGTAAGTCTCATTATGGCGACATCGACATATCATTTTTAGCTTCATTTAGTAGTTTTCAACGTTTCACTTGTAGCTTTTATTTTCTCTTTACCTCCTATTACCCCAGTGTGAAACTTCTGCTTTTGTACCAACCTTTGGAATTCGTAAACCTCCGGCGGCCACTTTCAAAAAATCCACAAAAAAAAATCTATGCAGTTAAATCAATTTCTTCTCTCAGTCAGAATCCCTTTTACTTTTAATTCCCCATTCTAGTTGCTAAATTTCTTCTTGTCTTAAATCTGAAACCTGTCCTCGTAAAGCCCCCACATTCCAAACCAACTACTACACTCTTCCACCAGCCATGTGGACTCGGGGCCAAATATATATTGCATTGTATGCGGTTACGAGCACTGCCCTCTTCTGTGCGTCGTTGGTGAATCTGCTCGGTAATCTGTACGACTACATGACGCTTATTCAAGAACTCACGTTTGATATTAACTTAGCGATCCTCCTCAACTTCATCGTGTGCTTCTATATCGTTTGGATGTTCGCAACCATTCGATTGTTCTTCGGCGAGATCCGAGTCATTGAGATGGAACATATAGCAGACCGGATCCCTTTCAGCATGCTCACACTTCTCTTTCTCTTATTAGACGACGAGAACCTCATTCTCGATTGGATCTGGTTTGGCCTCACGCTCTGTGTGAAAGTATACCATACAATTCTCTACGATCGCATTGATTTTTTGCAAATCAAGATAGTTAACCGCATTTCGGATCCTGTGGGCGGGCCCACATCCCGCTGGGGGGTGTTTCGGATGTATTTAGGCGACGTGAATGTGGTGTTGCTCCTGTTCTTTATAATTGTAGACATCTTCATGGCCAAGCTCTTGGCGTTCGATGTGTTCCAGGGCCTCAGTGCCATCGAGAGTCTTCTATTCGGTATCCAGTTTGGAGTCATGGGAATTGAGAGCTACACGTACATGGGCAAGTTGGCTTTAAATATGTATGAGGTGATCTTTTTTCGCTCGAACTTCGAGACCCGGCTGGCTCCGGGTTCTTCTCGGGTCGGTAGTGATATTAATAGTGGTATAAATGTCGGCGCCGGTAGTAATGGTGCAAACGAGATCGATGACAACGACATGAGCGACATGAGCGACTGCGAAGACGATGACTTCGAAGAGCAGGTCTGGGAAAATAAGTCTTTCTACGTTCAATCGTTCCTGATCTTCCTGTCTACCCTAAAGGCTACTTTTTACATGGTCTTTTTGTACATGTTGTCGTTTCACTCCAACTTGGCGTTACCTGGCACCATTATACAAGGCTGCATAACCTCCGTGTACCAGCTCTGCAAGCAAATTGTTCTGTTCCGTTTGTTTTTGAGCCATCTGCGGCGCTTGGAAAACCACTTGAGCACCGCCACTGAGGAAGAGTTGGCTGCTGCAGACCACATGTGCATTATTTGCCGTGAAAACATGCATTGTCCTGCCACATTTGAGCGCTCTCGCAAACGACAGCTCAACCCTCGTAGATACCCAAAGAAGTTGCGGTGTGGACATATATTGCACTTGGCATGTTTAAAGGATTGGCTCGAGAGATCAGACAGTTGTCCTTTGTGCCGTAAAAAAGTTTTTGCTACATCAGATTCTCCTCTGCCAGTTCCTGCTCTGGCACAGCCCCGCCCTAGGGCTCCAGCGGCGGAAGTTGTTCAAACAGCCGTTCCAATGGAAGCAACACCCACAGAAACAGTCGCAGCTGTTCCAGAAGGCGGTGCTAACGCTGCTCAAACGGAAAACGGGGCTGAACACCATTTCAGGGTAAATCCAGCTGCAAATCAGGTCGACAGCGCCGTACCCAGAGTCGAGGTGGTGCAGCCCTTACAATCTTCGTCATCCGACCTGATGTCGTGGTCGCAGTTTTCATCGAGTTCGGACTCTTTTTCTGGCAGCGCGCTTCATGTCCCTCGCGATTGGCTTTGTCTTCCTGTGGTGCGAACAGTTTCTCCGAATACCTACTCGGTGAAGCTCTCTGATAATTGTGTAGGTAACGTAGTGGTAAATACTCGGTCTGGTGTATAATTTAGGTAAAGATTGGTCTTTAGGAATAGATTTAAATGGTACAGTTTGTTACGTTGGAAAATTTGACCAGTGTTTAGTAAGATCTCAATGAAAATCCAGAAGCAGATATTGAGCTCCAATCATCTCTCATCGTTAAATACATACATAGATTTTTCATTATTCACTATTATTTAATTTATTTGACACAGCTTTCAATCACGAAACGAGTGGATACGCCTACGGTTCCTGCCGCCTAGTCGAAATCAAAGTCGAACTCCATCTCCATGGGCGCGCTCTTCTTGTGTTTCTTTTTCTTTTTCTTTTTCATTGTCTTCTTTCGTGAATAATTTTCGAGCTGATCTTCGCTATCACTAGTATCTGGATAATGCTGTACATGCAGTTGTTTTTCTAAAGCGTCTTCGTATCTCGACATATCTTCATCTTCTATGCTTTGAGACCCATCTTGATTGCCTGGGACGTCTGATTCATCCTCGGAGTCACTGAACTGTGATTTTCTAAATAATTTCTGACTATCAGTAGTTTCTGGGAAAGTATCAATTTCTTGAGTGGGGAGGGCAGAAATAGAACTAAAAATTTCTTTTTTACTGACCTCTTGGCTACATTTAAGCGTATTTTCCAGCACAGTGCTGACATCCAGAGATTCATTTCTTAGTGGGACAGCCCCGAGATCATTTGAGTCACTAAAATCAGCTTCTGGAGATCCTTGGTCAATGTGTGAATTTGAAATAGGGTTTACTGAAGATTTCAATGGTTCTTGGAGTTTGTCTGGTGTCTTTTCTTTCATGATCTTGTCCTCTTCACTCTCCGACATTATATCTTCGTTGGCTGATGGATCTTCAACATCCAGCGCCATCGTGATCCCATCCAGCTCTACTTCAAGAAGAGTATTCAAGAGGGAAAGTGCCTCTAGCGCGTCTGCTTGAATTTGGTGATTCACAGGGTATTTCTCTTGAGCTTCGGCACCATTCTCTTCATTTCCAGAATCATTATTTTCAGAATTGTTATCTTGAGAATCTCTTAATTTGACTAACTCTCCCGTATTTGTGGTGGTAACTTGCTCACGCCCTTCATTTACGTTCTGAACAAACCGGTAGAGGAACTTTTCCGGAATTGAGTTCAATTTCGTACTGGTCTTTGCAATTTTTCCATTCTTCAACGCGTAGTAAGTCTTCTTCTTTTCTGTGTCGTCTTCTATCTCCTGTTTCTTCATCTCTGGAATAATTGCTTTGTCAAATGTAGTCCATGCATTTCTCAACTGTGCCTCCACTTCTTCTTTAGGGTATGTGAAATGAAGTTTGTCACATTGGTCTAGCATTTTCCTGGCCTGCGTGTTATTACTGAAGATTCGGGCTTTGATTGATTCCTTGGAAGAAAGTAGTCCTGGTTCGTTATTCAAATCTCCACATTCGTCCAGACCATCGAAAAAGCCTCCAT
This sequence comes from Australozyma bambusicola, assembly GCA_030563705.1. Taxonomy (NCBI): domain Eukaryota; kingdom Fungi; phylum Ascomycota; class Pichiomycetes; order Serinales; family Metschnikowiaceae; genus Australozyma; species Australozyma bambusicola. The sequence goes on along the minus strand of JAJMJU010000008.1, from coordinate 389,569 downwards.
ACAGATCGTATTCCTGATAGAATTTTACAAGATGAGCATTCTCACAGATGCAGCACATGGCCAATAAGAACCAATATGAGCCATCGGTAGCATACGGCGGATGAAGAAGCAAATCATCGATGTCTTCGCGAACACGCGAGTACTTTTGCTCCACCAATAAATTCCATAAGCCGGTTATGATACTTAAGGGTGCATGAGTACGAGACCCGGACCGGTAAACGGGTCCCTGGTACGTTCGTTTCTGAACTACCTTTACTTTTGCCGTAGGATAACTGAGCTTGATCCAGTCCAAAAATTGAGCTTCTTTATTCATTTCTGTTTTTGACAAGCTACGCAGGTTTAGGAGCTCTTGTTTTCGTTGCGTGATTATCTCTAAGGCTAGCGGCCAGACCGCTCTTTTATCGACAAACTCAAAGCGAAAAAGAACCGTGAGAACTTTATAGGCTGCGAGCCATTGTTTTTTGAGGATCGAGGCGTGCAAAAGTAGCTTTAAGGAGCGCAAATGCAGCTTGATTAGCGAGTAGTCGGACGCATCTTGCCAAGCGCCGGGTACTTCCCAACCCCAGGTCATAAGCAAGAATCGGTCGAAAGCCCATTGACGCCTGGGGTGCAGAGACGTACCGACGATCCCGTTCTGCAATTCTTCAAGTTTCTTGTTAGCGTAGATCGCGTCTGGGTGTAGTTCCAGTTCTGAGTCTGAGTCTACATCTAAATTCACATTAGCTGAGCCATTGGCATATTCGAGGCCACTCGACGACACCGATTCCAAAGACTCTAGGGATACTGGTTCGGTTTCCCGAGCTTTTAAGATCTCACTTACCAACTTATTTTTCACGTATAAATCGAAGTTTATGCCCAGAAACTCCATTGGCTTTGTTGGCTTCATAATCTTCCGTTTCTTTCTCGGACGACCTCTTCGTCTTGGACCTTTGTTGTCATTGGCCTCGTTTTGTTTTTCAGCATCCTCATCTTCAAGATCTTCCGGCTTATCTGGCTCCTCGGGGTCTTCATTTATATTGTGCCAAGTCTCAAACGTCCTCTCCGGAAGCGGGCGTTTTGCGTACTCCTCAGTAATCCGGCGTCGTAGCTTGGTACGTTCTGTGGCCGTAGGCTGAGTTGAGAGATCATTCTCTATGGCCCGGAGGATATTAGCATGAATCTGTGCTCTGGTAAGATGAACAAGCTGGCTTCGTTTGGATGCCGTGGTTTGGTGCTTACGATGCTCTAGAAGCTCCTCAAACATATGCAAAAGGTGTTATAGAAGAACTACTTTAGGCAATATATCCATTTCTGGTGGTTTCTGAGCAAAAGGACCGACTCAAATAGTATTAAACTATCTTGACTATGAACCGCGATGATCATCGCATAGCCAGAACGAGGAGTAGAATAGATAGAAGAAAGTTAACAATTGAGGCCGAGGTTAAGAGATTTTATTTTATGATTATTTTTTCTGAGAAATTTTTGTTTTTGTTTTTCCGGTGAATGGATCGATGTTGGGATACTTAGCTGACGGTTTAAACCCTCATGACAGGTATAGCCGTGGCCCGTTGACAGATACGTTATTGATCTATAATCCATAAATGCGTTTTCCTATCAATTGAGAATTTACAATGGAATTGAGGTTGTAGGAATTCTGGTTGGCCTTATTTGAGGATCTATACCACATGTGGTCTTTGAAAGCAGAGATCGAAGACGAAGAGATTCTTTATAATTAGATGTCAAAGATGACATGATTCCGTATTTAATAACAAATTTATTTTGGAGTTTCCTCGGAACTTATAAATTGATCTTAGTTCTCATGAGTCATTCTAATTTCAACATTCGAAATCAACACAAAAGCTAGCCCTCATAAACAAATAAAAAACCTCTCCTTTTTTCAAGTCCTCTTCCTTCTCTTTCTACTTTTACTACTCTTTCTCAAAATCAGTGACATCTACACCCTCTCATAATACCGATTCGTTACTATTTACTATGTACTATTAATGTGGCCCGTGCTTGATGGCTAGTGGACCATCAACAGTCGGGACTTCATTGTTGCTTAGAATCCCATGCCTGGCATACCACCCATGCCGCCCATGCCGCCAGCTGGAGCAGCTGGAGCAGTCTTGGGCTCAGGAGCATCGACAATAGCACACTCGGTGGTGGCTAACAAAGAGGCGACACCAGCGGCATCCATCAATCCGTTCTTGACGACCTTGAAGGGGTCAATGATACCAGCAGAGATCATGTCGGTGAACTGGCCGTTGGCAGAGTCGTAACCGTAGTTGAACTCGGAGTTGTCGTAAACCTTTCCAACAATAACGGCACCCTCTTCACCGGCGTTCTCGATGATTCTACGAGCGGGTTTGGTGATGGCAGCCTTAATGATGTCTACACCCAACTTCTGGTCGAAGTTAGGAGCGTTGTCTCTTACAGTGTCCAACACACGGGTAGCCTTGATAAGTGCAGTACCTCCACCAGGCAAAATACCTTCTTGAACGGCAGCTCTTGTAGCGTTAAGAGCGTCGTCGTAACGGTCCTTCTTTTCGCCAACTTCAACTTCAGAAGCACCGCCGACCTTAATCACGGCAACACCGCCAGACAACTTGGCGAGACGTTCTTGCAACTTCTCGCGCTCGTACTCAGTGGTCTTGATGTCTTCAACAGACTGTCTGATTTGAACACATCTGTCTTGGATGTTGCTCTTTGAACCAGCACCGTTCAAGATCACAGTATCTTCCTTGGTGATGGTGATGGAACCGGCGCCACCCAATTGGTCGATGGTAACGTTTTCTGGCTTCAAGTCCAACTCCTCGGTGAAAACAGTACCACCGCTCAAGATGGCAATGTCGCCCAAGGTGTTCTTACGGTTGTCACCGAAACCAGGAGCCTTAACGGCACAAACTTGCACCTGACCTCTCAACTTGTTCAAGATACAGGCAGCAAGGGCCTCTCCCTCAATGTCTTCGGCCAAAATCAAGAGTGGTCTACGATGTTGGTTCGATAACTCGAGCGAAGGGAGGATGTCTTGCATGGACGAGATCTTCTTCTCCAGCAACAAGATCAATGGGTTGGAGAACTCGACCTTGCCGCTCTTGGTGTCGGTGATGAAATAGGGTGAGATGAAACCACGGTCGAATTTCATACCCTCGGTGACCTCAAGCTCATCCTCCAAGGTCTTACCTTCTTTGACAGTGATGACACCCTCCTTGCCAACCTTCTCCATGGCAGAAGCCAACAAGTTACCGATGTGAGCATCGCCATTAGCGGAGATGGTGGCCACTTGTGCAATTTCAGCGGATGTGGTAATCTCCTTTTTGTTCTCTTGCAAGTAGTTAACTACGGCCTCTACAGCGGCTTGAGTACCACGTCTCAAGTCCATGGGGTTACATCCAGCAGCGACGTTTTTCACAGACTCAGTGAAGATTGAGCGGCCCAAAACGGTAGCAGAAGTGGTACCGTCACCAGCACTCTCGTTGGTTTTGGAGGCCACTTCTTGCAACAACTTAGCGCCCATGTCCTCAAACTTATCCTGCAACGTAATGGAGCGAGCGACAGTAACACCATCCTTGGTGATTTTTGGAGAACCAAATTGTTGCTCGATGAGCACATTACGGCCTTTGGGGCCAAGAGTCACACTGACGGCGTCAGCCAAAAGATTAACACCCTTAAGAAGGGCAGCGCGGCCCTCAACGCCGAATTTGAGGTCCTTGTGGGCGAAACGAACAAAGTTTCTGGCAGTGCTAGCTCTCAACATTGGGAGTGGTGTTGGTGTGAGGTAATTGAGAAGAACGTTAGTTGGTGGCGGTTAAGTTGGGATTATATAAGTGTGGAGGTTGGGGCCTATATGAAGTGAAAAATTCTGGAAAATTCGGGGATTGTGTGCAGGTCGACGTATACCCGAGAGAAATTTAGAAGTAGGGAAAAGTCAGAGGGCGAAGGAAATTGGGTTTGGTCCAATTCGGAAGTTTTTTTGTGGTATGGAAGTTTTGTCAATGTGTGGTTTGTGGGTATTTGCGGTGCTAAAGTGCGGTTTAGGGGGATACATATGCCGCCCACTACCTGAGACACCAGAAGAGTAAAGGGAAACGAATGAAGCAGAGATGTTTTGGGATTTGAGGTCGAAAGTGAAGAGCTAAAATTTAATATTTGCTTAGATTTGTTATTTTCTCTTGTTTTTTTTTTCGACAGTTCAGGGCAAATATAGATCCTATCCGAGCTCTGATTCGTCTGGAACAGTGTAGTGTCTGAAGTCGACGACTATCTCTGAAAATTTCTCAAAAGCATTTTGTTAAGTCTTGCGTTGACTTTGTTGAAGTCTTTCATTTGGTTGATTGATCAGTACCCGTGGACTCGTACAAGTGGTTATTCCTTCTTATCCTTGGTTTTTCACTGGTCATTTACTAACTCACCGCAAACCAGTTTTCTAAGCTAATAGATTACGAGTTATTTCACCCGGATTATGATATGTCTTATCTTGCTAAATTTTGGTGGACTCCTCTTCGATATGGGAAGGAAATACAACCAAACTAATCTCTATTGATTATTTCCAAACGAGGAAGTACCTGTAAACGATGGTGCTAATGGATTGACCCCTTAATTCTATATGTAACTCAATAAAACACTCCAGTTTATAACAGAATAGGGCGGGTTGAAGTACTGCGCCCAAAAACGTGTGTCCCCACAGTAAGACACTTCATCTGGACACACATGGTTTTAGCCGCATACGACGTCGATTTAGCGCACAAAGGGGTCTGTATCTCATAGAAGACCTTTTAAGTTTCTGCATCTTCTTGACCCAACGACAATACTTTCCGCAAAAATATGCGTCAGCTCACTTTTGGACCCATGTCACATTGGAAACTTTTTCTGATCTAACTACAAGTCGTTTTCGAGTTATTTAAAAAGTAATTTTTCACAACCCAGCTTTGAAACCGTTTTGGGCGTTCTAACTCCTTTTCCATACACTCTAACCACCATGCACAATGTCTTAATTTACGTAAAGTCTCAAAGAATCCTACTTCATTCCATATTAGGGCAATCGGTGTATGCATGCCATGTAAAACTCCAAAATTCAGTAAACAAGACACATAGCGCTAATAAAGTTGACTATTTGTAGTATTGCAAATGTTCTTTCTAGTAACACCTTTACTCCGGAATATCCAATCCTCGAGTTTCTGAAGGGGCAAAGTATATCGCACACCTCCTGAATCGATATATCCTTTCACATCTTTTTACTAATATCGAAATTTGAGCCTTTAATTAGTTCTCTACGTAATTCCCTCTGGTGAATCCATGTTGGCCTGCATAAATAGAGGAGTATGTACTGCATAACGGTTTTCGTTACGAGGTCCCTTCGTAAAATAATCTCCAATTCTCACATTTTTACCCTGGGGTTCTTTTACTTACATCTAAATGAGCTAAAATGATTTTTTATGTAATCAGTCTTTTATAAGGTTTCATTTGGCGTATTGTTTTCCCCAGTTTTCTCGAGTTCTTGTTCGTTGAAAAACCATGTCAAATGTACCTCAACTGTAAGACCTGCAGATAATTTATAAGACATTTATCATTATTTAAATGGGCCACATTCCTTGAATTATCGAATTTTTAGGGTTACTTAAAAAGAGTTACTAAAAAATGTTTCACTCGCTAGTTGCTTTGATGCTCTTTGCTATATGTTCGGCAGACACCATCAATTCAAACACACTCGGAAATGCTCTCCCAACCAACTACAATATCTCAGCCCTGGCTGCTAGCTCGATATCAACAATTACTAGTACAATCACAACAATCGTTACTCTTAATTCTTGTCGTAATTCTGATTTCAAGACTAAGCCTTCCCGGGCGCCCGTCACAACTTCAACTGTCCTGCTTTACCAAGGCACAACTATTGATGTGACCGTCTGTCCCTCATGTACAGTTTCTGGTCAAGCTTCCAATATTAATGGCCCCAAGGTGACTGGTGGCCCCAAAGCTTCTAATGCTCCTAATGCTCCTAATGCTCCTAATGCTCCTAATACCCCAAATGGACCTAATACTAACGTTCCTAAAGGACCTATACCCGGAAGTTCGACAGTTACACAAGTAATGAACACCATTAGTTTGAACTATTCCACCACTAATGCGGCAGCGAAGATGGAAGCCAGTCTTGTTCTTCTTCTCATAATGCTTCTTGGGTGATTGTTCGAAACTTGTCATATTGGCCAAAATTCGCAACTCGTTTCTTTCTTACATTCTTCAATATCTACATATAACTATTAGTTCCTCAGATTACATGCTTTAATTAACTTTTGATAGTAGGGAGACAATTGGATGAAGACCATAGCCGCCTAAACTAGTGATCCTTTTTCGCTCAACTCAAGGAAAATCTTTTTGCTCAAAAAACTTATTTTTGGTCTTCGTGGTAGTTCTACTTGTACACTCTATATGTCCACTTCCCGTTTATTCTCATAATATCCTTTCCTATTCCTGATCGTCACGCAACTAGTTTTTTTTTTTTTCTAAATTCGTGCTTCGCCACGAAACAACTCTCTTTCTCTAATTCTCTGATACTACGACATCTGGGCCTAGACCACTTTTGTTCATAAACTTCATAATATGTATCGACCTGCTTTCTATCGAATTGTCCTTGCTTGCTCAAGTGCTGAATAACCCATCCCAATTGACACGCTCCTTCTCTAACATAAACTCCTCGCCACCGTTACTAAACAACGTACCCATCATCTTGTGGTATGGCGTATCAAGCGAGTTGTGTCCATAAGTAAAATTGGAGCCGCCCAAGGAGTTGTTGCGGATATCCATGTGGCTAAATGAATCAAGGTACATGTTGTTTAATTGGGCTTTCAATGGGGCCATTTGGTTCACACCTCTGGCTCCATACATCTGCCCGTTGTTCATAGTAATGTTCTTCGATTCGTTGACTGCACCATTATTGCCAAATTCGCTGGCATCGAATTGGTCGTTCATTTCTGAGTATGTGCTGGCCATGGTGTCCATGGAATCGCCCATCGAAACAGGTACGTTAGCAGGTGCTGTGTTTGAGATGCCGCCGACAGTGTTCATCTGCGTCTGCATGACCCTAATCTGGGCATTCATATCACCCATTTGTGTGAACATAGGGTTTATTTGCGCGTTCATAGTGTTCGTTTGAAAGTTCATACCACCATTTTGAGTGTTTGCATTGTTTCCTTGTAGATGCATGCTGCCTACTTGTGACCCAAAATGGTCTGGGAACTGATTCATGGCGTTCATTGGCTGAGCGAATCCTTGCTGCTGAGATCCGAATGAATTGGCGTAGTGCGCAGGATCAAAGGCTGGCGGCATACCGTTGGGTACATACTGGTCCTGTGGTAGCTGCTGTGGTAGTTGTTGACTCGGCTGAGACCGCTGTTGTGAGTCTGTACCTTGGGATTGAGATAACTCAACGTGAGAAACCATACTGCCGTCGTCCCCGGGTTGCGATCCCTGGAATAAGCTTTTTTGTCGATGTGAGACTACATCGTTCGTTGTGTGTACCTGCTTCTGAATAAAACCGCCTTCCAGTCCGTCTGGCTCGGTCTTTGTCGCCGAGCTAGTAACCGACTGTTTCAGAGACCAGTTGCTCTCAGAATTGGATGGGGACGACTGCAGCCTTGATACAGACTCCTCCAATTTTGTCAACGCTTCTCGTTTGAGGCCGGTTTTAAAATTGCCCAAGATTTGATGCAAGCGTGTAATTGGATTGTTTTCGGCCTTGTACTTGCGCGGGCTTTTGATGTGAAGGTATTTGGCAAACACTTTAAAGTGCCTTTCCAAGTAGGAATACTCCTCTGGTTGTGTAGTGATTAGCGTGACCAAAACATGGCAAAGTAAAGTGAGAACACAAAGATCCATGGTTGCACCATTGTAAGGATCTTTAGGAGAATGAGTGGTCAACGACGAAACCTGCGCCGTATCGCCTGCGTCTGGGATCTCTACGCCTGCCTCTGTCAATTTTTGGAGCTTCTGCAGCACTATCAAGAGCATCTCTTTGGCGATTTCTTCAAAGATGTATACCGTCAGATGCTGCTTGGGCACGTGCAAGAACGGCTTGTTCAAGAACAAAAGCACGTAGTAGTAGAAATACTTGAGCACGTGGTTCTCTTGTGTCAAATTCGTCGAGTGTTTCATCAGCGAGTACGACCATAAACAACAAGGATCCAAGGCCAGCTTCCACTTTAAGAGCTTGACATTGAATGTCTTACTACGGTTGAATTTGAGCAAGTAATTGACCCGAGGGTCCTCGTCGAAAAGGACGGGCTTATAAGTGGCATGTAACATTCCCCTAGTCATATTCATCAACTCCACGCAGTACTTCAACGTGAAAAAGTCAACATCTGACTCCGACGGGAGCCGGAGAACCGGGAGAATGATTGGCAGGATCGTGGGTTTGCGTCCTAAGGACATACACACGTATGTATCGATCAACAGGGTTGCCATGAAACAACGGTTTGTGGCCAGCGGGACCTCCGAATCCTTTTCAATGTCGAAGCCTACCTCTAGCCCAGCGCGAATACCGAGTCCTGTGAAGAGCCATCCCTTCAGCATCTGACCCTTTCCGAACGCATGGATAGCGAGCATCGTGTAGCATTGGGAAACAGCCACAGAGGAGGATGCGATATCGGTGAACAACCGCTGGAGCACAAAGTCGCTGTACGCATCAGCTTCAGCATAGCAGAGCGCCTCGCAGTTGGCGCAAATGGAATAAACCAACAGTTCATTCAAGTATGGCCCCAGGAAGTCGCGAGCGTCCAAGGCTGTCAATACCACATCCTTGTCGAACATGTATCGGAATAAATCCGGGTTCTGCTGCTCGAAGTACCCGTGTACGAGACTTTGGACGTATTCGAAGTTATCCTCCAACGTTACTACGGCATGAGTCTGTGGACTATTAACGCCGATGATGGGTTCCTTATCCGGCCTTGTAAAACGCAGATAATGGTAAATGGACCCCGGTCCAAAGTACTGGTAGGGCTCGTTCAGCATAGGCTCAATGGTGTCATCCTCGTCGGAGCTGCGCGGCTGAACGTCTTCTTCCAAGTCCGAGGCCATATCGCCCAAACGGTCCAGGCCCGGGTAGCTGGTGGCCAACGCCTCAAGTTTTGCCACAAGCTCTTCTGGGTCGTTGCGCAACAGCACCAAGTGGGAAAGCGTGCTTTCGTAGACCTCGTTGTTGGTTTCCAACGACTTGATGTACCCGATGGAGTATCTCTGAGTACGACGGTCCATCTGACTATACTCGCAAGAGACGTTTTTCTTGAAGCAGTTGCGGCACGGCTGGTTACCATCACACTTCCGTTTGATGCGCCGACAGTGGACACACGACACCTTCTTCTTGTCCCTGATCCTGTCATCTGGCTCGCTTTTGACTTTCGCTTCAGGCGACGACAGCTGGCTCATATTATTGTGAGAGGTCTCTTATTGGGGTATGAAGTAGTGCAGAAATTTCTTTGTTTATTGAATGTTAAGGGAAAATAAGTCACCAGTTAATAAGCTCAGATGAACGATAGTGACAATGGGGATTGTGCTGCTACCCTGCAGGAACAAATTTAGTAAGCAGAGGGTGTAGGATCAAGATTGTAATAGATACAAAATATAAAAGTTTAAATGTGAACAAATTGGTGGTGTAGAAAGGTGAAATTATGTTGGTTTCTAGAAGGGTGCGAATCAGGGGCGAAGGACTTCTTTTTATTTGTTTCCTCGGTCATGTGTGGCTGATGCCTAGACAAAGCATTTGGTGATGGAAAATAGGCCTACATGCAATGCCCGTTCGGTGTCGTACGCACTGCAACTCTACTAAATTCATGACGCAGGCAATAACCCTTTTTTAGAACACTATGCTTTCCTGGAACAGCTGTTATTTTTTTTTTTTGAACAGGGTAGTCTCTTCTATCTCTCTTTAGTCTTGGCGTATTAGATACCTTAGTCACGGGGAAGGAAAATGGAACACTAGGTTATGAGACCAGCATGAATTATAATGTCCTGCATAACGAGTGCTTCTGTATGCATCATATGTAGGTTACGCAAGCGGTGTATGCATTCCAATGGGTCCACTAAGAATTGGAGCGCAACTAACTAGATGATTAGCATGGTTCAGCACTTGAGTTTCGATTATCAGAAGAGTTTTTGGAATTGATGTAATTGGTGAAGCTTGGTTTTGGGTGAATTGGCTCGTTCTGGGTCCATAGCGTATGTTGATGCTTATAGAAACATGTATGCAGTGAGTGCAAGTGATAAAAAAAGAAATTCTAACGCTATGCATTAAAGATCTCGATACCTGCCAGACCCTTCTCATTCTCATGCGATGCCGTTAGCTATTCTGCAACACTCAAAATGGAAAGTCAAAGTGCAAGCCTGGAGATTCTAATTGAGAACACCCGGTAGTTTAGCTTCAATTGTCATCTCGTTTACTTCGTAATTAAAATTCTTCTAAACCTCAAAACCCCGTTGTCTCACTGACGCCTGGACCTGCAGTTAGTAACGCCGTTGCTACGCTTATTAATCCGGTCGCGGCATACTACGTGATCTGAACGGTCCACTATAAGTAGCATGAAAGCGTTTTTGGACAAAAGTGCATGCTTCAAGACTATATTGGGAAATGTAAATTCGGATTAAAAGAACGTAAACATTATTTTGAAAAGAATCTTCTTCCTCATTGACTCGAACAAACGAAGTGTTGGGACTTTGACTTGTATACGACATTTCCTCAAGTTTCCCTCCTGGTTTGTATATTTGGCATGCGGTGAAAACGGCTGCATCGATGAAAAATTCAGTAACAATTGCTACGAGCCCTGAGACACATTTGCGTTAATGCTTGTCTCCATGTAACAGATGAGTATGATCCCCACCTCTACACACAGCCACTCGTAATTGAAAGTTCTTTCTTTGTAATAGGATTTGTAGTTGCCATATCGCTTGCTCTAATTCACACTTTCACGAGCCTTCCCGAAGTGATTACTGATATGCCTCTGATGTAGCAAAGACAATCGGAAGTTTTTTATGGTCGATCTCCCTACAAAGCCGAGGTTAACCTCTGAGGGAATCTGGCATATGGCTCCGTATCTGCAATGCTCCGTTCATCGTTTATTTTAACCGCTGTACAGGACTGAATCGGCGGTGACTTATGAAAATGTGGCTGCCTGCTTGTCTAATTATATGTTGTAAGAAAATCCGGGCGCGGAATCTCCTTATACAAGGTGATTTCCACTTCAGTGTCAATACGCTTGTCACAATTTAAACTCCGATTGACGTAAATGTAGAAGTGGGTGGGAACAGTCTCCATCATAAGGCTATTGGCATATTTTTTTTTTATTGGTAATGTTTGTACTCAACCTAAGTTTATCAGTTCTATCTTCGATCCCAGATCTTCTGGTTTTCCTTATATTCGTTCGTTCTGGCACCAAGTCCATTACCCCCACGAGCAGGATGAAGTAAAATCTACAATTGACAATACATCAACCTCTCAACATTCAGCGCTTTGTGAATACTGCAAATCTCCTTAATTTGATAATGTGGTTAAGAGCTCTCACGGCGCTGTTATGAAACGTTTAAGATCCTGTCAAAATCTCAAAATTCCCAAGGTTTTAACCATAAGCCCTAAACCTTTTTTTTTTTATTTCCTGTCTGCTGAATTCTTGGTTTCGGTATTAAAAGTACAGAGCCCGACAATCCATAGTTTTATGTTATGAGCCAAGCTCGGAATTTAACATACGATTCCGAACTCACTAAACAAGGAATAATTCCACACCGTGCCAAACAATCAGATTCGGCCAAGAATCATTTCGGCTGAAAAATACTCAAGAGGCAATGCAGCCGCCACAGACTCGTGTGAAGACACACAACGCCTAATCTTCGGTCCGGTTGTCCTATCTATTCCGTTAAGGAATCGGATCAGCGATAGTTTTGTGTTCGACATGACTCGCAAGAGAATCCCATACATGTCAATCCAGAAAGGTTCATAATTTTAATAAATTGGGGAGGAGAGTATTACGGGAGTCTTCACTTTCTGATGCTGTCTCGGGAATCAATGGCTTCTGATAATCCATACACTTTTCTTTTTAGAACTCTGTCCACTGGAGCTTGTCTAATATTACACCACATCGAATAAGAGTAAAAATGGATTCCATTGTTTAGAGTTTGAGTTCTTGAAGCAAGAATGTTGCTTTGATAAAGCAATCCAAGAGGCGAACTTGACCTGTTTATTGAGAGTAATATATTTTTAAATTTGCGATTGGTCACTAGCTAGATTGGGCATTCTTTCGTACCTGTTTCCTACTTGTTTAGAACTCATGTATTGTGAACAGGCATCCGAAAAAACCATTCTATTCAAGAGACTCAGTTGTGACCATTCACGATCAAAAAAAGGTCCATTTTCTCTCATTCGTCGAGTTTTAGCCCGCTTGTCTCTCTCGTTTCTTCAAACATTTCAGTGATCAACCTACAGCTTCGAACCAACTCGAATCATATCAAGCTTGTAAAGTTGTCGATAATATATTTTTGAAGGTTCATTGGATGTTTATTTTAGATTATTTTCAGCGTTTACACGCTTTTGGCCTCAAAGGCATGATCTCTGTTTCCACTCCCAACCTTTCCTATGCAACACGCTACACAACGAAACACACGAAAAAGCTCCAAGCACATTCTCACCACAAGGCAACCTTCTCTAAAAAAAAAAACCAAGTATTTAAACCTGTTCTATACCAAATAAATATATAATTTCACCTTTTTTCCAATGACATCTCATCCGAGATAGTTTAGTGGCTAGAATCTCCGCTTGTCGCGCGGAGGACCGGGGTTCAATTCCCCGTCTCGGAGTTCTTTTTACCAAACCACACTCAACTCTTCCTTTTTTTTTAACCTCAGACTTCTCTCTTTTAACTAGAGGGCATCGCAGCCACAATGAAAACCAATGATGGCTTTGTTCCCATCACCGCCATTTTCTATGCGGTATTCCACCCGATTCAGGGAACCAAGATCGTTCATCAAGTTCCTGAAGACGCCATAGGCGGACTGTCCGAGATCGAAGCACACAAGGACATTCTCTTCAATTTCGACACTGTCAAGAACTACGTTATCCCTAAGCCGCAGTTGTGCAATCGTCTTGTGTCTTTCAAAATCAAAGAGTATAGGGTTGTAGGCTATCCCGTTAATATCGAGGGAAGCCGGTACTCGCGTAACTCTTTCAACTTCAATTTCTGCTTTGTGTTCCCCTATAGCGCAAACACAACCCCGTACGAATCGGCAATTTCCCGTATGGGCAAGATGTTCCATGCGCTAGAGGAACAGAGTAATTTGCTCAGTAAACTTGATAAGGATCGTGTATTTTTCAGTAAGGACTACGGAAAGATGAAATTGGTCAATGGCATCGAGTATACGCCTGGCCACGAACACATCCAGAAGATTCTGTTGCTGTCCATCGAATCGCTAATTCACCAAGTTTTCCAAGATTTAAACAACTACTCCGAGTGCTGCATTCCGATTGATTCTGCTACAAGTGTAGACATTAAATTGTTTCCAATGCTCCCGCCGCCAGTAGACTTGCTCGCGTACCAGGTGCCGATCCTGACGGTGAAGTTGTATCTGTTTGTAGATGTGGCGTGTGATCCCACGATGATTCGTATTCTTCCGTACATCAATGGCGTCAATTCCGTACGACGCATCAGTGAGCTTGCCGATGCGGAATTTGCATTGACAAAACAGTGTATCCAGCATCTTATGCACTATCAGTGTATCATCTTGGTTGACATATTCCAATTTGGAAACATCTATGCTCCCACAAACCACGTGGGAGACTTCCTTCGGCCTAATGGGATGGCTGAGGAGTGCCAGGCTTATGTCGTTTCCACAAACTCCCTGTCAGACTTCAATTCTCTCATGTACTCTTCGCTGACACCACAATCGACAGCTACGCCTGTCAATGCATCTTCATCGGTGATTCCTTCTTCTTCCATCAATCCCTCTTCTTCTCTTGATGCATCTTCTTTCAATCCATCCTCTTCTGTCACAGCGCTGGGCGCCAAAAACAGTCCGCTTGTCAATAGTTCACAAACCCCGGCCTCTTCTAGTCCATATTTGCGTGGGGCACTCAATAATGCGGGCGGGACCCGCAAGAGATTCGAAATAAAGATACCCTCGAAAGCTACACTTTTCTATCTATATCGACTGCTAAGCCAGGGCCAAACGCTCAAAGAATGGTACATTCAGCATCAGAAGCAGCTTCAAAACATCGACATTAGACGGTTTGTCAATTTCGGGGTTGTCAGAGGCATTATTTATAGAGTCCATACTTATCCTGTTTTGGAGAGCACCACAAGGGCAATTGAGAATAGCGAAAGCGTCAATGGCAGTGTAAATGGAGTTATTGCACGTCTAGAGCGTGGCTTGAGGCTAAGTAAAGAGCGCAGAGAGCTGACCAATATTAAGACTGTGATAGTCGATAAAGGTGCTGGAACCATCTCGAAACAGAAACGCTCGGTTAGTTTCAACTACCGTGTGGGCGACAATAGGAAGTACAGCTCCGATATCTTGAGCGAGGCATCTTTGCGTACAGATAACGCGAATCTGGATGTTTTTGAAAGCGAATCTGAGGAATCTTATAGTTCAGATGAGTTTGAGCCTGCTGTTCCTCTTAAATCGGTACTGGAAACTAAGGAGTCTTCCTTCAAATCTGGCACAATTGATGATTTACAGGACCTCAAAAGGTTGGCAGAGCTACTCAAAGATTTCCAACACTTTGACTCGATATGCACGGATCTTCAAAAGCCTCGAGCAGAAGTTGAACGATTGCTTGATAGGTTAGGGGAATACTCACTCATCAATGCATAAAAAGGAATTTTTTTTGTTAAAATTGAATGAAGAAACCTTGATAGCGAAAGATGCATCTCTCTTTTGGGCAACATGGGAGTGTTTGATGTTGATTGATTCATGTAATTAATTGACCCATCAGAACTGGCATTATATAGACTCAATGAGCTCAAATACAAATAAGATTCAATTTTTTTATTGTTTGCAAAGTGTTGTCATATGCATTGGAGCAATTTAAGTTTGTCTGAGGTTCTTTCATCATCTGTTAGCCATTGTAGTCAAACATTTTCAAATTGCTAGATGAGTCCCCAGGATTCAAAGACATTTCTCAGATCCTCCAGCTTTCGAAATTTTTGCAAAACCTAATGCTCATCTTCTTCAAATATCGTAAATGTATGCCTTGAGTCTAATTATTTCTTCTATGTACAATGGATAAAGACGATAAATCCTGTATATCGTGCTGGAGTGTGCATGACGGACTGCATGTTTGAAGGAGGTCACGTCGTGCGGGTAACCCCTCTACCCGCGTTTATGTGCGCTGTGTTTGTAAACTGTAAACAACACAACCTATACTACATTTCTTCTAATATGTCCGGCAAGGGTAAAGTCCACGGCGGAAAAGGCAAATCGTCCGAAAGTTCTAAAACTGCTTCATCGCATTCGGCCCGTGCAGGTTTACAGTTTCCCGTAGGAAGAATCAAGAGATACTTGAAGAGAAACGCCCAAAACAAAATTAGAATTGGTTCAAAGTCTGCCATCTACTTGACTGCTGTATTGGAGTATTTGACCGCTGAGGTGTTAGAGTTGGCTGGAAATGCTGCCAAAGACCTTAAAGTCAAGAGAATCACCCCTCGTCACTTGCAATTAGCCATTCGTGGAGACGAAGAGTTGGACAACTTAATTAAGGCAACAATCGCATACGGTGGTGTTTTGCCCCATATCAACAAGGCGTTGTTATTGAAGGTGGAGAGAAAGAAGGGTCAGAAGTAAGCTGGTCTGTCTGTTGTGGAAATTGTGGTAGAGATCCCGGGCCGATTCGATTGACGTCAGTAACCTAGCGAATAGTCAGCTGTTGATCAGTAGTCTGATATTCGACTTCTCATTCATTTACCGATCTCGGGTGGCGTTCGGCCTCATCATCTGCTTGATTGCTCGCAACAAACGAGTTGTTTTTTGTAAGAGTATCCAGTCCCACTGGGGCCGATTCCGCAATTGTGGAACACTGTACAATATGTGTATAATAAATAAGTTTGAGACTATGTGTAGGGAGGAGAACATGGGGATCTCTAGGATAAATTCAGTTGGATTGTGCCTGCGTCTGACTGATTTTCCAGTGGAGCCTGACCCTTAGAATAATGATTATGAATCACTCAACTGATCAGTAGAACTAAGGCTATTGTCAATTGCAAGTAGATGCCCCGGTACTTTTTAGTTAATACTTATCCACAATCGGTATTAAATTGGAGATATACCGCCCACAATTGTATTTCTCTAGGAAGTGGCTTCAGGGATGGAACTTCTAGCTTGAACAATGGAAATTATACCAGTTTCACTCCCCTTTTTCACATCAATATCGGTGGTGGTGGTAGTTGTGGGGGTAGGAACAATGGACATTCGCTCCAAATCGTCTGTCAAACGCTCCAAAAGAACCTTCATCTGACCGATATCCTCTTGAAGTTCCGAGATGTCATTCTTGACTGTGGCCTTCTCGTTGTTGGCCTTTACGCGGCTGCGGTAACTCTCATATAAAATGAGCAGTCCCGCCACCAGGAAGATGAAGAATTCCAGGAGAAAGTTGGCGCCGTTCTCGATAGCCTTTTTGTCGTTGAGCGGACGCACTTTGATCTTATTTTCGCCCAAGAGACGCATTCTCATTCGGATATCCCACAGGTGAAGCGCTTGGGCCAACAGAATGCACGCGTTTTTGAACAGCTCGTGTTCTTTGGCCTGAGCCTTTAAGGCGCCGGCTAAGGGTTTTGCAATGGTCCGGACAACGAGTGAGGTAAATTTAAGGGCAAGTCCACTCATTTAAGTTGATAATAAAAGTGTTATGGTATATAAATGGAGTTAAATGAGAATATTAAGGAGAATTGGGTACGGTGGGAGAGGTATGGTGGTTTTTTGGGTGGAGATTGGTGGAGGTGGCGAAAGTCAAGATGAACTAGAATGAAGGAAATAGAAGGGGCTCAGGTCTGAAAAATGTGTTGGTATGGATGAGCTGGTAGATAGATAGTTAGGAGCCCGGAATGTTTGATGATTGTGCGACAGATAAATGAACGTTGGAGTTGGTTAAAGATGAGTGGGAGATATGTGATTGAGCATGGAAGGTTAGGGTGAGAAGCTGGAGATTAGATGGACCATGACTGATGGAAAACTTTTAAAAAAGGCATTTTTTTGTGATATTTTGGATCTAATGGGTCGATTAAAAGATTTCTTTTTTCAGTTTTTCGATGGTTTTAGTTATGAGACGAGTAGGGTTGACTTTGGTGTTTTGCAGCCAGATCTGAAACAGCCGGATTAGGAAGGTAGGAAGAGAAGAGAGAGGAGATTTGGGGATAATACAAAGATTTGTTTTATTTAAATTAAGTGATGAAATTCTGAGGGTTTTACGAGTTTTGACATAAGTCTCTTGCATTTTACTATTTGATCGGCAAAGTACACAATTGGTTGTTTACTGTAAACCCCAGAAAATTCAGAATGGCTTCCATGTCGATATAAGTGAAAGAAATATCATGTTTTTCATCGATGCAAATATGAAACGCGATTTTAAAAGGTTTCGGGTACGTTCGAGGGAAAACGAGTTGGGTTCACTTTGTAATGGAAGAAGGCTTCCAATACGATTCTCAGCAATAACTTCCCTAAAAACAAAGAATTAACAATCTACGTGAATGAGCTAAAAAAGTCTTGATGTACAACGACCAGCTGAAAAACGAAAACTCAACCATCTAATACAAAAGTTACATATCCAATTCCAGCTTGTGTAACATACATTCATCACAACTCATCCACGAAAAATAGCTCATGGACAGACTTTTACCAAATCCGTTTCATCTAAATTCTCTCTAATACAAACTACTTTTCTGAGTCACCTGGCAGAAACCCCATAATTGGCTGCAAAACGGAAAAATCCCCATACTTAAATAAATCGTAAGCAAAAGACTGCACAAATAGCCCGGGTACTCACACGGAATTGGAATTGTTTCCTAGCCTTCTTTTTCTTGTCAATCTATTTCACCCACACCTATAGGGGGGTGTCCCCACAACCTTCGCTTATGTAATCAAAAAAGACATGGGAGGAAGGACAAAGAGAGAGAGAAGTGCGAAAAGATTTTTCTTGAAGAGATGATGTAGATAAGGTAGACAAGGTACAAAAGTTGCTTAAGCTTTCCGTTTTTGTAGCTGTTGCTAAGTCACGAATGTGAAACAAGGTATGCCACCGTTAGAGCCGTTTCGCTGCCATCCATATACACCACCAGCGTTTTGGGAAGTCAAATTACGAGCCGTTGACGCCTGCAACAGCCGAAAGGGGAAGATTAATTGGAGGAAGAAAAAGGGAGGAGGAGTGGAAAGAATTAAGCAAAAAGAATTGTGCGGTAGATTTAGAGGGAAAGGATTTCATTTCGTGGTATTGATGAAGTGTGGAATGGGGATCTTAATTGTAGACGATGTGACGAAATGGTGATCTTATGGTTAAGCAATGGTAATTGAATGAACGAAGTTATATGAATAATGAACCGGGCCAATCAGAGAAAGAAAGGATTGAGAAATTGTTATGAGCGACTTTTAATTCTCCATCGTGGATGATCGCCTTGTCTCTTTTACATATCCTCACACTGACTCTTCTAACCACCAGAGTATCACCCTAACCACCACTAGTTACTCACCTTTGAACCATGATTATCTGTCAATTCAAATTGACCTATTCATTAGTCCAAATGAGACAAAAGTTCCAAAACCTCAACCACAATCCAATCCATTTTCACTTCCTAGATCTCATACCATATACCATATACAATATATTATATTCCTTGTGCCATAAATTCTGTTCCTTTCCTCACCTCTCTTTGCTCCTACTCGTCCAATCACATCGCTCCTAACACCCAAGAAAAACCTCCACCAATTATATCGCGCCATTTTCCCTTTTCATCTTTTTCAGATCTCCTGTACCCCGATTCAAAGGGGGCTCCACTTACCCAGTCAATCAATAAGTTCCCACCCATGCACCTAGTTGTGTGCAGTCGCCACCCCGGACTGTGGGGCCGCATTGGCGGGAACCCAAAATCCTTTTGTGGGGTTACGCAAAGTCCGAACCGTTTGTATAAATACCGGCCATCTGTCGAAGTTTCCCATCCTTTCACAATTTCCAAAACCTACGTTTTACACTTTCTTCCTGTTATCAATTGGCTCTCATTTGTCTCCCCGAACACTTTTCTCGGATATACAAGGCTATCTCAATTGAACTCTGCAAGTCAGTTTCTGAATCTGCTGGTTTTTATTTCATTTTATTCATTCAATTGAAAAGACTACCTGGTTTTTTTTCTCACTGAATCTATTCACAAATCTACTAGTTTCCTTGCTGTATCGGATTATCTTGAGCTGTCCGCTAATTACTAGTAAACAGCCCCAAAGTCTCGTCCTACTTGTAACAACTCTCTAGCCTCCTAATCTTCAATCCAGTCCCTCAAAAGATTCCGTATTTATTATGCCTGAGCAATTGTCCATGGACCACGAAAAGGCCCTGGCCCCTCCTCAGGGTTTCTTCGAGCGCTCCGCCGAAACCCCTAACTTAGCCTCTTTGGACGAGTACAAACGCTTGTACAAGCAGTCCATCGAGGACCCTGGCACGTTCTTCGGTGAACAAGCCAAACTGCTCTTGTCATGGGATAGACCCTTCGATGTTGCCCGGTTTCCCCACGACCCAAAGGACGACTTCAAGAATGGTGACTTACCCTCATGGTTCCTTGGCGGTCAATTGAACGCGTGCTACAACGCCGTAGACAGATGGGCCATTGAAACCCCAGACAAGGCTGCTATTATCTACGAAGGTGACGAGCCTGACGCTGGCCGTGTCATCACCTACAGTGAATTATTGAAGGATGTGTGTAAGTTGGCCCAGGCATTGGTAAAGTTAGGCGTCAAAAAGGGTGATACCGTGGCCGTATACTTGCCCATGATCCCCGAGGCTTTGGTCACTCTTTTGGCCATTGTACGTATTGGTGCTGTTCATTCGGTCGTTTTCGCTGGATTCTCGTCTACTTCGTTGAAGGACCGTATTGTTGATGCCGACTCCCGTATCGTCATTACTGCCGACGAGTCTAAGCGTGGAGGCAAGACCATTGAGACCAAGAAGATCGTCGATGATGCTTTGAAGGATTTGCCCAGTGTTCGTAACGTCTTGGTGTTCAAGAGAACTGGTAACTCTCACGTTCCATTCAACTCTGGCCGCGACTTGTGGTGGCACGAGGAACTCGCCAAATATGGTAACTACTACCCTCCAACGCCCACAAACGCCGAGGACCCATTGTTCTTGTTGTACACCTCTGGTTCCACCGGTAAACCAAAGGGTGTTCAGCACAACGTCGCCGGATACTTGCTTGGCGCCTTGTTAACTACCAAGTACACTTTTGACGTGCACAGAGACGATATCTTGTTCACCGCTGGTGACATTGGCTGGATCACAGGCCACACATACTGTGTTTACGGTCCTTTGCTCAATGGTGCCACAACCGTGTGTTTCGAAGGTACCCCAGCCTACCCAGACTTCTCCAGATACTGGCAAATCGTGGATAAGTACAGGGTCAACCAGTTTTACGTTGCGCCCACCGCTTTGCGGTTGTTGAAGAGAGCAGGCACTTCCTTCATTGAAAAGTATAAGTTGGACTCGTTGCGTGTTTTGGGCTCGGTCGGTGAGCCAATTGCCGCCGAGGTGTGGCACTGGTACAACGACAACATTGGCCGCGGGAAGGCGCACATCGTCGATACGTACTGGCAGACCGAGTCCGGATCGCACTTGTTGACTCCTTTAGCTGGTGTGACTCCTACAAAGCCCGGTTCTGCCTCGCTCCCCTTCTTCGGTATTGACGCCCACATCTTAGACCCAGTCAGCGGTGAGCGCTACACTGAGGATGGCGTTGAGGGTGTTTTAGCCATCAAAAACGCTTGGCCATCGATCACCCGTGGTATTTTCAACGACTACAGCCGTTTCATCGACACTTACCTTGGTGCATACGCAGGTTACTACTTCACTGGTGACGGTGCTGCAAGGGACAAGGATGGTTTCTATTGGATCTTGGGCCGTGTTGACGATGTCGTCAACGTTTCTGGTCACAGATTGTCGACCGCTGAGATCGAGGCCGCCTTGATTGAGCACGACTTAGTTGCAGAGAGCGCTGTGGTTGGTTATGCCGACGAGTTGACTGGTCAAGCCGTGGCTGCTTATGTTTCGCTTAAGCTGAGCTTCAAGGCCGACGACAAGGAAACGATTGAAGCAGTCAAGAAAGAGTTGATCTTGACGGTTCGTAAAGAGATCGGACCTTTCGCTGCCCCCAAGATGATTTTGTTGGTAGACGACTTGCCCAAGACCCGTTCCGGTAAGATCATGAGAAGAATCTTGAGAAAGGTTTTGGCTGGCGAGGAGGACCAGTTGGGTGATATTTCCACGTTGTCTAACCCTGGTGTTGTAGCCCAAATTATCGACATCGTCAAGGCCACCAGAAAGTAGCCGCCTTGGTATTTATCTAACTATACGATTCAATGAATGATGAATTTTTGTATTCAAATTGTAGAATTGAATTCAAGAACTGAATGAAATGGGAGGATATCTGGGCAATAGATTAAAGTGTATTATATCTATCGAAATTATGCATCAATATGTACATTTACAAGACGAAGTCAATTCGTAATGGTGGCTTCCAAATGTGATTATCTGAAAGAAGTATATCATTTGTTAAAAAAGCGCTTCTTTCCTCCTTCTATTTTATGTCCTCTTTTTGACCCACTATCTTCTTATTACTCCTTTCCATTTTCCACCAGGTAACTTTTTCTAAATTCATTAATTCCCTCATGAAGAGACGTCGCCGTTGGTTTGTCAGCGATCACATGTGGTTTAATTCCCTTCTGTAAAAGGTACTCTTCGGTTGTTGGGCCAATGCTGGCTACAAATACTCTGGGCGCTTTTTGGACAATATGCTCCACAATATCCTCGGTGCCCTGGGGACTAAAAAACACCACCCAGTCCACTGGGTCTGCACAGCACCGAAGAAAGTTATCGATGATACCGCCCCGTGGCTCGGTCTTGTAAATGACGACCTCTTTGATTGAAACTCCATTGGCCCTGAGCTTCACAGGAATGATGTCCTTCCGAATGACACCAGTGAAGAAGATGATAGGGCTTGCGTCGATAGAAACACTGGCACTATTGCCCTTGACGTCATTAAGACCTTCACCAACTTGACTACTACTTTCTCCACCAATCTTTCTTTCTTTTCCAATGTTCTTCAGCTCTTGTTCTGCCAAAATGATGTCGGCGAGTTTCAGTCCATTTCCCGCATGTGCTCCACCACGCACGTCTACGAATCCATTCTCCTGAAGCACCTGTTCGGTAGCTGGGCCCACTGTATAGCCCGTCTTAGCTCTAATCGTCGCAGCAGCGTTAGGTGATCTTTCTGAAATGAGCTTCAAGCAATCGTGAAATACTTCGACCGCTCTTTGCGATGTTATGATAAATCTGTGGGTGTGCTCAAGGAATTCAGCGCTCTCCAAGTATTGGGCTGTCTTGAGAACATCCACGGGTGAATGTTCAAGAAGCGGCACAAATTCTGCAGTATGGCCCTCAGCTGTGAACGTCTCATAATATGCATCTGATGGTTGAGTTTTGTTTTTTAAGAGGAGAAGCCGGAGCCCAGACGTCATGATGTAATTGATCTGGGGTATATTGGAGATGTGATGTGATGTGATGTGATGTGCAGGTGAAGATTATGAATCAGAGAGCAGGTGAAAGAAAAGGGAAGAAATTAGTGTTAAAATCGAAGAAAAATTGCGTATTTGTCTTCTATTTTGTTGCGACGGACTAACGTTTCAGTAGTTGACCATTGGATGTGACTGGAAAAGGATAGCCGAGCGTAATTGGACCTAAAGAATTTGCCTACAAAAACCCGAAATAAAAAAAAAGAACAAAAGAAAAAATAAAAATTGGAGGGATTTTCTTGCTATGATTCTTTATGGTTCACCTGGTGGCGAATCTCGTTCTGGTTGGATGAGGTAATTAGTCTTGAATGAGTAATCTGGCCGATCTGAGGGATACAGATCGATGATCTATGGGTCA
The DNA here is from genome assembly GCA_030563705.1 of Australozyma bambusicola. NCBI lineage: Eukaryota > Fungi > Ascomycota > Pichiomycetes > Serinales > Metschnikowiaceae > Australozyma > Australozyma bambusicola. Next base: position 366,447 of record JAJMJU010000008.1, on the reverse strand, counting down.
AGCCAAAAGAGACCAAAATAGTGTTGAAATTTTGCTTGAGTTGGATAGGTGTGAAGACGTTTAGTCTGTGAGCTTTAGTATGAACTGATCTCATTTTTCATCACATGTTGATTGAGGCAGTGTAGGGAAAAAATACAAACGTTCTTTCCTTAATTACCCCGAATCAAGACAGTATTGCCAACAGAACAGGATTTGAAACGACAAACCAACAGTTCTTGTTTAAAAACGAGGCACTTTTGTTCCCGGGCTAAAAGCGTCTTTTCGTACCCTCACTTCACTTCTACTCGCACAATCGCGCCAACTGTTGTCAAACGCCTCTCATAAACAATTTTAAGTTATAAATTTCACACGGCACTTTTCTTCAAGACCCTGAGTTTTAATCAGCGTCATTGAAGCCCTTCTGCATGATGCACCTTCATAACTTGCAATACAAACAAACGCGAGATGTTGGGCGGCTAAAAGACTGTTGGAAACACACAAAGCTTGTACAGAAGTAGACGCTTTTCGTACTTTCTGCAGATAAAAGTTTCAAATCAAAGAACCCTTGCAATGAGTAGAAAATCGTGACATCGGTGTAAATGCTCCAAAACGGTCTTACCGATGATGCAGGTGAGCACGGTTTAAGCGAAGGAAGCGGTTTAACGGTTTTGCGGTTTAATTCGAGGAAGAGGTGAAACGCAATATCTTGCTTCAAAGAATAAGTGCGAATGAGAAACAGAAGTTACAACCTTACTGAATTTGTTGAAAAACATAGATTAAGCACGGATTGTGTATTCTTGGGAAGCTAATTGAAATCGAATACGCCATATTCAAATTACAAACACTTGATCACGATTGTCTGCCATTTTGAAGATAAATAGCTGGGCATAGCTTTAGGCGCCCGTCACTTAAACATTTCATACCGCCAGTTTCAATTCACGAACAAAACGTACAGCATCTCAAATTTGTTCCAAATCCCAACACAATCAGTGAATCGACAGTGCACTTTCTCCGAGCCAAAACTTATTTTGTCCTATTTGCATCAGCAGACTAATAGTGAATAATGTCACAGTAAATTATGTCAATACGCTTTAGCCGATAATGCATGAGCGTGCATGGCTTCTCTAACTGACGGTGCAGGACCACAACACTGGCTGGAATTCTCGACAAGCCAGGGTTCGAAAGTTGGACGAGCTCTTTTACTACCACTTTGTCTACAAAGTCTTCTATTCAGCCTGATTTTGCTTTCAAGAGCTCTTTTTTTACTCGAAAGTGTGTCGTTTTCCAAGATACCGCATTGTTATTGTGAACATCCTTTACTGCAGGACGGTGCCCAAGCTCTAACATTGTGAATAATAATACATTGTCAAGAAGCAGACATCTCCGAATTCAGCCGCTTGGTGAATTTTTATAGAGAATTACAATCAGATTCAAGACGAGACAAACATTTTTAAAAGATAATTCATCTTTCTGTGTTTATACTCCCCAACTATATTCTTGTGTTGCTCCTTCATACACGCTCTCACCTCACACTCCAAACACTAACACCACTACTCCACACATCGACAAGTAGACTTGTATTCACAACAAAGAAAAGACATTTCAGTACAGGCTTACGCTTACAGCTACACAAGCCATTATCGCCATAGGTTTAGAATCTGTTGAAGTCGCTGCTTGTCCTCTCAATTCACGCTCATCTCAAACCAAAACAGAGCTAAGAAGGACGCCCACAAAGGCCCTTATACTGGATATTCCGGCTTGATCAACTCTTTAATTCTCAGGTACTGCCGAAAGCTCTTCGATATTCGAATCCCCTTTTCGACTCACTTCCTATCAACCCCTTACACATATAAGTCTATCCGTTAGAAGACCTTGCGAAAAGCGTGGATTTCTTACCTTAAACACTCGTTAAGACAACAGGAGTTTCTAAACTCAGCACATTCGCTTTTGACGGCTTTTTATCGTCTCGATCTTTCTGTCAATCTTTCAATAGCTCTTGCAGACTATTTTCACAAAGACATTCACTCAAACTTTAGGCCCCCGGATTTTTTGAAATACCTTTCTTTCGGTCGCTTGAAGTATCTCATCTTTTCTATTCTCGTATTTTGAAGTATAGTTCCCTTTCTATGACGGATATCATGTCGTCCCCCGCCAGAAACAACATCGATCCCTTGATCTGCTCGTACCTGGAACAGAACGAAAAGGTTCGCACAGCATCAACTCCAAACAATTTGGCGCCTAAGACTCGTCTATTGTCGTCTGGCCAGGCGCAATTTGTCAACCATGGGCCGGCACCCAATTTGTCTAGTACTAATAGCGTAAACGCTCAAATACCGGGAAATTCTGGGTGGACACCGTACTTGTCTCGTACATCGCAACCAGAAGGCATTCTTTCACATGTGTCTACGCCTAGTTCAAAGATGTTCAGCGCCCTCTTTAGACAAAGCCAGAACCTTATGCCCCAAGAGTTCGACTGTGGTAGCTTAAATTTGACACCATTTTTGGCTCATAACGTAAACATGAACCAGGGCAGCGCGCCACTCTCCGCATCTCAGAACGTTAGTTTCACTCCATTATGCGACAAGTCGCTTCATTTGGCCGATTTCTTCATGGACTCTCCAATCAGACAAACCCCACGCAAAGTCAGCGCAATGACTCCAAGCAGGTTTTCAATAGCGCCTGATAACTCGAAGATTGATGGGCAGCTTTTATCGGAGCTTTCACTGAAACGTTCGATCACTCTCATAGACACCCCTGCAAGGCAGCCATTCAAAAAAATGGAACAGAGCGTCAAGGATGAACAAGCAGATGCATCTCGTGACGAGATTATGCAGCCCAAGCTCCACAACGTAAATGCTCCAAGCACAGCTCGATATGATCTGGCCAGAGCCGCTTTGAAAGAGATTTCTTCCAATTCAGCAAATAAGACTCCTTTCAGAAATGGATCAGAAAATAAAAACAAGTTTCAAACCCCTGCACATCCTGTTTCGTCTCCATCTACGGTAATCATGTCCAGTGTGACTAAATCGCCAGAGAAGGACAAAGACTCGGCGCCACCAAGTCCGACACCTCAGAAGGAGATCAAAATTGACACGGCTGAGCCTGTGATGGGAATTTTCTCTGAGAGAAAGCCCAAGATGGGCTCCTTAAACGAACCTAAGACAGGTGGGAAGAAGAGTCAAAAGAATAAGTCGAGTGGAATGAACAGATTCCAAATTGTGTTTACAGATGTGCACACATTGATGAACAGTAAGAAGAAGACCAGCAAAAACAGCAATGAGGCACCCGGAACGGGACAAGATAAAAGCGACGTAAAATCAGAAAGCAAACAAAAGAAGAAGGTAAAAGAAGAGCCAGCTCAGGGACCAGCAGCTGTACAACAGACAGAATCTTCTCCTCACCTTAACTACTCCAACGTCAGCACAACGCATGGTGGCCACAGCTATATCAACTCACTGTCGCAAAACTTTAACACTTCTATTAATACGTCTCGCGAATTCAGCATGATGGCAAATTCAATGGTCAACTCGACATCCAGCAACATCACCGCCGTGGACCAGAGCTCGTTTGACTTGATGCAAGGCGGACTCATGTCGACTCCAAACGGCAAGTATCTTCAGGACCTTCTGTTCGAGAAGTTTTCGCCCAACATCGCTCACAACCTCACCGCGAGGTTTAATCTGATTACGGAGCATGAGGACGCACAAGATGGTTCTGGCTACCAGCACAAGTCGTTTATGCCGCCGCCAAAAACGATTAACTTACAACAAGCAGCACAGCAGGCTCTACGAAACAGACACCAAGATATCCCTGCTTCGGGTCAGAACATGCCCATGCAGCATCAAATGCACATGATCCATCCAGATCTTCAAAGCAACGCGATACCAGGAGCTTATAGTCAGTCTTCGCCACAAAACAAGGATTCTCTTGAGTATATGTATGGTGGAATGGACATGTATCTGCAGGTGAATGTGTCAAAGCTGCAGCTGCAAGCGATGTACAGCACATCGTCTCCAACACAGGGAAAGCTGGCGGCGAAACCTAGGAAGCGAAAGCTGAAGAAGGCTTGATATGGGAATAGGGATGGTGTATGAGGATTTTTATAAGAATTTGATTTATGATTTATTTTCTATGAACAATTGGAGGGTAGCATTTAGGTATTTAAAGGTCGTGGGACAATAAACAATGCTCATTATAAGCTGCGCCTAGGCTCATTGACGCCAAAGTCAGTAACAACAAATATCACGCATTTGGAGGAAGAAGTAGAGCGCCGATTACGTTGGGTCTCTCGGTTGCCAATACATCAAAAAGACGGGCGGCATTGCGGGAATCGCCGACTTCTAGCTGGATCCCTAAGCTGGAGAAAAGCCGCCTGTTGTCCTCCAGAAGAATTCGAGATTTCTTGCCGAGACCAACTACAACTATTTCTGGTTTGGGGTGAACCTGTTTAAAGACGCTAAGAACCTCGGTGCTGAAGTCAACCTGAAACCCATTGACAATTTTGTATCCGCCATTGGAAAGGTTGACCTCAAAGCTTTCGCCTTCTAACAAAACCATGCCGATTTCGTCGCCACTATCGTTGGGAGAGGTGACTAGGATATCGTTTGCGAGGTGGAAGCCGTTGTGTTTCACAGAATCGATGTAATTGATAGGTTTTTGCAGATACATGAGGACATCATTCTTCTTTAGAAGATCTGCGGGACTAGAGACCGACTGCAGTTGAGGGGCTTCAGACTTGAAGTCGGAGGGTGAACCTCCAAAGAGATTGGAGCATCGAGGCGTTAGGGCTAAGCGTCTTGTTGGAATGACAAATCGAGCGAGTTTCAACATCGAGAATTAAAAAGAGACACTGAATTGAGATACTTTAAGAATTCCAAAAGTGTGTTGAAATGAAGTGAGATCCCTTTGGTCTGTAAGGAAATGAAGAGTCTGGGCTTGTTACTTAAAAAATTTAGTTTGAGCAGCAAAACTTGAAGGCGTATAGAGCTGAAGTGAGACTTTCAATCTTGTTATGTGATCGAGTAATAAGCTGACCTCTCACCTATTCGATGAGTTTCGCTTTGTAATAATGTTTGGATACCATGATGTGCATTGGTGAAAGGTGGGGAAGGCAGACATAACTTTGAAGACGAGTCCTTTTCAAAAACTTCAGAGCAATATTTATTCAATAAGTAACATAAAAAGCAAATAAGATGTTTGAAAGGAACTGAAAAATATTGTGGTTTAAATCCATTGTATCTTGTGCTTCGGACCTTTCAATGGAAATTCATTCGAAGAAGAACTAAGATTTTAGGATCTCATTCAAACATTCTTCAATCATTGAGTAGGCGAAAGTGTTTGGATTCATTTTTAATTTCAACTCGATCATTACAAGGGGAATACAGTCACCATCGTGCACCGAAATGTCATAAACACAACCCAAATCCGAAATAGAAAGCCGTTATCAAAAGATGTCGAGAATCTATTCATAGATTTGTATTCATTGATTTTCTCCAAAATCGTCTCCTTTCCGTACATCACTCGTAACAAAAACCAAATACAACACAATTTTCTGCCTCTCAAACATTCATTGATTTGAAAAATATTCAAATTGACGAGTATAAAGATTCTTTTAATATTTTACATAAAACATGCTCCGAGTTCCATCGCCCCTTATCTACTCCATTACACACTCCAATTTGTCTACTCCCTAACAAAACTACATCAACAACTCAATTTCCATAAAAGTCAATGTCCTCTCGCTCCGGTATTCAGGCCTCGGAAAAGGTGCTTCTGGACTTCAATCTGTCTGATTGCCACGTGCTAGTCGTGACGCTCTCTGAAGATTCGACCACTTTGGTACATGACCCACACTTCCAGGCGCCAACACAGAAAGACACCGATTCGATACTCAAAGGGCTCAAAACCTATTTAGAAGGGTGTTTTCCAGAACCCCGTTTTGCCATCTTCAACAACGAACGCCTGGACAGAATCTTCGTCAGCTTCGTTCCGGACGAGGCCCATGTTCGAGCCAAGATGCTCTTTGCATCCACCAAAAATACGTTTCTCCAGCAATTGGGATCCGCTGTTGCAAGAAACCACACGCTCACTTTCACTGAGCTCTCGGATTTGGAGCCCTCGGCTTTTAAGACAGCTGTTTCTCTTCAAGATAGTTCAGTTTCTTTAACAGCTAAGGAGAGGAGCCTTCAGGCCATGGATAGCTTACAGAACTTGACATTGTCGCAGAGACAAGAGCTTCCTTCTATGGGTACCACTTCGTCGTCCCTTTTCTTCCAAATTGACCCTAAACTAGATGTAGCCCTCAAATCGGATTTGTCGTCAAAGCTCTTGATCATGACCATAGACATCGAAAACGAGACCCTTCAATTGCTCGCAGATCAATCGAATGTGTCTGTTTCAGATTTGATTGATGTAGCACAAAGGCTCGTGAGCCTGGAACCATCGCCAGCTTACCTCTTGTATGGGTACGGTCCAAGCAAGTTGGCATTTATATACTCTTGTGCATCTGGATGCAAAGTCAAGGCTAGAATGTTGTATGCTGCCAATAAACAAGGCTTGCTTAGTCATCTTAAAAACGATTATTTCACGAATGGAGAACTCGATCAGATATTGGAAGTTGGGGACCTTGATGAATTGGAGCTTTCGGTATTAAAGCCTGAAGACCATAGTAAAGAGCCCCCAAGGGGTAGTGAGATGAAGTTCTCGAAACCGAAAGGACCTCGAAGACGATAGATATGATGCGGGAAGAAGAAATTGTTTTACATTTCTTAGAGTAAGGATATTTTCATATCGTAAGGATTCGCAAGATTTCCAAATAACTAACTGATATTGTAATAACGATTGATGGCTACAAACACCACATGGATGTTACTTGATTATTACATAATTTGAAAGTATGCGTTCTCAATTCAATTCTTCCAACCTTTTGCACCCAATGCAGAGAGTCTAAATTACTTGGTAACATGTCACTATTTAGGAAATCGGCACGAAACAACCTAACTGCCGACTATGGGTAATTAAAGCATATCACGGATTAACTTGGGATAACGAAAAACGCAAAATAAATTTACGACGGTCGTATTTTGTTCGTTACTTGCGAATTTGGGATGACAGATTGATGTTCGGCTAACGCAAATTAAGGATGCGACTGGATTTTTCCTTTCGCCAAAGAGCTCTCAAAATAAGTCCCTCATATTTTCAATTGAAGATAGAATTATAAGCACCAAAAAAAATAAAAGAGAAAGATTTTAACAATATCGAATTAACATCGAGGTTTTGGCTAATGTCGGCGGATTGTGTGAATAGACAGTGCAAAGCTCAAACTGACTTTATTTATCCGTACACGTTTCTTTAAATTTTAATGAAACTTGTTCAATGATCATTATTCATTATTCATTATTCAATATCCATTATTCAATATTCATTATTCACTTTTGGTCATCTTTTGCTGAACGCCTTGTGTCAACATTTGAGTAGTTGCTTTCTGAATTTAAGAGGTCACATTATTCTATTTCGCTATCCACAAAATGAACTGCAATTACGCGGTCGTCATTCTTTAGTGAAATGACGCATTCAATTCGAAGAAGTAACCCTGTTGACGTACAGAAGTGCCCTAATGACACTCTGGTGGGCACCAATTGGACGCGGCCGATGCGTGGAGGGCAATCACAGAAGTGTACACACGAACCTGATATAATCAAATTGAGATGCCAAATGATGAATAAGTTCAGGTTCGGTGCATTTTTTTGTAGTAGCAATTTCGCAGAGTTGCGAATAAGGAACAAAGGCATTAGGGACATCGGTGCTACAATTTGGTATTATTAATGCTTGATTTCTAAAATCTTTACTGATTTGAATATTCAAGGCTGTTAGTGTTCACCGTGCCGATAGGGTAACCTGCAAACGTTGTCTATTTTCTAGCAACGCTACATAGTGACATTCTGTGCATACAACAATGATAGAAATATTCGCTACTCCTTGATGCTATAATCCTCGTTTTTTTTATGTTAAAAACCGAAATCTATGAAATAGAGCATCAATTTGCTTCAGTTCAAATTTTTGTATAATTGCATAAACTTTTTGCCCGCTTCTTTGACCTTTTTTGACATATCCTGGAGTGTGACATGCATACTGCACGGCTGCAAAACCTGTGCATACAGTCTCATAACTGGGTAAAATTTGCAGCCGTTGATGTCATAGTTACACAACTAATTGTTAAGTTAGTAAAAATGAAACCTCAATTACGGTCATTGAAAAAATATAAAAGATCCTCCCACCTCCCTAAAATCCAAGCTTCATTACAGAACTCAATCAGCCAACCAAAACAACCAAACAAACATACAACTCATGAGGGCCGCTACCATTTTCTCCATCTTCGCTACTGCCTTGGCTTCTGTCACTCAAAACGATACCTTGCGTATTACTGACCTCAACAATCAGTCGATTGGAAACTTGACTGCTGTTCACTCTGGCGCTGGCTTCAACTACTTCTTCGTGAACTTCCCTGGATCGACTCCAGAGGCATACACTGTCAACGGTGACTTCCAGGCACAACTTGTGATTGACTCTCAAAGCCCTTACAATGTTGGTACCATGCAGAACTTTTTGGCTGTTGGCCCTGCTGTTACCCCTGCTACTCTTGAAATCCAACACGACCAAATCATGAACTACAACTTCGCCGCTTGCTACAACGTTTACGACCCATACGGATACTCCAAAAACTACAGAGCAATTGTCATTTTCCAAGACGGTGAGATCCTTACTAACGAAAGCGAGTGTATTCCAGTTCGTATTTTCATTGACCCTGAGATAATCTACTGAATTCATCAATAGGAGATCTTTAGCCGCAAGCGCTTTTATTTTAGGTTCAAGATTGATTCTTTTTTTTAGCAATAAACTACAGTAAAAACCTTTAAATTTGTAGCGCTTGCGAGCTGTTGCAAGACTTAACAGAAGTCCCAGTCTTTGTTAGCAAGACGACAAATGTATTTAATTTTTAAAGGACATTTCAATACAGTGCAATAAAACCTCCTAAACAGCTTAACTCATAACTGTTGTAAAATTAATGAGTCTCACAACGTTGGACTAGCCAGACTTTTAAATGTGGGCTGGAATTAGTCAGACACACTAACGGTCTGAGTCGAGTTCTTTTGTCCTGGGAACTCTGAATTCCTGGCAATTATCTGGCTTCAGAGGTTCTTTCGTTGCAATTATTATGAATGTACCCACAAGAATCTGTTGTCTTCGAAAAGATTTCTTCCAGCACAGCCTGGAACTTGACGTCTGGAAATTTTTGGGTCCAATTGCAAACATTCTACGTGAATTAGGACAGAATTGACCGATCTAGCCTCATTCAGTGATGAATCTCGCTTCCCACAAGATTGTGTGTGTGTCCGATCCGTCAAGATTTGTAAGGTATGGATAGATACATAATCAGCCACTTCATTCGAGAATCTTAGTTATTGCACAATTTTAAAGATACAATTTTAAAGACTCAATTTTAAAGATACATTTTTAGAGATACATTTTTATTGCTATTTGAAAGATCTGCCGCTACCTTTTATGATCACAGATCAAGAAAATGCAGTCATCTAGATAAGCTAACTATACAGCCTTAGAAGTTGTTTTCCTAAATAAAAAGGCTCATGTAAGTTTTAAACACCTTTTTTGTGTTATAAATTGAAAATTCAAAGAAGTTGATGGGTATGGGTTTTACTATATACTATCTCTATCTCATCACACCTCCACACTACTCTTATCAGAGGTCATCTGCCAGTCCCAGGCTTAACGATAATTACGTTTCGATTGAAGGTTAATCAACGAAGGCTCTTAACCACGATACAAAGACGAGATTTCGTCCCACCATTGAATTTGTATTTCCCTCAATCACTACTTCAAACCCCATCATTCTGACAAATATTTTGTTTGGGCCATAACCAGAAGAAGAAATGTCACGACACCAGTATGATCTAGTGCAATGCATGAAACAGCCAGGTTCAAAAATCGGGCTTCTATGTCTGCTGTGCGATGGCAAGTGTCCCATCTGTGATTCCTTGGTCAAACCCACAAGACGAGCCCGCATATGCGATGCCTGTTCGTTTGGCCACTTGGCTCATCGATGTATATTGTGTAGTGCCCATTTGGGAGACGATTTGGAGCTGGCAGCCACGGCATACTACTGTCTTCAATGTGTAGTGGAAGAGAAGCATAGAGAGGGATGTCCGCGGATTCTAAATGTTGGAAGCACAAAGGCCGATCGTAGGGTTACACGACAGATCAAACTGTAGAAAGGATAACGTAATGGAAGGATTTGTGACAGACAGGCTATAAGAATCATTCAAGACATAGAAGGTCTTACGACATTTGGAAATGATAGGTAGGCACCTCAACTACAAAGCTTTAAACTGATTCATCATTAAATAAAAATTATAGACGTAATGAAAGAACTTAAAATCGTAAACTTTTGATATACCCCAAGGGTTAAAGGGTAAAGTGCTACTCTGAAGCACTGTTTGGAGCCTGTTGAAACTCCTCCAACTGAAAAATTCCAAGGTCAGTGAGTTGCTGGATCCCGCTCTGCCACCTCATATCCAAGTACCCGCCCACGGGCTCGAACTGAGCCTGTTTGCGTTGCCGTTCCGCGTTAATCTCGTCAACGTGCCGGCGTTTCCGCACAATCTGCGTGTTGTACATTGTGTTGATATCTTCCATGGCTGACTTGAGTCCCGCCTGAGCCTCATGGGCCTGCGCCATGTTCTGTTCCATAGCCCTGGAGTTTCTGTCTCGCAAGATTCCATATGACAACGCTGTGAACATTCTCAGATGGTCCGTGGAGTCGTTAAAATCGACATATCGGTCCATGTCTATCGCCGGCGAGAGAACATGGAGGGGAAGGTCATCAGTATCATTAAGCAGATCTTCCAAACGCCTCACGTCTGCCAAAAGGAGAGGCTGTGGCAAGTTAGACGAGAAAGAAGGCAGCTCTGAAACATTAGGATGGAGCTGAGACGTATTGGAGGCCGTTAACTCAGCCTGAATCTGGCGCTCGATGGCAGCCATTTGAAGGGAGACCGAATCATCGATATCTGATTTGTGTCAGTAAATTGACGTTTGTGCAAAAGGTGTACCCGTAATTGCTCGTAATTGTTCGTAATTTAGGCGTACATACATGGAAGGTAGTCAATGACTTGATCGTATACCACCATTCCCGGAAAACTAAGAGTATCTGAGAAAGTAGTGGAAGTAAATAGCGTTTTAAAGGTTCTCTGTACTCCAGAAAATAGATGGGAGACGACAGGCTGTGTGCAGGCCCCATCTCACAAATTGCACTATAGGCGCTGGAAAAGAAACGAGAATGGAAAGAATGGGTGATGATGAGCAGGAAATGGAAAAAATAGAGTAAATTTTTAGGGTACAGTGGGATCTGATTTGGGGAAGGTATATGGGTTTGTAAGACTTCGGCGAAAGAAGTTCAAGGTGAGGCACAAGTATGAGTCGTTGGGGGAATAATCAAACGGGTCTTATATTTCGGTTTATTTCTGCGGCTGGAATGGTCTGTTTTGAGTTGAGAGGAGTTCATCGGGAATGTTTCAGATTGGTGTTATGAAAGGATATAGTTAAGTATATATCGCTCATCTTTAAGAAATGTTCTTTAATCGTTTACACTGCTTATTTATTTATCTTTCCTTTTACCTCTTTTCTTGCAGACGTTTGTTGAATTTGATCTCTTCCAATAGGTCCTTTGCCTATCCCTTGAAATGAATATCTTTGGGATCCCAGACGTCAGACATTATCATGTCGCCTAGTAACAAATACGACATGGGATTTTTCGTTCCTTCAATAGTTTCCTTAATTTAGGATCAAAACAAATACAAATATCTGCATCATCAAGATCCGTATAACCCACTCTCGACTCCATGTGCGGATATCTACAATCATGCGAATAGATTACAACACTACACTCTGTATGATTCTTCTTGCAAATTTCTAATGCGTACTTTGCAATCTTTGGCCGACAGACGTCTATCGACAACCTGCAACCTGCTTAGGTGATGGCCTTAAACGGTATGAGATAGTAGGCATAGGTAATGCCACTATGACCAGTAACCTCGACCATTCGACAAAGAAGGAAAAGATCGTTCGTTGAAAGAGTTTTACTGATCGCAATCTCACTAAAATGTCTGGTGTTTTCATTGGTCCAAATTCTGACTATCTAGCTTCTATCTTTCCAGACGTAATTAGCAACGTAACCACAGCCTCTGTTGGTCCAGTATCACCACTTTATGAAACACAAGTCCTATCATAGATCGATCTACTATAGACCAAATCTACTTTAAACTATTGAGTAGATGAAATTTCTTCACTTTCCTCTTTTTTCTGTAGTGTCCCAACAAGATAGCTGGTTTTCTAGGAACAACATATGCACATCCCATCTCGTTAATGTAAGTGGTTATAGAGATCCTGATCCGAACGTAACCATAGCTAAAACCGATAAAAGATCCCTAACAAAACCTGAAATGTTTTAATCATCCTCCCGTCCGTCTCCTTCTCTTCAGTCTTCTACTTCTACATCATTACTACCTCCTTGATTTAGTGCATTCAAAAGCCTAAGCTAGTAATTACAGACCCAAACGTCTACTTCTCCAAAACATCAGCATCGTACTTTTGCTTGAACCAAGCAATGGACTCCTCTTGGTTGGTTCTGTGGGAGTTACCAATGACACCTCTGGCTCTCTTTCTTCTGGAGACTCTGGCACCGTGTCTGCCCATGACAACGTAGAAGTCCATACCGTAAATACCGATACCAGGGTCGTACTTGATACCCAAGTCAATGTGCTCGTCGATACCGAAACCGAAGTTACCGGTGGCAGAGAAGTTTCTTCTCTTCAATTGGAACTCCTTGACTCTCAAACCTCTCTCCAAGATCTCCTCGGCCTTAGGACCTCTGATGGTGACGTGGACAGCGATCTTTTCATTTCTTCTGATACCGAAGGTTCTGACGGTGTATCTGGCCTTAGATTGGACTGGGGTCTGACCGGACAATTGCTCCAAGACCTTGGAAGCTCTGGTCAATCTGTCACCGGACTCACCGACACAGATGTTCAAGACCAATTTCTCGATACGCAACTCACGCATAGGGTTTTGAGCGGACATGATGGCTGTTGTTGTTGGTGGAACAAGACTAGAATTTTTTTTCAGATAGTATGGGTGCGCAGTACTTAAATTTGTGCTCGGCACGTTATGGGAAATGCGCGCGATGCATATTGATGTGTGTTGCATGTAGGCTAGGGCTCGAGCCCTTCCCAACCCCAGGTCCTAAGGTCCCTTTGAAAGTGGTCTTTTTGGCGTAACTGGGATCTTTCAATGTGTCACAATGCATATTGGTGAATTTGAAGATTACTTGTTTGTGATTTATCGAGAAATGAGTTGTCTTACGTGAGCTACCTGACATTCTGATGGAACACTGGGACAATCGAGAATTTCAAGGGCGGCTATAAAAAAATAGACAAATTATTAATTCCCCGATTTTTTTTAAAAAGAAATTGAATTCTCTTAATTCCCTTTTGCATTGTTGGACCAGCGCTGCGGTTCAGAATTACCGATACAGAGTATAGAGAATATTTCCTCTGAAACGAAATGTTCCGTCCAGGTTCAATTGTTTTTTGTTGTTGTTTTTTTACTTCCTTGAAAATTCATTTTCCTTTGTTTTGTTCGCTAAAGCTAGACTTCCATTGGCCCGTTTAAATACATCAGGTACTCTACCACAACTACAACACCCAACCTATCTCTATGTGTCATTTCTTTAGCTAATTACCAACTCTAAGCATCAACGTTGTTAAACGATTGCTCCTTCTCCTTAATGTCGTAGAAAATGTCGCCCACATTGTGATTGCCATGGTACACCCATCCATTCTCTGTAACATGGTACAAATTAATCGAACCACCGGAGTAAGCATCTCTGTGTGTAGCAGCCAAAATACTTCTCTTGCCCAAATATAATGCATCCTCTACAGACAAGTCCCATTTGTATTCTGAATCAAGGACACCGTAGGCGAATGTCTGACCAGAACCCACACAGAACAAATCGCCCTTTAAACGAGTGCCGTCAGAGTCTACATAGTAGATCGTAGGTCCCTCCTTTTTGGTGTATCCACAGACCATCGTTCCCATGGACAAGCCCATGCCCTTATATTGGTAGACCAAGTTGCCCAAAATCTTCAGCGCTGCGGCCACGGAAATACGCTCTTTTTCTCTTAATTCGTGCAATCTACATTGAGTACCCAACCATGTCTCCCAGTATTGACAGTCGGCAGCACCACCAGCCATTGTTCCCAAGAGAAATGGGTTAATTCTGATCACTTTATTGACGGTTTGGGAGGCAATCCAATTGCCTGCGGTGGCTCTTGAATCAACGGCAACAACAATTCCACCTTGAAATCTAAACGCCAAGGTCGTCGTTCCGTGTGCAATTTTGATCTTACAATCGGGATTGGACGCATCATCTGTGTGTGCTCTCAAGAACTCTGTGGGTTGCGAGATGGGAGGCAATTCGATGCTTGGAGCCAAGTTCAATTTTGGCTCATGTGACAGTTCGTATTGGGCACCGGAATACTCACTTTGGAGCCGGGAACTGGCTGCTTGACTGAACTGACTGGCGATCGTATTCATAGGTACTGATTGAAGATTATGATACCAGATATGCAGATGAGCAAGATAAAATTCGTGTAATGTGAGATTTACTGTGACTTTATTGTATGAATGAGGCCAATTGAGGTCTTTAGCCGAAATGTATGTGAAGCTATTGGTGTCGTTGTTGTCACAACTAGGTTCTGTGGTGAGTGTGGTAAACCGCCACCAGTGTTGTGTGCAGGAGATTGTTAAATGAAATCAGAAAGAAAAAAGGAAGAGTGAAATTTGGGGAAAGTGCATAAAAATAGAGCAAGAGATATTTATTATTATTATTATTATTATTATTATTATTATTTGATTGCTCAACTGTTATTGAAGTGTCTGCTTGGTGCAAGTTGAAGAACAACGTTCACTGGGCTGCATACAAAAAAAACAGGAACTCAAAGTAACTTAAGAAAATTTTATCGTTTTTCGGAGATACTAGCTTCAATTCTAAATGTTTATGCACGAAGTAATAATGGTGTGAGAAGAAGTAATAATGGTGTGAGAAGACTTTCAAGTCCCTGCGGGCATTGTTACAGTTATTTCAACACATGAACAGAACGTATGAACAAGTTCTTTTCAACTAGCAAATAATTTGATTATCAATTGCTATGAAAGCAATTGGGGTGTTAGTTCACCCACAATACAGCTAACCTATGTTTCCTTTGGCGATTATCCGTTAAATGCAACAACATATCTTTTCAAATGAGCAATTTTTTATCGCAAAGAAAAACTCAACACTTTTGCATTTGCGTCTAATAGTATCCATTCATTAAAAATCTTCATAATCTAGAATCCAATATATATCACTCAGCCTAATCGTCAAGCTTAATCACCTTCTTGGGTGATGATTTACCCTCCGAGAGTCTCTTTTCGGGAACCAAGGGCTTATTGGAAAAGAATTGCGGCGGCTTAATGGGTCCAGACTTCGGTCCGCTCGACTCCTTGGGACCTCCAAATGAGGGTCGCCCCAAACCGCTTCCAATGCCTGGCGGTTTTCCTAAACCAGGGTGTGGCTTATTTGCAGGTTTTGCAGCAGTACCCACGCTTTCCTTTGATGGTGAAGTTACAACAGGAGATTGTGCTCTCAGAACCAGCTGCAGCGCGGCTTGGTGCTCCTTGATGGATTTTGTGAGTGCTATGTCCAAAATCTTGCTGACTTGCTGCGGTGCCTTTTCTACCAAAAAACCCAAGGCGTTATCGCCACAGCCGGCCCTTGCACCAATAGTGTTAACTTGCGCGATCGTGGTGGCAAGAGCCTTAGTGATGATTTCAGTAGTAATGGCTGTGTTGTAGGAGAGATCGCGAGCTTTGTAAAGTGTCAAAAGCTCTTTTTGCAAGTACGTAAGCGACTTCTTCGTGTCCTGGTTCATAGTAGGTAACGGGGATGACGTAGAAGGTGTCTTGGGGACTGGCGGAGATTGCAGCACCACAGCTGTAGGTGTGTGGACAACAGGAACAGGGTTGCGCGCTCTATTGGCTGCCAACTGGTCTTTGATGTTACCCTCAGACTTCTCTACCTTGTGGTAAACTACCTCTTGACCTGCCTTTAGCATTTGACTAGGCGGTGTGGTGTACATGTAAGATCCCTCTTGCTTCACGTCAGAAGCAAACTCCATTGATCTCGAGCCCGGAACTCCAGGTCCCGCACTCAGACCGATGGGTCTGTTTCCAACTGGGTAGGGAGGGTAATTCTGGCGTTGACGGTAGTCCACGGCACGCATAGCCGACTCTTTCGCTTTTGCAACGGCCAACTCTTGTTGCTTCTTTCTTCTGGCCTCCCTTTCCTCTATGTACTTTTCGTCGAGCGACCAAATCCACTCCGACTCAGGTCCTTCCTTCAGCTTCGCCATAAACATTGGATTGAACTTGATCCCATGCTGAACTGTCACTTGCCATCCGTCCGGGCAGTATTTATAGTAAGGAAAGAGCAGCCGTATTCCTTCTAAGATGTCATTGAAACTCTGGCCATTTGAGCTGTTATTGTTCTTCAATACCATAGAAACCAAGGCCAGAACTGATAACGAAGGTTTGGTCTTAAATTGCTCGGGAACTTCCTTGAAATTCTGTAACTTGACTGGCTTTTTGTTGAGAGCATCTTTGCGTCTTCTTGGCACTTTAGGCGCATTTGAAATTGGTTCGGCGGTCTTAAAGACACATATGGGCGGTCTGTCAAATGTATCCACGTCTAAAGTTATTGCTTTGAATGGCACAATCAGAGATCGCACAGGAACAGCCGTGATCGTCTCTACAGCAACCTCCAACTTTGGAGGTGGAGGTCGCATCATTGAATTATAAACAGAGCCTGAGTATGACGAGTAAGAGCCATAATTTGACACTTGCAGGCCATAAATGTTCCCTGTACCAGCGTTCATGTGATTTGTGGCTGGTCTTCCATATAACGTGCCGCTTGGAGGCGGAACCGGAGCTGGTTTTCCCATCCTAGGACCTACGGGCTTACCCATTAAGAGTGTAGACCTCAGGGGTTCGGCGCTCGTCAACTTTTTTAGTGTGTAGTTGTTAATTGGCGTGTTCAAAGGAGCGTCCTTACTCAGGAGCTGATGGGCTTGTGCCACTTGTGGAGGCTGTTGTGCATCGATCAACGGTGCCAACGAGGCCACTTCTTGGTCCAAGACATCAATATTGGAGTTCTTTGAGAAGCTTGAGTCCATATCTAGATTCACTCCTTGCGTCAAATTGTGCTCCTTGACGAGTCTATCGATCTCGTCCTCTTCTTTCTGAATTTGCTCATATGTCAAGTTATCTCCAACTTCCATACCATTGATGAGCGCAGGGTCAAATGGAAGGTCATCGACTGCGTCTTCGTCATCATGAAACGACTCTAACTCTTTCAAAAGAGCTGCTATTTCATCGTTGGAGGAAGACGCGAGAGATTTCCGTCTAGCAACAGATAGTCTTCTTACTATGTCTGCTTTGGAACTACGGCGGCCACTTGTGAGTTTCGTTTTGTCTTTGCTTTCCGCAGTCAGTGCGATCGCTTTTTTCTTATTCGTGGGCGAGAGGGGATTCTGATACAAGTTTGTGCGGAGGTTGAGTGCCTCTGTTGGGTTGAAGAACTTTGTTGATGATGTGCGCTTGCATTCTGGATCTGTAGGTTCGATTGACGGTAGAACGAATGTGAATGGAATATCGCCAATCTGAATTCTCGTTCCGTCCACAAGATGAACAGTTATCCCTTTTTCTATGAACAGATCGTCTACAAACGCACCATTTCGGCCCAAAACAGAGATTTCAAATCGCTGCGTACCGAAATTATAAAAAATTTTAGCGTGACGTCGAGATATGGCCTTTTTGGAACTCAAATGCACGTCTACAGAATGATGCGCTGACGGTAGGTACTCATCGTTCGAATTTCGGCCCAAAACTACCTGGAGCGTTTGTACGAAGAAAGTATAGTTGTCAAAGTCGAGGCGGGCGTAAGCGGAGATTCGGTGGCTTCCTGAGCTATCGTCGTTTGTTCCTGAGACATCTGCCGATTGTGATGCTGAGTCTGGTCTTCGTAGCATCGGACTAGCCGAAGCACTCACAGTATTGCTTATAACAGTGCTTATAACAGGCCCTTGAGGCTTTGTTAGTGGCAGAGAGCTCATCTTAGTGCAAGGATTTGGGAGTGTTATGCTAATAGTTGCAGATGCCGCACGTTGGAGGTTCTTAAGAGGAAATGTCGAGACGAAGTGGTAAATTTTGTAAATGTGGGTCTCTATGGTTATGTGAGCTTCTAAGTTGGCCCTATTATGTAGTCTTCCTCCCTATTTAATTGTATCTGATGAGGTATGGGTAGATATGACTGACACAATGGTCTAACTCTGTCAAATTTGCGAATTTTGAAGCCAAAATTAGACGCGATGAGAAAGCTTTTTCCACAAAATGTACAAATTCCAGAACAGAGCAAATTATGTGTTTGCCTGTGGTGCAAGCACGGCAACGGGGTTCAAATCAGTGTTAATTACGCTTCTGTCCCTGCTCATCTCACTTAGTACAGGATACAGATACAGATTCACCCAAAATTGGTTGCAAATCGTGGTACCCATTATAGTCAAAAAGATTAACGAAATGAATTAATTAAATTTAGGATTTAAGTGTGATAACTATTTGATGAATGCAATACTTTGTTCTCTATAGGAAGTTGGAACATACTCGGTCACATAGGAAGAATTGAACTTGAAGTTTTGAACAGGGGAAGTTTCAAAGAAGTTGATGCGATTTTTTGATGTGGATTAAGTTGAAATAAAATTTCGTAATAATTCGGATTTTAGAAGTTGT
The DNA here is from genome assembly GCA_030563705.1 of Australozyma bambusicola. Taxonomy (NCBI): domain Eukaryota; kingdom Fungi; phylum Ascomycota; class Pichiomycetes; order Serinales; family Metschnikowiaceae; genus Australozyma; species Australozyma bambusicola. The sequence continues at coordinate 347,514 of JAJMJU010000008.1, read as the reverse complement.
CTTGAATTTGTTAAATTGCATAAAAAAGTTTAGCCCAAAATGATCACCTAAGTTTTGGCGGAGACAAGGAATAAAATTTAAAGGAAGACTATCTACTCAGCGAACTTTTCTTGCTTGAATATGTTATACGGGCTCTTGTTACTTATTGCAGTTATTACCAAAAGTGAGATTCAAACCGACAGTCTCACGGCGATGACAGAGATCAGTGTATCAAACTAAATTTGGCCAACAATTTAATTAAAGAAGGCTGAATTTTTGACGCTTATGAGGAAATGAGCCCACTTTTGGGTCATATGAGCTGGCTAGTTCTGATAGTACCTAGATCGTTCAATTCTAAGAAGCGCTAACGATACTATAATTTTTCATTATATTTAAGAAATCATAGAACCTACTGTATGTATACTTTCGTTCTTTTCGAATTATCGGTTGCGGCCATATCAAGTGGAAAATACTGTTTCCCGTCCGATCAACGTTAGTCAAGCCACTTAGAGCCACACTGAGTAATGCAGTGGGAGACCATGTGTGAAATTGTGGTGCTGCAATCTTTTTTTTAATAAAAGGCTTTTTGATTTTGTATATTGTGCTACCATGTTTCCGTTTATAAATCAGCAACAAGGAGAGTCAAATTACTAAAGAATGTTTTGCATAGGACGCGATGTGATAACACTTGGCATTAATTTTTTTGTCATTGATCAATTATTTACTTCTTCTCTCTTTTTTTTTTTCTTTTTTTCTCTTTGTGCCCATAAACTGGAGTATGTTATTGATTTTGATCATTTATCCCTCGAACTAGTCAATATGAAAAAACAAAAAGCGCTTCAAAAAAAACAATCAATTCACTTTTACATCAATGAGACCCGAAATTAACTCCTTAAAAACTATATTATCCTGTCCCTTCATTTTTATTACAAATTTATTTCAATTTAATTCTTATCAGATGCTTCTCATCGCACCTCATCTCATACACCTGATCACTCAAATCCGAAGGTATATAGTCAAGAAGCAAGAATAGCATATAATCTCTAAAAGACAAGTTCTCTTAGTTTCAACTAAATTACAACTATTGCATTCCATTCACAACTTTCAATTACTTAATAATGGTATGTTTTTCCTCGAAACAGCACGAACACCCTGGAGTAATACTAACCTTTAGGCGCTTAAGAAGAAGATCGGACTTCGCTCCAAGGCATCGAAAACTCCATCTCTTGCGGCCAAAATTGCTTTGCACAAACAGGAATTGGCGTCACATCCAGACTATCACGAGAACCCTTTGCTTAAACTCCTGAAGACCACCAAAAAGGAGAAACAACAGACCAAAACAAAAGCTTTCAATGAGAAGCTTCTCAGCAAGGTCACATTCAACCTTTCTGGTAGCATTTCCAAGTCATCCCGCAGAAGAAGGGCCAGAAAGGAGAGAGAACAGTTGAAACCAAAAATGGACGACCTCCTCTCGAGTCTACCGCAAGAATCCATTAACATCGTAAAAGGTCCCACAAGAAAGGGAGATAAATATCCATCTGAGGCTGACAAGCCACACAATAATGAGCTTAATCCCCGTAAGAAAACTGGACATCAGAAACTCATGCAAACAGAAAAGTCACGCTTTAACCAAGTGTTGAACAATCAAGAGTTCAAAAAGTCTCCATTTGAGGCATTGAGACAAGCTATAGGACAGAACATGAAGTCAAATTAATTCGCGAAGGGCTAAATGCGAGACGAAAAGGTATGTGCCAGAGGTATGTGGATTTAGATGTTCCTTTGTATTCAAACGGAAAATAATACATACGGAATATTAAGATACCTAGGCCGGTCGATGTAGCTCTGCAATGTTTGGTTCGAAAGCTCTTATACTTGTTTTATGGCTGAAAGAAACAGCGCAAGAAACCAAAATTTGCAGCAATGATTGAGTCAATTTAATAAGTCAATGGTGATTACTGAGCCATGTAAAGTTTTGTGGCGGAACCATGCAAGCTTCTTGAAGATTGAGTGCCAATCTCAAAGCTATCTAACGTCTCGTTCTTTTTTAATAACAAGAAAATTTGGAGCCAATGCATAATTCGAATGGTTTTTAGAATTCATGTAATATACTTTTGAAGCCAGTAATTATTAGGTGTGGTAGAGTCAGATGAATGTTCAACTTGAAAGAGATTTGAATAAGTTTTCAATAAAACATGTTTGTTATGATAGAAATTGCATCTCGCTTTTGCCATCTTTCGTCTAGTTTAGAACAAACAAACAATAATATCTGAATGAATTGCTTTATACCCACAACATTTCAGAGGGATTAAAAGAAATCAAATCCATAAGATACCTAAGATGTGTTAAATCGTCGGTTGCGGCCATATCAAGTGGAAAATACTGTTTCCCGTCCGATCAACGTTAGTCAAGCCACTTAGAGCCACACTGAGTAATGCAGTGGGAGACCATGTGTGAAATTGTGGTGCTGCAATCTTTTTTATTTTTTCCAAGCGCTGGGTCTTAAGGAGAAAGTTCAAATGAAGTGTGGACTGGTGTTTTGATTAATTTCAAGAAGATAGTCTGGAGTGAAGCACAACTTATAAATCTACGATATGAAAGGTGAACACCTCTGGAAATTTAAAACGTTTTTGATGTTTTATTTTCTCCTTTTGACAGTTCTTAAAGAAAGATGCCTTGTTGACTACAGAACTCTTCACTACCCATTCATACCACCGGAATAAATGCTGATTCAATTCAATTTCTTCACCAAATTGTAACACAGGCCTAAGAAAGTATTGCATCTATTCGATTTTTTGAATTTCTCTGATCCTCCGTTTCTCATCAATACCAATTCTGACCATACCCTTCACATCCATCTACACCCAAATATTCACCAAACGTCCAACCCCTAAATGCAAAAAAAAAATCACAAAATTTCCATTATCAAAATGGGCGTCTAACTTCCATAACTTTGCCCCTTTGGGCCAAACCCTTCTTCTCTTCCTCGACCATGTGCGTCGGTTTATGTGACCACAACAAACAAAACATGCCCTCTGCAGGCCCTCGTTCTTTTGCGAACAAACACTACTTGGACAATAACACCATCAAGTTTAGTGTACAATATTGACCTACGTTTGGCGAATTTCTCTGGCAGAAAAGACGGTGGCATTATCGGACTTTTTTGATATCGGAATTTTCTCCCCTTCTCTTTTCGTGAAGTGCCTAGAACAATGGAAGTGTCCCTACAGTCACTAGGGATAGAACAAAGCCTGGAGATCGAACTCAGTGCTTCGCAACAATCTATGACAAACAATCCATTTCAATACAACAAGCACAATGAAAGCATTTTCGATGACACACGTTACTTCCCGAGCCTACGGGCCAATGAGACGGTAGTCAAGTTCGACGAGAAGAACACTAGCTACATCAACCGTGCCACGCTTCGAGCGCTCATAGTGCAAATGACGTCGCCAGAGGTAATCGACTATAATCTCATCTGTGATTTTTTTCTCACGTTTCGCACGTTTTCAGACTCTCGCCTGGTAATGAGTCTTCTATTGACCAGACTCATCTGGGCCCTACAATATATAAATTCCGGTAGCGAGGACACAGAAACTATTGGAAAACTTGTGCTTCTACGCACGTTTGTGGTGTTACGGCACTGGATTCTCAACTACTTCGTAGACGACTTTGTAGCAGACAACCAATTGTGCGACATGTTCGCCCAGACAATTAACGAAATCACGGCCAACTCGCACTTTGTGTCGCCAGAGAAAATCTACGAGGCCAAGATCTTCACTGACTTGAAGGTCCACTATTTCACACAAACAAATGAGTTCTTTGGCTCTACCATAAAGCTTGACGACAAACAGGAGGCATACGCCATTGATATCCCGCCCTCTGGAGAATTTCAGGATAAAGAAAAGTTACAGAAGTCGATTACACAATCTTCTATTCACACGAACCCATCCTTTCGGCGTCTGGCCATGCTTTCGTTGTACGACCTTAAATCCCATCACAAATGTCTAATGTACGATGCAAGTACCGCCACAGAAAACCCTCAGTTATCGATCCAGAACCTAATATGCCAACACAAGTCTTCTAGGATGTCTCTAAATGATAAGTTACAAGAGTTCAATAGTAATCGCGTGAGAAAGGACCGTCAGCCGTCAAAGACAAGTAAACGGAGACCTTTATCGCCAAAGAAGAACTACATGAACATAAAGAACTCCTCATTGGCTCTCAAGAAGACCGCCATCGTAACTGAGATGAACATGGCGGCAAAGGGTAGACTTGACGTTGGGTTCTCCACCAATGGTAACATCAAGCTCCCGTCTTCTAGAATATCCAGGATTGTGCCCTGCTCTCCGGTGAAGAAGATGGAATTTGTTATCAAGGATGACTTGGGCTCGCCAAAAAAGAATACTCAGGGAGTGCCTCACTCAATTTTCAGAACAGATAGCTTAGTCAGGAAAGAGTCATTCAAGAAGGTCATGGACGGATGGAAAAAGTCATTTTATTACGATTCAAAAGATAGCCCTTTCATATTTGATAGCGAAGAAACTGAGGCTCAAACGCAACAGGAGCGCCGCTTCTCCACGTCCACTGAAAGCATCGAAGCAGACAACAGACGCTTAGACAGTAGATCTGATGTGCTCAGTGCGCGAATCATCGACGAGCTTGAATACCTCATTCGATGCTACGTAAATGAGAGTGGCGGCAGTGAAAACGCTATGAAAAGAGCCACTGTAGCATATTCGCGATTAAGCAAAAACAACAGTGACTTCCGTAAGAGCTCTTCTGGAAGTGTTTTGTTCCATCCACGTGAAAGCAAGTCTGAACAGCACCTCCAGAATATCATTGAGAAGAATCACAGTAAGTCATTCCAGGTCCACGACAAGGGTACAGCAGAAACTAGCAACTGCAACATTCTCTCACGAATCAGTTCCTCTGAATTTGTGGGCGATTCTGGTGCATCTGAATCAAGAGACTCGTCGTTCAACGGGCGGGTAACCAGCATTGACTGGAACGCTGAAGACTTGAAGTTCGACAATTCGGGCGACATGACCGCCAGAGACCTTACGCTTCTGCAGCCACAAACGCCGGATTTCGATATGCCTGTAGTCAAAAATTCTCGAAAGAGCCGTTCGTCAAACTCATCTGGTTATAGATCCAGCGACTTGGAGAAGCTTAATGATGAGATTAATGACTTGTCGATTGCCATGAGCCCACAATCGATGAAGCGGAAGCCAATGCTTCTGCGTGTGAGCCAAATTGTAGATCGGAGGTATTCAAGGGGGTACTCTTTCAGCTCGGCGCATTCATACAAACACGATTCCCTTAAGTCGTATCTCACGTATGATTCCGCGCTCTCGGTCCAAGAGGATGGCGTTGACGAGAGCCCGATAAGCGCTAGCTTGAAGAAAAAAATGGGCTGTCATGACCTCCGTAAGATGTTACACGAAAACGCAGAGGATGCCGGCATTACAGGTAGTGCTCTGGCGTATAAAGACCGTAGGCTTTCACACATCTCACACAACTCTAGGACGCTGTCGATCCGGCGTAGTGTTAGGTTCAGTACTCTCTGTGGTCTCACAGAGCTCCCTTTCAATGATTTCGACTTGAGTATGGCGTCGTCGCTGCGTAAGGGCCAGCTTCGTCTATCCGATTTGGCCACAGAACCATCGATCTTTTCACACACAGTAAGTATTCGGAATAGCTTTTTCAAAGAAGATTGTGTGTCGTTCAGTGCATCTTCAACCGCGTCTGCCACAGTCCCTGGGATCAATAATCACGTCTTAAAAGAATTAGCGGCTATTCCCGATGAGTCTTTTTCGGCGCGAAACCCCATAAAGAGCGCATTGTACAAATTAGAAGGAAAGAACGGACTGGATTCGAAAACAAACACTTCCATCGCTAGCCACGACCTGATGAACAACGTTAGCAGTAATGCTGAAAAACCCCGACTGCCTTCGCTTCAAGTCGTCCAGGAATGTAACACCGAAATGGATCACGAGACTAAAAAGATCATGGAGGAAATTGAGAACGCTCATACACAAGATGCGATTGAGTACTCGTCAGATATTGAGGAGGCTCTTGCTAAGGCGCCCTTGACTCCGATCAAGACGCAGAAGACAATTATGAACGGGCTGATCTCGGCGCCTAACATCAACGGCTTGCTTTTGGGATCATCTGCCGAACTCGGAAAGTCTGCGGGGCTTCCTGACCCTAAGTTTGTGTTGGAGGGCTACATCATACACACAGACTCATTGAAAGTCGAGAGTGTCATGCGCAACGGGACACACGTACCGTTTGTGTTGAGCTACGACTCCAGAAGTCTTGCAGAACACTTTACGATGATCGAGAAAGACATGCTACAAGAAATTGACTGGAAAGAGCTCATTGAACTAGGCTGGAACAAGGACTTGACGCCCGTAAACAGCTGGCTTGAGATAATCGCCAACGATAGCTACTATCACAACAACAAGGGCGTAAACTTGGTAATTGCGCGGTTTAACCTCATGGTGAACTGGATAATTTCAGAGATTCTATTAACTACAGACGAGAAGGAGCGGATTGACGTGGTCTCGCGTTTCATCCACACGGCGTACCACTGCTTGGACATGCAAAACTTTGCAACTTTGATGCAAATCATCTTGGCGCTTACAAGTGAGCGGCTCAACAAGTTACGTAGTACCTGGAACAAGTTGCCGCCAGGAGATATCTTGACTCTAAAGAACTTGGAGAAGTTGACGTCACCACTTAAAAACTTCTTCAACATCCGTTTGTGCACCAACGAACTCATCCCATCGCGCGGATGTATTCCGTTCGTCGGACTCTACCTCTCGGACCTTGTGTTTAACGCTGAGCGGCCAAAGTTTGCAAAGAACATTAGTCCATCCAACACGTCTCAAAACGACTCGGACGGGACAGTCAGCGATGTCAGCCGGATTCTGACGGACGAGGAAAGAATGATTAACTTTTCACGGTTTAGAACATCAGTGCACATCGTCAAATCGTTGTCGCAATCGATCGAATGGGCGGGCCAATACAATTTCGACGTCGACGACGAGTTGTTGCGCAAGTGTCTTTACATCAAGTCGCTAGACGAGGACGAGATGAAGTTGTGCTTGGACATTCAATTGGAAGAGGGCCATTTAGTAGGTTGAACTAGGTAATGAACAATATATGCGATAAGGACATTCAGAGATATAGAAATAGAGATACAAAAGGGAAACACAGACGAAGCACTATGCTCATGGAATAATTAAGATAGATATGATCAAGAAAAAATTACGACTGCAATCCTTGGAAAATGAGGCAATGGCTTGTGAGGTGATTCTTTAGATCGCTATCTTGAGATTTGTTCATCATTAGAGTAAAAGACTCATTACAAACAAAGGTATCGGATGCATGGGATCCATCAGAGCCCACGTTGAACCAGTGGTATTAGCGTATCAGAAGTTGCTGTTCTAAATTAAAGCCTAATTCCTCTATCCAGTTTAGGATGCTTGCAACTATTGGATAATTCCATTCAACTGACCTACATAGTATACACCAAGAGGCAAACACAAAAAAAAAAGCCCCAAAAAATAATAACCTTTGACCGCGACAGCAAATAACCATCTCTGATATTTTAATTACAGTTATGGCGCCAGCTTCAGCCAGACGTCGTTTTTGAAAGATTCCGTCAAATGCAGTCGTGGCGTAGCACACTCGAAATCAAAGTTTCTCTTGTTGACTCTACACGATTCCAAAATTTCTCTAGGTGACGATTATAGTAACCAGCGCGATGGAATTCGTTTCCAATTTGGGAGGGAACATCACTCAAAACACTACTTGCTTCCTTACCAAACTGCACACAAATGCTTATTTTTCGCTGGCATTGTGTCAATACACTACGTGTTGCTGGATTATTACAGGTTATGCAGTTAGGGCGCTAAAGTGCAGGAGCTGCTAAATTTGACGTATCGAAGCCCATTTGGTCTTGCCTTAGCCAGAAAAAGAGGAATGGATGAGAGATGAAAGATCTCATGTTAGTAGGAAGTATTTGTCGAAGGAGCAGCAATTACTTTGTAGCTAATAACAGTCCCGGGTTCATAATCTCCCCATCAACGAGCTGTTTGCAGTACATGACCATTGTTGTTGAATACATAAATACAAATAGTCACACATGACGCCGGCTTTACTTGTAACCAGAGAGTTGCCCGAAAAACCCTGGTAGGGTCCCAATGGTGCAATCATGCCGTCCTGCAGGTGCTGCAAAGAACAAATGGCCGCATACAGTTTTGGGGGTCTCTTGCAACCGTCTTTAATGGGAGTTGCAGGTTGAAGGTACTGAAACACAGGGAAAACATAAGTAGAATTCAACGAGCAGAAACAATTTACTGATTTCACTCCATTTACATCAATTATAGTACCAGACCCCTCAGTCAGTGATGTTGTGAGGCCATCCTATCCCCCAGGTTTCTGGTCGTATTTGTTCCACTGTCTACCGGATTCTGTCGCGTTTGCTTGCCTGTCTGCAGGGTGCATGTTGACATGCATGGGTGCAAGCCACAAAGAATTAAGCTTAACGCGGAGACACACCCCATTCAAAAACAAATAACAAGTTCATGGTGTGACTGGATTCCGTCCCCCGATTTCCGGAACGAATATATAAAGCCCTCAATGTAGCCGCTATATCATCTTTTTTTTTCTCTATCAACTACAACAACTTCTTCCTTACTCACTACAATGAAGGTCACATTCGCTACTACCGTTCTCACTGCTTCCGCTTTGGCTGCTGCTGACACCATCTACTTCTCCGTCAACGATGCTTCTACCAACAAGCAGCTCGGTACTCTTTACGACGCTCACGAGATTGCAGGTGGTAACTTCTTCTTCCTTGGTGGTACCCCCAACTTCTACAACTTCGACCCAGCTACCAAGTCTGTCAGTTTCACCAGCGGTGGACTCCCATACAAGCTTGGTAGCACCACCTTACAGTCCAACACCTTCTGGGGTATGATGGCCACTATTGGCGGTAGCGGTGTTCCTCTTAACACCGACGCCAACAACAAAGTCACCAACAACGTCTTCTTCGCTTGTAAGAACGTTAACGACCCATACAAGTACTCGGCCAACAACGCCGCTATCTTGATCAACAAGCCAGGTAACCTTACTGCCCCAGCTCCTCAATGTACTAGAGTTCACATCTACAAGAACACTGTCGCTGCCCCAACCGGTAACAACGGTACTTGGACTAGTTACACCACTTACTGCCCATTGCCAACTGTTGTCACCATCACCTCTTGTGACACTGTCTGCTACCCAACTGCTGTGACCGTTACCACTGCCACCACCATCACCTGTGCTAACTGTATCGTTCCAGTCACCACCCAAACCGTTGCCCCAGCCCCAACTCCTCAATCCTCCACTGTTGCTTCCATCTCCACCATTACTTACACTGGTGGTGCTGTTAAGGCTGCTATGGGTGCTGGTGCCGGTGCCGTTGCTGCCGCTGCCGCTCTCTTGTTGTAAGCTTATACTTCTGTATATTAGCTAGATAATCTACTTCTTTTTTTATAGTTTTATTTGAGTTATTAGCACGATGACTTCGAATATATAGCTGTTTGATTTCTCAATTTTGTAAATTTCTTAGAGACAATGGGATGGAGAGGTATGAGTAGAAGGATAATTTGGTTTACTGTGATTGTAATTTGTGTTCACAGAAGGGAGTTATTTTTAATCTTTGGGTTCTGGAATTGGATAAAACATAAATAGTGATGGGAAATCTGAATTATGGACTGGAAAAATTGATGTTCACCATTTGTAGAGGTATTTCGGTGGAGATTAGCTTCGATTATTCCAATAGGTGATAATTTGCCAGCAGACTTTTCAATGTATAGTTCAATGTCCGTCTCTGCAATTAATATCTGAAAAGCAAAAACAAAAACAAAAACAAAAAAAAAACAAAACAAAGGCAAGCAATTAATTTTGATCCGCTTCTACACATTGTCCTAACTATTTTTGAAGTTCCTTTTTATAAGCAACATGGAACAACTCAAGCCGGGCTGTGGAAATAGAGCATGGAATTTTTTTTCAAAACAAAACAACTGGACGCTATTATTCTGAAATAGCCCAGTTACTAGCCTTTTTATCAACCCTTTGACCTTTTGAAAGTGTGTTCATTAGCCCTAAGATTATCCTAAACTAGCGTCACAAATCTACACCTTAATAATCCCAATTTTCTTTACCCATTTCTTTCCAAGAAATACCACGACAGTTTTACAACCATGGCTTACAACTTTTAATAGAATTATGTTAAGGCTCCCTCCCTTAATCTTAACTGTCACTCACATGGATCGTTAGCGCTATAAACTCATTTCAACGCATACCTCGCCTATCCATATATATATAGCGCCATTCCAATTGGGCTCATTGCTCGTAACCATATTTCACAAATATTTTCATCAAACTTTGTCACCTTGACCCATTCCCCTCAACGGACCAACAATTTTTTTCTTTTCCCACTACATATACATATGAATATTTACTCAAAAAGGACCGCTATCGCCAACCTGTCCCATAAAACTCAAAGAAAGAACTCGACCTCGTTTTGCTTAACAAAAGAGAATTCGCCATTTTTGAAATCTCTCTGAATTTGGGGTGGTGAACTTGAATTGAACGGCTTATCTCTCATACCCGAAACTGCATACAAACAATCTCAACAAAGTTTATATGTACGCTCTCCTCCTTGTGCATAGGACAACCACCTTTCTCCCACTAATCCGATCAACACCTAATCCCATCTACTTCTTTAGTGAGGTGAAGCAACCACATTTAGTTTGCTAGCATTCTTCCATTCACGTTTTTGGTTCTTGTTTAAGAAAAGGGCCAGGGCTCCTAACCTTATCTTGTCTGACTATTCCTGAATTCTCCCGACTTTCCTAACATTGTTCCTAGGACCCTTATCAGAATCTCATCAAGCGAGAGACCCAGTCTAATTATTCTCGCACAATCGCAGAAATAAAAACCCTCGGACTGACAATACACGTATTCGCTACTGATTTATAAAAGTCCGCATTGTAAGCGCTTGTTCATTCGATCCTCGGCTCATCCACATTTTGAACAATCGAGAAGTTGTCTCCAATTTTTGGCAAAAAGAGCCATTCTTCGAACATTTCAAGGGATTGGGCTTAACTAGCTTCAGATCTAGACATTGAGCCAAAAGGTCCACTACAAAACGAATACTCAAGGCAACTCTTCCAAAGTTTTAACACCAAGAGGAAGCAAATCCTAAGTCCCAACATCATCGCACAACAACATGTCTCGTAAAAGAAATCCCAAATTATTTACCGCAGTGTTGATTGCAACCTCTCTCGCGGCGTTATCGTACAAAGTTTACTCCGCGCTAACTCAAGATGAGGAGAACCCTGAAACTGAGGTTGAAGCTACCATTTCTGGTAAACAGGTGGCCAAGACCAAAGAGTCCATTGCCGTCACATTGCTGCACTCGGTGTTGAGCTCCGACTTGCCGCTCAACGAGATCTTGCTTTCGTCGCAGAATGTTACTTTCATTCTCCCTCCATACCTTTCGGTCGACGATCTCTTAGACCAAATCAAGAGTGACAAGGAAGGCGTTACGCAAACGTATCTGTTACCGCAGACTCTCATCAAGAACTACAAACTCCTTAAGTGTTCTAACATCCAGGGGTATTTTCACATCATCAAAAACTTAAAGCCCGACTTGTTATATGTGTGCTCGGACGATTTGGGCATTTCAAGCCTGGTTCCACAAGACTTAAACCGGTTCGTCAAGAAAATCGTCACGTTGGACCAGAACAAGAACAGCGTCCATTCTACGTTGTCTAAGGTGTTCATAAGGTAGTCTTATTGTAACTTCAAATTCGAAGCACCCATGGCCCATTAATTATGTTTAATCCCTGAAGCGCGCAATTGCATAGTGTTTCTATATGACGTTAATTTATGACCCTATCGTGATTCCTGTAGAATTGTAGAATTCGACTAAAGGTTAAGGACCATTACAAACTGAACCTCGTTTATTTCTCATTGTTAAAACTACTTGGATACTTCGCAAACACCTCCATATATATTGCCTTGAACTACTTCCTTTTAGTGCTCTTATCTTCCAGCAAGCCTCTTTTCCTTAGCAATAGAATCAATGCTAACGCCAAACATCAACTCTCCCAAATCTGTCGACACCTCCAAGATCTTCTGCTTGTCGTTGTAGTGGGTCACGGCATCGACCACGGCCTTGGCCAACTTCTCTGGGTTCTTTGACTTGAAAATACCTGAACCAACAAATACTCCGTCACAACCAAGTTGCATGCAAAGAGCAGCGTCGCTAGGAGTTGCCACACCTCCGGCAGCAAAGTTGACGACGGGTAACTTTCCCTCATTCTTGATCAAATCGTCGAGATATGACACATTTACCCGATACTTGTCTGCCAATTCTTGGAGCTTCAGGGCATCATTCTTGGCTTCCAAAACTTCATTGATCTCCAACTTGATCTTGTGGATGTGCTTAACAGCCTCAGAAATATCGCCAGTACCAGCTTCACCTTTCGTTCTGATCATAGCAGCACCCTCGTGAATTCTACGCAAGGCCTCACCCAAGTCCTTGGCGCCGCACACAAACGGCACCTTGAAGTCGGATTTTTGGATGTGGTGGCTCCAATCGGCTGGTGTGAGTACCTCAGACTCGTCCACGTAATCGACACCTAATTGTTCAAGAACCTGGGCCTCAACGAAGTGGCCAATACGACACTTAGCCATCACTGGGATGGATACGGCCTCCATGATTTCCTTAATCATTTGTGGATCAGACATGCGACAAACCTGACCCGAAGCGCGCATATCTGCTGGGATTCTTTCCAAGGCCATTACCGCACAGGCGCCAGCTTGTTCTGCGATTTTGGCTTGTTCGGCATTGACCACGTCCATAATGACACCGCCCTTGAGCATTTGGGCCAAACCTGACTTGACGTCCATTTCAATAGTTTTTTGATTTTGATGGGGGGTGGAGGCAATTATTAATCAATTGCAATTGGTACGTGTTATCTACGGATCGATCTAATTGGTGACTGTAGTAGGGAACCGACAACAATTGTGCAACTAGAAAAGCAGTAGTGATTCTGGGATTTATGAAAATTGAATCCAGATGTAGAAGCAGGAAGGGGCTTACGTAATCGCAAATAAACAAGAATGCGTTCTTTTTTTCAAGTGGCCTTTGTGCCAAGGGTTTTTGGGTGTTCGTCCTTAAATAGGAGTATTGATTAGCCATGACTCAAGTCAATCAAGAATCCGAGTCACGTCCCCCATATTGACGGGACAAGAAAGGAAATCAAAGACGAAAAATTAATCGAAGGAATGATATCACTTGACAAGAATTCATGGAGTGGTATCGATTAATGGGAAGTTAAAGTCTACTTTATTGCCTTATCACTACCAACTGCTAATCAATTGTACATCATGACCACCACTATCAAATAATTACACATCAGGGAAATTCACCACTCAACCACAATTTTGTGCTAACAGGCATCGAAAAGCAAAATTAAAAGCAACCCATAAAAACGATCACCTAAAGCTCAGTTTTTTCCTTTGTCCGACCGTTGTTTCCGTTTGCCGTTTGCCGTTTGCCGTTAGGTGTTGGCCACTTACCATATCGTTTTCATCAGCACCTCACGGCTGCAAACCCTGACACTCTCATCATCAATCAGCGCCAGATCAGGGGGTTCCATCATAAGTCACATCTCATGTACCCCAATATTCTTTCGAACTTCCACCTTTACAAACTAAACTTGACTCCGATATTCCTGCACGGCGCTTCCGATATACGAGGGAGGGGAAGCTTAGCACATTGTTGCATCTTTATTTGCTCAATCTCGTACGGCAGCACAAACCGACCTTTATGCCTAGTTGCCTTTTTGCCGTAATAGACCAGGGGGTCGAAGTCACTGATTTAATTGTCCGTACATGTCGCATAAACTTCCTTGACCTCGTTCTGAAAAATACATGACTCTGAGTCATGCTAACTTTCACACTTACTACAACTTCTTTATTTCAAATACTACTACTACTTCCTCAACTGAATCTCCACGCTTTCTTCAATTGATTGTCTATTGCCAAAAGAAGACTCAAACCATACGTCTACTTCAACTTTTCAACTTGACTCTTTGCTCATAGATTGACAACTTTCATATCTTCGGATAGTATCAGGAGTAATATAAATGACCTCTCAAACAACACACGTCATTGGCGTCCTAGCACTCCAAGGTGCGTTTAGTGAACATTTGCAACATTTACAAAAAGCCATCGAGGCGGCTGATCTTGCTGCGTACCTGTTTCAATTGATCGAGGTCAAGACTCCAGAACAGCTTCAACAATGCTCTGCTCTCGTTCTTCCAGGAGGAGAATCCACTAGTATGTCCTTAATAGCAGAGAGAAACGGCTTGCTAGAGCCATTGCGTGAATTTGTCCGCGAAAAGCCGGTTTGGGGCACCTGCGCGGGACTCATTATGTTGGCTGCCGAAATTCACAACGCTCGTCCTCACCAAAAGGCTTTGGGTGGCATGAACATACGCGTAGCACGGAATGCGTTCGGTCGCCAATTGGAACTGTTCCACACTATGTGTGACTTCTCGAGCTTTGCTCCTGGTGTGAGCGCCTTTAAGACGGTTTTCATTAGAGCGCCTGTTGTTTCTGGCATCATTTCTAACAACGAAGTGACTCCCGTGGGTCCCAAGCATATGCACCAGCCCAATGTGTGCTCCAATCAAGAAAATAGGGTGTTGTCATCCTTTGACCTGATAGTCAAGACTGAAAGTAGCAATACTGCACCAGTGGAGATTCTTCATGCTTTGGATGACGGGCTCGTGGTAGCTGTCAGACAAGGAAATAAACTAGGCACATCTTTTCATCCCGAGCTTGCCGAAGACTGCAGCTTTCACTACTGGTTTGTGAAGGAATTCGTGGTAGGTGATCAGTGAGCCAGATCGCCAACCCAGCTTATAGAGTTCATTTTTGGTGAATTAATGAACACCGAATTGCTTGCTTTGGAACATATGATGATTATGTGAGTTTGTGTGTACATCTGAAAATATAGAATTTGAGATCAGTGAACCATAGAGGCATTCCAACCCATTGTTAAAAGAAACCATTGCAAAACTTATATTCAACAATTCACAAAACCGTTTAAAAGTGAATACCCTAGAAATTTTTAAAAGAAAATTATTAAGATCTATAATGATATATTAAATGCTATTATGGGTCGTCAAAGGCTCGTTACAGAATGCTCCTTGGCTTTACTCTTTTGGCGGAGCGGCATTCACAGATATAGAAGAGGTGACAACACTTTGCGTCTCGCTTATTTTGTCAGAAATCTCATCTTTGTTGCGCGCCTCCTCCAACTTCTCTTGTTTGAGGATCTCACGGCCGCCAGTCAAATACCACAAGATTGCGCTGGCGAAAATCACCAATTCCATGACCAACACAAGTGCATACAATATGAGACTCATGACGTCCATGTTCCCTACCACAACACTGAGCAATGAAAAGAAAGCACCAGAGGCATCCATAGACAAAAACACAAAGTTGATACCAACGACACGTCCCTTCCGCTTAGCCAATTCGAAGTAAGGTGGCACAAGTCCCAAAACCAATAATATTGAAGCAACAATTCCAATTATGAGCATTGGCCACTTGATGTCTCTATTGTATAAGGGACGAAGCCATAAGATGAAGCCTACTTGAGATCCCACCGCAACAGCTAAAAAAGCTGCCACATACAAAAAGAGCTTCTTCTTGGGCATTTCTACTGGTGGGTAGTAGAGCGACTGAACCCACGATATGAGACAGAAGAACGTGAAAAGAACCGGCTGAATTTTTAGCGGCACCGAGGCATTAGTGCCATTGAAATAGATCAGAAAAGGCACTCCACACGCACACCAGAGAAACATCATCACTGGAGGCAAACCTGTGCAATCCTTTACTTTGTAGTTTCTAATGATCTGGGGGACTAATTGAATGCACCAAAGCACAGTACCAATAGTACCCAACACATTTTCAGCGACTTCGTTTACCATCCGGAAGTATATTCTTAATTGTGTTAGCTGCTTTTTTCTTTGAACATACGCAACGGCAAGAAAATGTGGATGCAAATTTGGCAGTGATGGATCAGATGCTTCTTTTATATACTCCAGATTTAAAGAGCGCAATGCCGTATGCACATCGCGTAAACTGTGCATTGGGGAACCCATTACCATATTGGGACAAATTAGTCAGTGTCGCTGTATATGAGGCCCAATTCCGCCTCTTCCTTCTGGATTTCCTGCTGGAGCTTCTCCTGACTCAGCCCCACAAGATCTTCACCCGATTCGTCTCCGCTAGAGATCGTAATTACATTGTTAGGCACTCCCGATAGCGTATGAGGTACGGGTGTGCGGTTGTTGGAAGCACGGCGTGCCGTATCATCTGCAGGACACGCGACGTTTTCATGCAGGTTTTGCGCTCTCGACCTCCTTGTCTGCAAGTTCGGTTCCTTACTTATCTTCTCTCCCTTGACAGTTTGCAGCCATGGAATATCCTGGTAAGAAACTGTTTCTTTCACAATTGAAGGCCGATCAAAATCACTGGCGGTTTCACTTTTGAGCATGTTCTCTCCCAATGAGGAAGTTGCTGCCGCCGCTTCAGGGCGTGGTTTTGTGGAGCCACCCGTAATTCCGTCGTCTAATTCCGTGTGAGTAATATCCAGGGATTTACCCAATGAGTCTGTGAAAATGTTAATTTCCTTATTGCCCTGGTCATATAATACATTATGCGATGACTCAGCTGTCAAGCGGAAACCACCGCTGCTCGGCGAAGACTTGGTGCTTTCGCCTTGGCAGTGATCAACGTGTAGCCGTGCATTGTCTTTCGTTGATGTGTAACGATCCTGCGCATTCGCCATGACTGCACGGCCGGTAGACGACGTATGGAATTTTTTTTCCGTAGACGAGGCATTGGTGTCGTTGCCATATTTTTTCTGGATTTCTTCACCATGTGACTCGTCTCCAGAAGAAACATACACTTGGCTATTTTGAAGAGTTTTTTTTTTGTTTTCAGAATCTGTTCTTTTTGTATTGTAATTCGTGTATCCGCTGGAATCCTGGTTAGATCTATTCTGGCGATCGTCATTCTCAATTTTGGCGCCGATAACGAAGCCTACTTTTTGATCATCTAAATCGCCGATCACTTCATTATCTATGTTTTCACCGGGATCGCTTTCATTTTCGGGTTCAATAAAAAAACCACCACCTTCGTTGTCTGATTCAGGTTCATGATTGTTGACCATGGGCAGATCGACTATGAACCCCCCCTCGTCGTTACTAAATAATTCTTCTTCTTCGTCTATCAATCGTCTGCGATTTGTATGTCTGGGAATATATTCCTCATTGTCGCCCATGTCTGAATTATCGTCGCTACCTACGCTATAAGAGTCTTCGGCTTCACTGGCGCTGTCACCCAATTCGCCTTTTCCGTAGCCTTGAATAGTTCTAGCACTTTTAAACTCCTTGTTAGACTCTAAAGTAGGCGTCGCGACTTCATCATCTGAATGTATTGTACCATGTTGTTGATCCAATCTATGCATTATCTGGAGCTTCTTCAAGAAAAAGTTCCAGTACTTGAGCGCAGAGAGCTCCCGTTCATGTCTCTTGCTTTCTGCTTCTTCTTCTTGCAATGCTTCTAATACAACATCTAGTGCCTCTCGATATTGTTTGTCTATAAGAATACCACCCTCAGTAGCCGTTGGAGTACGCTTGCTCTTAGATGAGCCACCAAAGTCAAATGAAACAATTGCTTTAGCGTAGTCAATCTTTAAAACGTACTTAGCAGCTTTTTCTAGCATTTTGATAGATATAGTTGGCGATACGCGTGCCAAATATCCATTATCAGGCATCATTGTTGGCGTAAAAATCTCCACATTTCCATAAGCGTTCTTTTCGATTATACCGTTTACAATTGGTGGCGGTCTAAATAATTCCGTCTGAAACTCGGCATAAAGGCGAATTTCATCATCTAAATCGGCACTTCCCTCTGCATAAAGGCCTCCGGACTTGAGCGGCTTTGTTTTGAGTGGACGGGCTCCTACTTTTAAAACTCGACCCTTCATGTACCATGCTTTTGGCGTCTTAAGAGGAAAGACGTGCGACCTTTTGTAAATGGGGATTGTCGAATTCTTATTTGACAGGCGAAACGTTCCACATTTACTTGTGTCATCGTTGGGATAAATTACTTCGTCTTGTCGTAGTTGTGACTCAAGCGCGTACACCGGATGGTTTTTAAAATCGGCCATGTTGTTTGGTATGCCCTCACAAATGTGGCGATCCCTGAATTCCTTCATCTCATATGCCTCAGCTTGGGTCACCACTGCGTTTTTACGACTGACAGCAAGGAGAGCCTGCTCATACCAATGCTGATCGTCGTCAGAGTCAAATCCAATACGTCTCTTCACAGTTTTTGCGTTGTAGTACTGCGTGTATCGTCTAGTGACATCCTTGACCACTCCTCGCCGATCGTAAGCTAGCACATACCACGTCTGGAATGATTCTTCAGCCATTGGTGCTTCAAACTTACCTTTTCGGCGCATAGGTTGAACTTCGACAACTTTAAACACAGCGGGGTCTACAGTAATCCACTTTTTCGAATACTTGTTCCAAACTTCGGCCCAAAACACCGGAAATTTGGGGGTGACAGAAACACTCGTCTTTTTGCAGTTCCCCGAGGATGCTTTAAAACGAAGATCAGTTACAATATTTTGGCGACCGGTTGGAATAAAGACAGGATCAAACTCCGAATTGGGATTACTCTGCTTATTCTCAATCGTCTTCTCAGGTCCGGGCGACGATTCAGTAGTCGGGCGAAGCGATTTGTGGTCTGGAACCTGGACACAAAATACAAGACGAGCATTGACACCAATTGCTCTGAGAAGCGCCACTAGGCCATGAGCTTGAATGTCGCGAGATCCTTGAAATGCACGCACTAGTCTACGAAATCGATTTAGAGAGACAGCTCGCTCAGATATACCACTCATATCATCACGGTCTACCGGCTTCCAGTCAGGGCGCGAGAGGCCTTGAAATGTCACTTTAAATTTCTTGGCATAAACCAGCATCACAGTACGTAGACCGTCTATGAATTTACGGGCTTTGACTACGTCAAGAACCAGTTCGTTATCCTGGTGGAACATCAGAACTACCTGTCGCGGTAGCGTCAGTTGAAGTGCTTCCATAAGTTTCGGGTCATTACACCACTTGTTGCGTGCTGCTCCATGGCAGATAAGTGTCATAAGGAGTAATTTGTGCATAAGCTTTCGGTGGATCCGTTCTTCTTTCAGAATAGGGATGAACGCACGTTTCTTCTTGTTTTTCTGAGTTGACAGATCCTCAGAAGCAGCCAATGTAAAAGTGAGAGTTTCTTTGTTATCTTCGCCGCCTGCTTTATCCGTGGAGGTGTCAAATATCTGGTCAAGGTCTACATCTTCTAAATCATCAAAATCGTCAACTTCGGCAACATCTGCGCTGATTTCAAAAGACTTTTTTGCCAGCATTACAGATTGAGGCAATTTCAGGGTAATTGTGGGAGCACTGGTATCCAAATCCACATCCTCTAGCTCATCTGAAGACAGATTCGATTCTGCTGTATCATCTACAACAATCGCTTCTTCGGTTCGAGCGTCAGGCTGACGCGTCTTGCGCCGCTTCCGTTGGACCGGCTCTTGGGATTCACCCCGTCGAAGCTGCTCTCGGAGTAGTCTTTTGTGTGTTGGTTGGAGCAGCATTGACTCACTAGGGCACGCGAGATTCAATTATAAGTAAAAGGCAAGCAAAAGGAAGAAAGTCGAGGTTGGCGATAAGAACGAATAAGGAAGTTTTGTAGATATGGCTTGGGCTCTTAAATTTTCACGCCATTACAGGCAATTGACCCGCTTTTTTTGTTTTGTAGAAGTAGTTATGTTCGCCATCATACTTAGTATGTGCAGATATGGGGTAAGTGCGATGAGATTTAGTGAGACACAGGCAACCCTTCAGGCACTTGTACAAGCAAAAGGATAAAAGATAGGACGAAAGTTCCCCAATTAGGCAGGTTGAAGCGAAATCTTCCGCAAAAGTTACTCTTGGAACTCTTATAGTCGATGTGGGTTCGTCTCCGACCGTGGCTCGTCCCATCTCGAGCTCTAACGACTCAATCAATACCAATATACCGCCGATTCGCGGACAAATATCACAGAAATCGGTACCGTACCCTTGAAACAGAATACAATCGATATCATAAAAATAATGTCTGGACTCTTCGCCCGTCTATGGACCACTTTCTCGTGTGGCTTCGAAGAAAGCGAGATGGCCACCTATCAGAGACAAAAATAGGCGAAACGAGCGGCCAGCGCCCGCTAGACGCATCAACACACGCAGAAGCTGCAATATTCCATGTTTTGGCTTGTTTGTATGGTGAGGGAGACCTTGCGTGGATGGCACGGCAGAAAGAGTACTTGAACCGCTTGGATGCCGTTCCTAAGAAGCAGAAACGGCCCTCTGCCACTTTCACCAATAGCGAATGCAAAAAGTTCGCACAGGAAGTGAAAATACCCGTTTCGGACCCGTCTTTGCCTGTTTTGGCAAGTGCCTTGGGCAGCTTATCGCTGGCGGTACAGCTGCAACCTGACTTGGCCCCGTTCAACGCATGGATTCGGTCCTTAACGGCCCCAAATGTTACCGGTGCGTGTTTGACGCTCGAGAGCCTCATGGAATTACCACCCTTTGTAGTCACAGACATTTTATTGCGAACTCCCCTAACGACACAGGAACTCCGTCTCCAACTCGACCTCTGGCAGCGCCAGATGGCCTCAATCTCCATCGCATACTTTCAAAGACCGTCGCATGTACGGCTGGTGATTGACAACTTATTGTTCTACACAGTGCATTATGACCCCACACAAGTCGGGGCCCTTGTAAATACCTCACTTTCCTTCTTAACATCCACTTCTCTCGGCTATAGGTTCCTGGTAATGACCGACGAGTTCGTCAACACGCTCATTTATAATATGGCCACATATACTCTCCGAAATGGTTTCGATGTCCTAAATTCATCAAATCAAGAAGATATACCTGAAAGTCTCGTTCCAGCAACGAGCGAGAGTAATAGCCTCAATTCAAACCATGTAGTACGCGCCCAAGAAAACCTCGCCAAACACTTGGTTAAGAAAAATGCATTATCCCAAGTTGGGTATTTGGGTATTGTTTTAGCAGTGGCTGACGCAGACAAGCGTCAGGCCAAAAAGCTCTTTCAAATAGCACAAAAACATTTTCCTGAGCATACGAGTCAATACCATTACACCAATATCCACATATCCGAAACTCCAGAGAACCTATTCCAAGCGTTTAATACTGCGGCAGCCCAGTATCCAAATTCGGCCTTGCTTTGGTACATCTTCGTCCGTAAGCTCATGGAATTCGAGCTTTTGACCGAACGTCGTAGTCACAAGCTACTTCTGGAGATCACGCAGCGGAAAAAGAACCTACTCATCTCCAAAGACTTAATACTTCTCCTCCTCGGTTCTATACATACAGTTAATGGAATCGAACAATTTATTGCGTCGCTTGAAAACGCTAATTTACTCAAGCAATTCGAAAATTTGATCTTAAGAAGATACATGGCGTTGCTTTTCAAGTATGGTTTAGAGATCAGTGTTACCAAACCATACTTAGACAAGATCGTTCACAATTCATCAAACATTGTGTGCGCTCGATACATTTACAATTACAGAGCATGGAAAACGACATCGTGCATTGGAGTCATGCTTAACGGCGAGGTGGACCATCAACCAGAGAACATATACAACATGTACCGCCAAGAGCTCATCAATTTGAGTCTAGGTCAAAAGGAAACGAATAATGGAAGCGACTTTAAAAAAGTTATTGAATCTAAGGACAGCGAGTATGATCCGTTTTGCCTGCCTGAGAGCTTATTACCAATTTGCCCAAGCGAAGGTTGTTTGGTCGCGCTTCTTCGTGCTAGCATTAAAGGCGGAGGCCAGCTACTCTGGGGAAGGCTCTATGCACTGCAAGTTGCAGTACACGAATTTAAGAAGTATGTTATTTCAGACACTTCCAGGTCCAATGAGCCATGCATAGTACCCTCAAATAAGCTGTGGCGAGTTTATCTATGGGCATTAGACAACGCCGGATACATGCTGGAGTTGGCCGACGTGATACGGTGGTGGGAAGCTATCTCCTTTATTCCTAGCCAAAGAACACTTCTATTGTTGTTGCTGATGCTTCCGGAAGAGGTTGCCGCCAGGCACCTCAAGCATGCAGCGGCACTACCTTTTGGAGCTAACCTCTCATGGCCGTGGCCAAGGCCTGACCAAGTGGCAGCAGTTCGCCAATCTAGATTCCGGGATTGATATTTAGTACGAAGTTTTGATAGAAAAATTGATAAATTGAGTTTCAAATTTAAAAATAAAAGTGTCATGTGTATCGTAAGGGAGGCATAATCACAAAATAACAACGAACCGATGCCAGATCTATATAGAGTGCGGAAGTTTTTGCTTTTTTCTAAAGGTTCAAATTTAGTTTTGATGATGGACTTTTTTCGATCTTCTATTAACGTATCGCAAAAATGACTCTATAAGAGTTGGAGAATTAACCGAAATGGCTGCTGTGGGGATAACCTGCTTTATCAAAAATTGTTCAAGCCCCTTACAGAGAAAGATCAAGAAATGAGATATGTATTTCCACAGGATTTTGTTCTCATACTGTCCCATCGCATTGCCGTTACGATTCTGGAGCTTCATTGGGATGTGTTTGGGAGCCATGATTGGCAAATTAAAAGATATAGGCTCAGCCAAACTGAACAAAATGCCCCACTAACCAAATATTAAATAGCAGTTCCTACAGGAAAAACAGTTAATTAGAGAACTGTATTTGCAATCGTAGATTCAAGTTGTAGTGAACTGCCAATGAGAGATGTACAGTGGACAGAAAAGTGGTGAATTTAACAAGGAAAAAAGCCTTAAGCTCGACGCGCCCCCTTTCACACCCTCAAGATTTGCATTCCTTACCCAAAATTTACCAAGTCTACCAAAATATCACTTAACTAATCGTTTTTTGTTCCTTTTGCAGCCACTGCCCAATCCGAAGCACAAGTGCTCGCAACCAGTACGTACTCTGAAACATTGACTGGATCCCACCTACATTGGAGAAAAGAGTCACAGTCAAAGCTCTGAAAATAAACAAAACGAAACAAAAAAAACACCTCCACTCACCAAATGAGTACTCCTCTTCCTAATGGCAATAAAATTTTGCTTAAAAATACGATATATCCCTCTAATTCACAGACCCTTCATCCCTACTCAATTGTTCTTTATACACTCCTTTCCTCTCACCCGACCAATCACCCTCAGCTTTGACACCCCCGGCGTTTTTCTCGGATCCGATATATAACCACGCTAGATCCCACCCCGTGCTCAAATCCGAATCTGACCCTCATCTCCACAAAATGTTACGTCTCACTAGAACTTCCCCTATCTCCAGAACGTTTTGTGTTTCTGCCAGCATGAAAGCCGCCACCAGAATCGAATCTGACGCCTTTGGCGAAATTGAGGTGGACTCCTCGAAATATTACGGTGCACAAACCGCAAGATCGAAGATGAACTTCGACATTGGAGGCCCTGCCGCCAGAATGCCCATCCCTGTCGTCCGTGCTTTCGGTATCTTGAAGAAATCCGCTGCAATCGTCAACGAAAGCTACGGCACTTTGGACCCTAAAATCGCCGGCGCCATCAAACAGGCCGCTACCGAAGTCGCTGAGGGCAAGTTGGATGATCATTTCCCCTTGGTGGTGTTCCAGACCGGCTCTGGTACCCAATCCAATATGAATGCTAACGAGGTCATCTCCAACCGTGCCATTGAGATCTTGGGCGGCGAGTTGGGCTCCAAGAAACCCGTTCATCCAAACGACCACTGTAACATGTCCCAGTCATCCAACGACACTTTCCCTACGGTCATGCACATCGCAGCCGTCACCGAGATCTCCAAGACTTTACTCCCAGAGTTAGTGGCCTTGCGCGACTCCTTGCAAGCTAAGGCTGACGAGTTCAAGGACATCATTAAAATTGGTAGAACCCACTTGCAAGATGCCACCCCATTGACACTCGGCCAGGAGTTTTCCGGCTACGTCCAACAGCTCACTAACGGAATTGCCCGTGTTGAGGCCGTTTTGCCCCACTTGTCGCTTTTGGCACAAGGTGGTACAGCCGTTGGTACTGGTTTGAACACCAAGAAGGGTTGGGACTCCAGAATCGCCGAGGAAGTTTCCAAGTTGACCGGCTTACAATTCAAAACCGCACCTAACAAGTTCGAGGCCTTGGCTGCTCATGATGCCATTGTCGAAGCTTCTGGTGCTCTTAACACGGTTGCAGTTTCTTTGTACAAGATCGCTAACGACATCAGATACTTGGGTTCTGGTCCAAGATGTGGTTACGGTGAGTTAGCCCTTCCAGAAAATGAGCCTGGTTCGTCGATCATGCCAGGTAAGGTCAATCCTACCCAAAACGAAGCCTTGACTATGGTTGCCGTCCAGGTCATGGGTAACAACACTGCCATCACCTTCGCTGGCGCCAGTGGTCAATTCGAGTTGAACGTTTTCAAGCCTGTGATGATTTCCAACTTGTTGTCGTCCGTCAGATTGATTGCTGACGGTGCTAGATCGTTCAGACTCAACTGTGTGGATGGCATCAAGGCTAACACCGACAAGATCGAGAAGGTTTTGCATGAGTCCTTAATGTTGGTCACCGCTCTTAACCCTAAGATCGGCTACGACGCTGCCTCCAAGGTTGCCAAAAACGCCCACAAGAAGGGCTTGACCTTGAAAGAATCTACCTTGGAGTTGGGTGTTTTGAGCGCCGAGGAGTTTGACCAATGGGTCAGACCTGAAAAGATGATTGGTCCAAAGGATTAGGTAGATTAGAACAATGTAAATATTCGATGACAGAGATGACCAAGTGGAGTAGGATAGGGTTTAGTGAGGAATAAGTGCATTTGCTTTTTATAAAAACTGATGAAGTTGGGGCTAGTGTGGATTTATTTTGTTTTATAAGAAAATTTGTTGTGAACGAATATTCCATTTATAGGTCCATTGCCCATACGGCGTGAAAATACTAATGATATTTTTGACAGATCCGTTGAAGGATACATTATATATTGAGCCGACAAGCTTAGAACGTAACTCTTGATTATCTGTGGCAACCTTTGTGTAAAAACCTCTTGAATTCGACCTTCACTTTTCTTCATCCATTAAACCATCACAGACCTTTTCAAACTCCTCTAAGAAATGACTCATAACCAGCTCTCCATCTGCTGCCTTGAGTGTGTCGTAATGAGGACAATATGGAATTACCAAATTGAGTCCATTCATATCAGTCGAAACCATATTAAATATAAAGTGGTACCCAGTGGCAGTAGTCAGCCCAAAGAATGCATCTACAATCTTCCATCTGTTGATGGGCAGATTAACCACTTTTCCAATGTTTGATATCATTGTAGTGTACCTTTTCTTCCCACCAATGGCCCTTTTCTGTTGCGCCGAAAGGTCAATGTAAGAAGATGCCCAATAGTTCTTGAAACCTTCTCGCGAAGCGACTTCATTTTTGATGATTTGGTTGAATTTTTGACAATTTTGCACTAAATCGCTGCAGAGAGGCGGAAAAACGACCGGCGCTCCACACACCATCATCCCATATTGAAACGGATCTTGTGCTTCCTTGTAATACCGTCTTCCGCTTATTGCAATAAAGTTGCTTGAGGAGAACTGGTCACCATAGAACGGATAGATGTTATTTTCGATGCATTGAATACCAATCACGTTAAAGAGAGCCGTAAGCGTAAACCGATTCTTTCTACAGAAACCAAGCAACGCGGCAGTTTTTTCGGGAGTGAAATGAAGAATTTTGAATTTTGAGTTCAAGTCTTTTTGAACAGGCACGGACTCAAATACTGGTGGTTCTACGACTGTTTCAAAGAGACTCTTGAGTTGTGGAACATAATACAGAAGCTTCATCCATGTTCGTTGCCAGAACGATGGGATATAAAGATCATACGAGTCTTCGACTGCCGGGAGAATAGAAGGCAAATTCATTTTTTCAGCGCAAAAATCAAAGAGTGTGTCGACAAACACCGTAGTTTTGGATTCCAAGGCATTTAGCTCTTTCACCAAGTCCCTCTGAAGCTGAAGCCCAACGTTTCCATCAGCTAAGCTGTGACAAAGTGAGATACAGACCGTTTTGTGATTGTTGATTACGTTAATTCGCCAGAGCGGAGT
The DNA here is from genome assembly GCA_030563705.1 of Australozyma bambusicola. Lineage (NCBI taxonomy): Eukaryota > Fungi > Ascomycota > Pichiomycetes > Serinales > Metschnikowiaceae > Australozyma > Australozyma bambusicola. Next base: position 321,195 of record JAJMJU010000008.1, on the reverse strand, counting down.
ATCTGGAACGTTCATGGGGATCTTTACTGAGTTTAAGTACTCGAATAGATTCTCGTTAATTTCGCGCGAGGGGTCATATTTTACTACAGAATCGAATTGAATTCTCTCAACGTACCTAACTTCATAGTCTTGGCGGTAATTTGTTGTTGATCCGTCTGTAGTTTTGTAGAAGTTGTAAGTGAGCCATCTAATCCGCTGGATCATCGCCTGTAAGGCACAAGAGAGATGGTTTTTATCAACGGGGTGGTTCAATGTAGCAACCACATTGAAGCTGGTGTAGAAACATTCCTCGCTTTTGGCAATAAAGAAGGCTTCGTTGAATCCAGGTTTTCTGGAAGGGCCATTCATGCTAATATCGAACGAATTGATATAGAAAGGATTGGTCTGAGGAATGTGGCTATAATGAAGACAATGCTTTCAAATTGAGACGAAGAGATACTTCATAAAATTTTCGTAAGATTGTTTCCATCTAGTCTTTCCTTTAATTTATAGTGATTTAGTGATGTACTGATAGCCGAAGTCCGTTCTGAAACAGGAAAGTGGAAGCGGAGACATCCAAACCAAACGAAAGCTATAAATAATAAATTGTACGTCTCATCCCTTAGGCTCTGATTCAATTCTTCCCCCTTATCATCTGATCATCCCATCACATCTCATCCCATCACATCTCTTCCTTCTCATCGCTTTCATACATCCCCACACATCTCCCCCTAAGCGCATACCCTCCTACACTTCACACTAGTGAGAAATTATAACTACCTGCCACAATGAGACGGTTTTATGTTCCCAAATCTAAACTACCAACAAGTGTTTTCTGCTGAAAATGCCCAAAGATAATCTTGATTTCTCATTTTATTTGGTCACAGACTCGACCATGATCCCTGAGGGTGCCTCGTTTTTGGGCCAGGTTGAGCAGGCGGTGGAAAACGGAGCCACCCTTGTTCAACTTCGGGAAAAGAAGATTCTGACCCGTGACTTCATCGACAGAGCACGCCAGATCCTTGAAATCACTCGTCCTCGCGGAGTTCCTCTTATAATCAATGATCGTGTGGATGTGGCCTTGGCTGTAGACGCCGAAGGTGTTCATGTGGGACAAGACGACATGCCCGCAACACTTGTGCGGAAAATCATTGGTCCAGATAAGATTTTGGGTGTTTCTTGTTGCTCTCCCGAAGAAACTGCACAAGTTTGCGAGGAGGGTGTGGCCGATTACGTGGGTTTAGGTACTTGTTATCCAACCTCGACCAAAGACGTGAAAAGTGTAGTGGGGCCCATTGGAATACGTAAACTGCTCCATGTCTTGAAAAGGCATTATGACAAAGGAAATAAGCGCATTGCCAGTGTGGCAATTGGTGGCATTAATCATTCAAACGCCGCCAAAGTGTTATACCAATGCGAAATCGGAGGAAACGAAAACAAGTTTGGTATTGATGGGTTAGCAATAGTGTCGTGTATCATGGCTGCAAAAGACGCCGCTGAAGCCTCAAAGTCATTCGTCAAAGCTATGCTTTCCAGGAAGAGACTCGGATTCACCGCCATGTACAATGAGTTGAGCTATTCGAGGATCGATGGCACCTGCATCCGTGATGTAAAGCCATTAGTGCACCATATCACCAACAATGTAGTGAAAAACTTCAGCGCCAACGTAACTCTCGCCATTGGTGCATCTCCCATAATGTCTGAGCTTTCGGCCGAATTTAGCGAGTTAGCCAACTTGGATCTGGCCGTAGGTTTACTAATTAATTTGGGAACCCCAAACTTTACCAGTATGGAAGTATTTATGGAAGCTTTGCGGGCCTACAACGAAGCGGGAAGACCAGTTGTTTTTGATCCAGTGGCCGCCGGCGCCACCACACCTCGACTCGAGGCATGCCGCGCTTTACTCAATGCGGGCCAGTTTGATGTTATCAAGGGAAACGTTGGTGAAATTATGGCCATAGAAAAACTCACAAGCACGTACATGCCTCCACAAGTCACCGAAACAACAATGAAGGGTGTTGACTCTATATCCAAAGCATCAGAGGACCAAATCATTGCTGTCGCATCCAGAGTCTCCGAGGACTTCAAAAGTATTGTTGTAGTGACTGGAAAAACAAATTACGTAGTATATGCCCTCGGTGAAGGCATCTTTTGCAAGAAGATTGCTGGCGGCCATGAATTGATGGCATCTGTCACTGGAACTGGGTGCTCGCTTGGAAGCGTTATCACTGCATATATTGCTTGCGCTCAGAGGCAGAGAGAATCTGTTGTAAATGCTGTAGTTTTTGCGATTGCATTTTATAACCTCGCAGGTCAATTTGCTGGCTCCTCATCAGGCCCGGGTTCTTTCTCCCAAAAGTTCTTGGACCAATTGAGTAATCCAATTGTATCGGAAAAATTGCGTTATAATGGGTCTTGAAAAGAACTTGTGAAATAGCTGTGGTCTGTTGAGGATTGTTCGAAAGTGAGACATTACGTCAATAAGACAGATTTTTCTAGTAGACAGCATATTTAAATGAATTTAGGAGCTCTTTGATATACAACCTTTTACATGAAAGATAGACAGGAACATTCTTATATGTCCCCTTCCAGTATTATTACAATACGTAAAAAGCCCTGGATCTTGCAAAATCATCAACCTGCTAAAAACGAATCCTGTATTTTCTCAAAAGACAAAAATAAGCTCAAACATCTCAGTATCTTCAAATTCACGGAATTGTTATTTATCCATAGCCCTAATTAGTCCCGTCACCCTTATTCGTAATCTGTACCACCTTGACATTGATGGTGATAGAAGGTAAGGGAATGGCCAAGAAGGCCGGAGCCCAAAACCCTAATCGACCGTCCCCAGTGTCCCGAATAGGCAAGATTGCCTCTCTTAAAAAGTTTCCAGACACGGCGCAGGCGCTAGATCTTCTTCACGACTTGGCTCGAGCTGTGGCACCTATCATCAACGATCGAAAATTCAGTGTGGGACTTCTAAGCGAAATGGACCCGAAAAACCCGTCACTACTAGGTCTTAATGTGAACCACGGCCAAAAAATCTTGATTCGCTTACGACCGCCGTACAACAGTAGGTCATTCTTTCCTATGGGAGACTTGATTGGCACGTTTTTGCACGAATTGTGCCACAATGTCCACGGACCACATAACGCTGCGTTCTATTCCTTATTGGATTCGTTGAAAACGCAATACGAGACGGCCTCGTACAATTCTCAGTATTTTGCTGAAGAGAATAAGCTTGGATCGGGAATTCGAGACGGATGGGTGAGCGCGCAACGTATACGCGAACAGAGACTCAAGAAGCTCGGCGGCGGAATTTATAAAGCGGAGAGTCGCCGTTTGGGCGGGGTGGCTGTGCCCATTGGTGATCGAAGAGCTGCTATGTTGAAGGCCGCCGAAAGGCGAATGAGAGACAGTCAATGGTGTTCCGAGGCCGCCGTGAGCGATGTTCCTAGTGGAGACGATTTAGAGTTTAAGGAGTTTATTGATTTGACGGAGGAGGCGGAAGATAACGAGGACTGGGGGAGGGAGTTTGCGACCGATAAGGGGCAAGCTAAGGGACGAGGAGATAGCAGAGAGGGAAGATTCGTGAAAGACGAGAATTCGAATAAGAAACAGGAGATTATAGAGGTGATTGACTTAACTGACGACTGACAACATCTTGAAGAGTTCTTGCAAGACTAAGAGGCTGGCAAATTGGAAAGAAAAAGGAAGTCTACTGTAGAAATGCGAAATTTAGCGAGAGAATTTTGAGAAGTGCGGTAAAATTCAATGACATATAAGGTTCGAGTAAATATTACATTTCAGTTTACGTCTCGCATATGTCTCTCACCACTATATCTCGTAGATTTCGAATACAACTGGGACAAACGCGAAAAAACGCACACAAAATGTAAACAATTATTTGAATTTTAAGTTTACCCAAACTTCTTAAATCCCTTTTAGCCTTTCCTTATCTATGCACTTACAGAACATCTAAGCACTACCGAAATAAAAAACAAGAAACGTAAATGAAAAACAAAAAAAACAAAAAATTATCAACACACACTCATACAATTCTTCAGAAAATTACCAATGAAACCACAAATCTCTTCTTCGTTTTTACCCACCCACATCTAATCTCCCCCAGATTTTATCCTCAATAAACTCCCTGCTCCACATCACACTACCTTCGTTTCAACACCTTCCCGAATACACACACCCACACCAAAAATGGAAAAAACTGACTCGATCCTCAATCTCACCAAACCCTCCTTATATGGAATCTATAACACGTCGAAGTCTGACCTTGCTCTAGAAAATGACCAGGTCGAGGAGTACTTGGATGGCCTGGAGCTCCACATCAAGGTCAAAGACAACGGTTGGGCCAATGCCAAACGGGGAACCAGGCCATCACCTCTTGCATCATCGGTTGTATCAGCGCTGGACAAAAAGCCGCTCTCGGTGCCCAAAGTGATCGGTCGCTTGGTATTTGTGGCCCTAGCCGCTTGGGCCTATAACGAGGTAACATACAATATCCACTCGATTCACGCAGACGGGCGCGGCGCCGATATCAATGCGTACTTGGTGCGGTTTTTGCTGAACTTGCAGCCATTCCAGGACCTAGTGGCCCAACACGGCTTCAGACTGTATGGCATAGCGTATCTCGACTTTGCGTTTGCGTTGGTGCTCGAGGGTTTGGCACTTAGCGTGGTGGTACCTTTTTTAGATAAGTTCATGCCACCAGTATGCACTAGACGCATGTTGTCGTCAAACCCTAATCCGTACAAGAGAGGCAACTTGGCCAATGATATTGTGCGTTCTCTGATTGCATTCTTGGGCATTCTGTACGCGATCCGCAACGTTAAGTGGAAGACTTCGTTGCAGATGGCCATGACGTGGTCTCTCATCAACCCGGGCTTGTGGTTGTTGCTTGACGGCACCATTAGTGGCTTTGTGGCGTCAGCCGTTGTGGCCGTGGCTGGCTCCGGCATCATTTACGCACAGAATTATGCCATGTCTTCCTCCGACATGGAGAACTTACCCACGATCTTTTTGTTTATTGCCAGTTTCTTCTTTTGCGGAGTGATTATCTTTGGCAAATTGGGACGCTTCTTATTTGGTTGAAGCCTTTGAAGTACGATAATAGACACACAATTGAGTTGTTTAGAATCGATGTAGATGTAGGGGGAGATATGGGAAGTTATTTGTTTCGGAGGTTAAACGAGATTGGATCTTGAATTGTTCGCGCCGATACAAATAGGGTAATAGGAAAGTCTGTCTGCGTCTAGCAGATCCAGCTCTTTAAGCACTAAACTCATTGATCAAGTAAAATCCAAGATCATTTCGGAGATTCCTTAGAATAAAGGGCATTGTGCTTGGGTTATATGAGATGTAGTGTGATTTCATGAAATCGAAGTACTAATTTCGGAGATATCAAATAATACTTCGATGCAAGAATAGAGAGAGACAATAAAACATATTCAAAATTATTAAATAACAAATTAATAAAATCAAATTTTGCTAAAATGAATTCACGATCAATTGAATTCTCTTCGAAAGCTAGGTTGAGGGAGACGTTTGGGATCCAATACCGTGTTGAAGGCAAAAAAAAGAACATCAAAGAAGTATAGATGATCCTTTTCAAGCAGAAAGTAACATCATCTTTTTCCTCCAAACTACCCTTCATAGTACTTCACACACATTTCAAGCATAACCCCCATCCCAATCTCAAACTCCCAAAATAACAAACACAACCAAATACCATAGAAAAAAAAGAGAAGCAAGGAAAAATTAAAAGAACCAAAACCAACAAATCACAAAATGTCCCGTCCTCTAATCTTCTTACCATTTCTCTACTCCACTCCACTACCTACTTCTTCACTTCCTCCAGACCTGCATCTACACAACCAATAACTGGCCAGTCAAAACCAACTACTACTCCATCCCCTAACATCACAATGAGTGGAGGCCCAGTCCCAGTTTGGAAAAAGTATACATCCCGGCCCACCGGAATATGGGAAAAGATCAGACAGGTATTTGTACTTGTGCCCAACCGTTCGTCCGGTAACCCATTGGTGCAACACTTCAGAGCCATTCCTCCTGGTGCCAGAATCGCCGAGGCAAAGGCATACAAGGAGCCAGTAACTCTTCCTGCGGGAGACATTAAAGGAAACCCTTACTACAAGAGAGACTACAGAAGAAACTTCCCACAAGTTCACGGGTTTGATCAGACAAAGGTGTCTGGGTTGTTGAAGGTAGGCTCTGCTGAAAAACCTCGCATTCTGATTGGAAACAAGGGTACTCAAGAGTTAGCCGTTTTCGCTCCTGGCCAAACTGTTAGCTTGAGCAGCACATTGGCTACTGTGGACCTGACGGTCGTGAAAGGTGAGATTTTGGGTCTGCAGGGTGAACCTGTGGTGGCTCCTTCCATGCACAAGTTCAAGTGGAAGATCTTGGAGGAACCACAACACGGCATGTACACGGACGAGTATCCATGTCGGACATTTACCACCGAGAAGGCGTAATCCTTTAATCTTAGCATATGTAGAGTACAATATATCTGGCACTGTCAGACCTGGAAAAAGAGGCGTAGAAGAACGAGAAGGGAGAGAGGAAAAATGAAAAGAGTTAAGAGGAAAATGGAATTTAGATCAATCGGTGATAAGATTGGCCTTTGTAGATAAGGTGTAAAACTATATGTTGTAATTACTTCGAAAATCAATGGAATGCCAGGAGGCTAAGAGAAGTACTTCACTTCTTTATGTTGTAAAATTGACCACCAAACCGAAATTCTTCAACCTCCCTCTTATTTGCCCTTTCGAATTGAATCATCTGGGCCATCCCTATCAACTCTGTATCGTAGATATACCTCCGGCAATACCATAGAAAAAACCATCCCGATCCACTTGACAAGATAGTCTAAAGGACTTGCCACTTCTAAATCTCCCATCGTGCTCTGAGTTTCACATGGATGCATGTGCAAATATGGGCATTGAAGGATAGGATGGATGTCTAGTGCACAGAGAGAATTGGGCGCTTCCAAGCCAGAATCAGGCTTAAAAGAAAAGACAGGGACACAGTAGAAGGAGTCGTAATGGATCGTGAACTCTACAGACCGAGTTGCAGTGCCATCTTCCCTTAAAAGATTTGGTTCTATCTTGACATATATATACGAGGAGATCGTACTGTTTTTTATAAAATTGTGCCGTATTCTGCAAGTAATATGGTCGATTAGAATTCTATTGAATTGTGGAAGAATCTCTTCGAATTGAGTTTTATCCATTGAACTTCAGTGTCATAGATGCCACTTATCGAAACTAATCAAAAGCTTGCAAAGAGGTCTATAACTCAATAAATGTGGAGTGAGTGAATCAAAGAGATTCCGATTTCTGATTTTATATAGCTAGTAAACTCAGAGATCCAGAGAACTTAAGAAGTTGTAGAAAACTACTTCCTGGAGGTGAAATGTGGAGTTCAGGCACCACATAATTAGAAGCAAATCTACTATAAAAGAAAGCACAGGATCACTAATCCCACAAGTACCCTAACAACGCTCATAATTACATTTATTTCGTAAATTTATGTCAATGTTGAGAGGTCACCGAACCACATGGGCTCGTGACCCTTTCAGTAGAGCTGACAGACGTATATAAGGGTAGTCGAACAATCCACAGAATAACTCACTACCAAATCTAAGGGCCACGCCAAATCACAAATACAACAATAAACATCAGTTCTCTTTCTTCTCCTCTTCCTCCAACTTCAGCTCGCTCAAGAGCCCCAGTTTCCCGTTGAACAAGATCCCCAGGTTACTGGCGCTAATTGAGTTACGATTGTACATCTCTTTCACTTTCTCTGCGTTTGGGTGGCGCATGGAAACACCGACTACGCCGGACTTCGGACCGCCGAGTTGTTTTTGCATGGCGTAGTCGCCGCTATCGAAATACTTCTTATCTTGAAATCTGGACGCAAGAACCTGCTGTGTGGTGGGGAGTTTTCCATATAATTTGAACACGCGCAATTCCTGAGGCGACAATTTCAGCAAGTCAAGACCTTGTTCGTTGGTAGGTGGTCCCAATGGGTCTTCGTCAGCGGACATGGTGAAGATTAGGTGAAGATTAGGTGGAGTTGCGGATAGATGATAAGGGAGTATGGGGGAGGGGGGAAGCTGAGTAAGGACGATGAGATATTCGGAAAAATGCGTAAGCGAGCTTTGAAATTGGGGGAATTGTTTTAGAGAGAATCAAGAAAAAGTTGGGGGATTATTGGGGTAAATTGGTATTGGGACAGATAGGGTTTTGGTTGATTGTGGTGGATGATGAAATTAAAAATGAATAGGGGAGGGAGGTGGAGACAATTGATGTGGTTTTTCAACTTAATTTAATTTAAGAGAATTGATCCTGACTGATTGTGGACTGCCGGGCTCGATTACGGTAATCTTGTTTGGTGATTGGTTCTTTATTGAACTTTTAGTTTCAGAACATGCGTAATCATATGAAAACATTCATTATGTAAGAGGCTAATCTGAATAAATCAGATCAATTTCACCTAGTGATTCAATACAATTCTTGAATAAAACCACTCATATGATTGTGCTGATGGTTGCAAATTAGAGTCATCTATATTAACCACTGTCATGTATGACTTCTCCCATCTGTAATTCATTTTCAAAATAACGAAGAATTTAATTTAAGCTTCCGAAGATTAACTCATGTTTCGAGTTTTCAAAACAAAAACCCTTCTGATATTGTCACCTCGGCCAATCCATTGGGCCGTCCCCACACCCATGAAAACACTGCTTCTATACAACATCATTTAAATTAACTAAGATTTTCTAGACTCTCTGAAAATCAAAATCAATTCTATTCATACGCCTCTCACTCAATTTATCTCCCTATACGGCTATATCCTGAGAGTAGTGCCGCACTCAAGTCTCAGACAGCCTGAAACATGTGGGTTTCAATTGTCACTACTAACATCTGCTCTTGTACTTCCTCTTACGTTCTCTCTAAACCTCTTTGGCACACATCAAAAACGCTATTCACAATTTTATTTTCACATATCTCAGGTTTTAGCTCTTAAACTTTCTCTTGTCGTAGATTCTAAGCTTCTTTATTCGTCTTTATCTAACAATGTCAAACATAAGCTTCCACGAGATGAAAATCAGTAAAAAACTGTCCAAAGACCCTAAAAAGAGAAATAAGGTCTCGTATCGAAACGCGTCTTTATGCTTTTTGAAACAGTGTCGTTCTATTGAGAAGCCCGTAGCCAAACTGACCAGTTGTAGTGCTCTTTACTCAGAAGGCGTTCTTTCGAAGAAGGATCTCGGAAGAATCAAACGTCTTGATAATGCAATCAACGATCTGTTAATTAACCTCTATTTGAAAGTTGAGGCGATGGGTCATGCTTTAGATCTGTTTTTTAGCGAACAAGGCGAAATATTGACCCAGATAAAGGAAAGCCAGGAATTGCCCAAACGCGAAAAAATCACCAGTTTGAATAGACGTAACTTTGTCGCTAGCGCTGAATGCATGGTCCGAGGAATGCTTCTTCTGTTGCATAACTATGCTGATCGCTGTGAGAAGGAAATCCTGGACTTGATACTCGTAAGCCTCCATAAATTTGACGTGGTTGATCGGCTGATAGTACAGACCTATAATTACGAGGAAGAGAAACTTTCTAGTGCCTTAGAATACATAGCGGGTCTTCGTAGGACTGCAAAAACGCTTAAAAACGATTCCGCCGACGCTATAACATCGCTAGATTCCTTAAGAGTGAAGCTAGTTATGACATTGAACGATAAAAGTCGTGAATAGCTGTCAAACGAGTAGCTCTGTGAAATTGTAGTATGTGTATTGTTCTTGTGGCATTAAAATGTCAACGCTAGTCAAGTCTTGGAAAATAAAAGTCTTTGAATCGAAATTACTAAATCTTTTAAGTTTTATTTAAACGATGTAAGAAAGTCGCTTGGCTTGTACCTGATAGGATAAGCAGCATTACATTGAACCCAGGATACCAGCGATGATTTCGACCAACACATGCGTAAATAAACAAATATTCTCAAAGCAATTTTTCCAACGTCCATAGATTCTGCTGCAAACACACATCGTTTACCTTTGTCTGTAAATCATTGGATTATGTCACTATGTGTCATTTAATGGATCACCACAACATATCAGCAGATTGCAACTTGCTTTGAACTGTAAAACTTGAACTTTACATGGTCAGATTCTTCTTACTTAAGGTGGGCCCACGAATATCTCCACCAAATCTCTCATCTCCTGATTCCAAGCTGATTACTGAGCCAAAGCCCACATCTGTAGCCCTGTGCTGTGATAAATCGCAATGCCGGTTTTGCAAGTATAAGGGTGGTCGCCCATGCGAATCCCTCTAGGAGTGGACGCAATACCACGTCTTTGAGGACGGCGTAGACAACTATACCTGGGGTAATTGGGGCTAGCGGAGGAGCATCCTGGGCTGGTGTTTGAGATTTGAGCGTTATCGAAGAATCGACAGACTGATCCGTAGATTCCTTAAGCTGGCTAACATTCTTTTGCGCTCGTTTGTGTTTGGCCTGTGCACTTGCATTTGCGTATCCTTGAAGAGACTTGCGAAACGACTGTTCAAACCGCAAATCAGGAAGAGGGAGATCCCTAGTAGTCATTTTGAAGATGTGAGGTATGATTAAGAACTTTGAGGTGTTGGCGGTGCGTTTTGGTAAGTAATTGTGATAATTGCCACGAATATAGCTACGCAGTGATCAGCCAATATGTCAGGAAACAGAAAGTAGATTTATATAAATAGCATGTAAAGGTTTGAATAATTCAGAAATTCACGTGGAATCGGGGCTTAATTGGGGTGAATTATTACAGGAATTGTTGTAAATTGAGTAGTCCTATGTCTGGAACTGGGGCACCTCTGTGAGTGAAGATGTCTACCTAAATGGATTTTTCTTGAAAGATTCTTTCCAGTTCAATTTTGCATTTAAGATGAATTATCCTTTGAGTTTATTTTATAGATTTTTAATTTAACGAACAATGAAAGTGATTTATTAAGACTTGCTGCTTCAATCTTTGTTGTATCACAGGCTCAATTTCTAATACTGGAAATGTTTTTAAATTCTTGTATAGGAAAAGCCTCTGGATGTTTGGACTAGACCTAATGCTCAAAGAGAGTGTCAAGATATACAGTGTGTTGAACACGGCCGGACACTTGTAGAAGCCAAAAACTACCTCAAACTAAACTAATTAGACGGGTTTGGAGACTTGAGAGAGGTAGCTTATCAGAGGAAGCCGAAAAAAAAACGAAGAAGTAGAACAGCTATAACAGACAGCATTATTAAAAGAACGTCTGCTTTCCGTGTTGCAGGAAAAGTATTCATCTTACGAATAGATTACAGAATTCGAGAAACCAGAAGAACTAGCACAAATCACAGAGCAGAAACTGCCTGAAGAACCAGAATGATGAGTGGAAATTGCAGAACTCGAAAGAGTGAAGCCACTGAAAAGCCAGAAGAGTTCTGGCCATGAGAAATTGCAGGGTCCAGATATTCTGGACCACGAAAACAAACAATCCTATAAGAGCTGGAATAGTCAAAATAGCCAGTACGTTGTCGTTCGTGGATGCAATGTGAATTTAAAGTTAAGGATTTCAAAGACGTCATATCCAAGTTGTGGTTAGTTAAATGATTATGTTGAATCCATAAGAAAATGGTTGCCAAGAGCATAAGCCAGTCAAAGCCAAAAGCTGACCCCAGATTGGGCAGTATGGTGACCAAGCTGGAAGGTGCTAATGATACTATGAGGACTTTCGAGGACAGAGCAATATTGATCGTTGAACTGGAAGCACCTTGTTCTGCTGTCTGGGCGCCGGGAACTTGTATGGAATTAGGTGCAGCAGATACGCCAACGACTCCAGTAATGGTGCTGACAGGGCAATAAGTGGTGTAAGTTATGACAACCAGATTGTTGTTTTTATACCCACAGAAATTATTCCCGGGGACTTGACGACGGTACATACTCGGTCGGAACAAGAGGAGCTGACCACCCACGTTGTAGAAGTAGAGCCCTTTTTCTTGGTGGAGGAAGAAGTTGCGTTTGATAACTGTGAAGATCCCCATTTTTTACTAGAAACACTCAACAAGTTAGAAGAACTGGCATACAGTGCAGCTAAAGTAGTGGCCGCTTTAGAGGATTGAAAGAGGGTCTCTTGAGTTGATGTGAAGTTCACGTAACCAGAGAATGACGTAAATTTGCTCAAAATTCGAGAAGTGAAAGCAATGGCAGTCAGAGTAGAAGACCGCGAACTGCTGACGAGACTTTGTGCTTCAACAGAAGTTGAGACCACTAGCGTTGAAGACCCATTATTAAATTCCGAGGAAGCAGCAGAGGTATAGGAGCTGCTGACGGTCTCAGAGCTGTCCGAAGAAGATTGGGAAAAATCCAACGAGCTAGATAGATTGTCAGATCAATGGAGCTGGTAGATTTTGACTCAAAACTGGAAAGGCTACCAACAACAATACATCTGCCCCCAAAATTTGGGCAGTATCTATAGCAAAATTGGCAGTGTTAAGACAAATCGAACCCTGATTCTGAAGTTCAGATTTGGGCTCAAAAGTTGCCGGTTTGAATTGAATTTCATGAACCGAAATTAATCCTGTATTGATTATAGTACCCATTGAATTTTGGAGCAGGATCGACAACCCAGCGTTGGAGGAAACGAAAATAATTGTACCTGTATTCAAAAATGAATTAAAAAACAATGCGAACTTGGTGATGGATGAAGTACCCTGTCCGTTGAAAACGAAAAAGCCCGAGTTGAAAAGACTGAAGAAATCCATTCATCAGGAGTTACCCAGTAGTTTGCGGGTCTCGAACGACAAATATCTCTCCGTTGTTGTCTATAGAGGCACTAAAAAATAACCAGATAGACCCTGAAGAACAAGGAAAGCATTTGAGTCCACAGTGAGTTGTATAGCTGTAGTGAGGAAGGAACCTTGGGTGATTGTGTTTTGGGAAATTGTGACCGCAGACGATGCGGCGAAAAACCACATGATGACGATAACCCACATCGAAGAGACAAACTTCTCCTTATTAATTCCTGAAAAATGCAAGAAAAATGAGCCTAGCGAGACCTCTTATAATAGCAAGATGGCTGCTAACTTGTCACTTGCTGTGTGCAGTCACATGCAAGGCGTTTATATGTCGGTTTACGAACTCTATGCGAAGATATGGTGGATCGTGCAGGGCAACGGTTTTTCCAAGTTGACGAGTAAAAAACTCTCTCAGATTGAAATTGAAATTTTTCAGAATAAGGTTGCAGAATATGAAAAATTTCGAAAGAAAGCTTAGGGAGATACTTTTGCAGTCAAATAGTCTCTTAATTGACTCGTACTTGAGACAGGCGAAAGCTCATAACCGTGTCCCTTTTGAACTAAATTATGTAGGGGATTTTTTTTTGAAAGGAAGGCATGAGTTGAAGATTCAAGTTTTTCAGATATTTCTAATGAATGAAACATTGTTGTTCTCGACCCATGTGTCTGTATTTTATTTTTTTTTTCAATGACGAAAGAAGTACTTTGATGAGTCGGAAGCTGTCAGACTTTTAATGAGGAGAAATTGTGAGCCCGACTGAATTTAATTTGCTGTGCATGAAGCTAGCGAAAGTTTGACCCGCCTAATATTAAAATAGAGATCCTTGTGAACCAGATCATCACTTGCCATTTGGCAATAATCCCTATAACTTCATTAGGCCAATAAGTCAAGAAATCCAAAAAGACCCAAAAATCTACTAAAACTTTTAATACGACTCCTTTTGCTTTCAATATCCTCATTTTATTCTATTCCTCCTTAGTTTCTCTTCCATCGTAAATACTCTGTAGCTTACAACAGCCCATATCGATCACATAAAAACCAAAGGAGAACCACAACTAAATTCAACTTCCAACAATCAGATCAGAACCAAAGCTCTTCTCTCTTTTCGGAAATATATACCTTGATTAATTAACCATATCTCTTTTTCTATCGTTGCACCCGTACATCCTGAAAAAACCCCCAAAGCGTCAGAAACTCACGGTCTCTCAAGAAACACCTTCAACCTCAGGCTAAACCCACTATGGACATCGATTCTTCAGAATCCGGCCCTCGTGTCACGATCAGACAGACAGAGCGCGACCATGTGGACTTTATTTTAAGAGGTGTCGACCTCTCTGTAGCTAATTCCCTCAGAAGAGTCATGTTGGCAGAGGTACCTACATTAGCCATCGATTTGGTAGAAATCGACGTGAACACATCCGTGTTGGCCGACGAATTGCTTTCACACCGTCTCGGGTTGATTCCTCTTATCAGTGAGGGTATTGAGAACCTCTCGTACTCGAGAGATTGTACTTGCGACCAATACTGTCCCAACTGTTCGGTGAAGCTCGAGCTCACGGCTAAATGTGATTCCGATAGCACAATGAACGTTTATGCCTCGGATTTGGCCAAGTTCCACAACGGGCTGCGGCTCGGAGACCCCGTAATTAGGGATACCCAGCAGCGCGGGCCGTTGATCTGCAAATTGAGAAAGCACCAGGAACTCCGACTCACATGTATAGCCAAGAAGGGCATAGCCAAGGAGCACGCCAAATGGTCGCCCTGTGCGGCTATCGGCTTTGAATACGACCCTTGGAATAAGCTCAAACACACGGACTATTGGTATGAAGAGGACGCCGATGCTGAATGGCCCAAGTCCGCCAACTGTGAATGGGAGGAAGCTCCCGACCCAGATGCTCCGTTTGATTATACTTCTGCACCAGCAAACTACTACATAGATCTTGAAACTGTCGGTAACTTACCTCCTAACGAGGTTGTGGTAAGAAGTATCGAGACATTACAATTAAAGCTCGCAGGTATTGCAGTTGAGCTCAACAAAGACTCGGTGGAGGCTAATGATGCATCTGCGGGTGGTTTCACCACGTATGGCCGGTCGCCAGCACGAGATGGCGAAACACCCAGTAATGGGTACGCATATGGCGAGGGTTTTGGCGGATCTGGGTGGTAAAACTATAATTGTACATTAGAAAATAGATATTGAAAATTGATGGTTGTAATTATTGGATGTATAGAATTGGCCATGTTACAAATTTGTGAATTGACTTTGTAACTTTTAATTGTAAACTTTTGGATGGATTTAAGAAGAATAGATTGCAAACTCAATGTCGGGTCATCGCTAAATTGGTTGGATTTGGACATCACTTCGAGTATTCCTGGTCTTTTTGGAATCATTCATAGAATGCACATTTACAGTGATTAACTGGCGAATAGAACAACACTACTGCAAGAGTCTTACCACATTAACTCAACCTCTATTAATTTTCCTTGTTCCATCTCACTACATCCTCAAACTTCACCAATGAGCCCCCGAATATGTCCAAAGCACTTCCATATGTAAGATCGACCTTCCCGCCGCTCAATTTCTTTACCAAATCAAGATCAGAAACCAGCTTGGCTCCTCCCGCATAAACAATGCGACCATCAAAACCCTTAGGGCACCAATCTCCCAAGCGGGCCACGAGATCCTCGTCGATACCGTTACAAAGTCCCTCAACATCGGCTGCATGGACTAAAATTTCATCACAATACTCTAAAACACGAGATAGAAGGTCCGCACTAAGTACGCTATCCGTGAGAGTCTGCCACTTGTTTATAGCAACCACCCAGTGTCCGTCTTCTGAATCTTCCAGCCGTGTTCTGCGACAGCTCAAGTCTACAATAAGTCTACTCTTTCCAACAGAGGTAGAAAGTTGATTTAGTCGATCCCAGTCCAAAACGGTGTGTCCTTCTTTGTTTTTTGAAAAAAGCCAACTAGTGACTATAACGTGTGACGCCTGATGATTCAACCAATGCAAAGCATTTGTGTCATTGATCCCACCACCCACTTGCAATTGATTTGGCCACGTTGCACATGCCAATTGAGCGGCAGCATCGTTGGCTGGGTTGGACCCTAATTTGATAACATGACATCCTTGGACGTTGTTCTTTTGGTAGAGTTGGGCGTAGTATGAAGAGGGATGTGTGGAGACGAAGTTCTCCTTGGTATCGCCCGAGGAGTGAGCATCGTCGGAAGTGAGGGATCCGCCTACGATTTGTTTGACCTGCCCGGCATGGATGTCGATGCAGCCACGGAACTTAGTCATGGTGTTGTCAAGTTGCGTAGTGAGTAGAAAATGAGAGAGAAGATGGATCAGATAACAAGAGCAGAAGACCCGTTTACGTTGGCATTGAAATAAAAAAGAAAGAAAAGAAGACGAAAAAAAAAAAATGAAGAAATGAAAATGAAGAATAGAAGAAAAAAATATTACAGAAATGAATAGAGAATAGACCAAGAGGTTCCATTCTAACTTTTCATAGCTACGATAGCCAACAATCCACTATCTTAAAATTGAAAGAAATGAAAAAGGAAATCAATGAAAGAAAAAAAAACCCCTAAATTGGCCACAAATCTTCTAAATCTCACTACCTTACATTTCGAGTCCTGGTTTGTTGCAATCAGCTTGGGGTTTTCCTACAGACTTATAGATTCCCTCACCTCCCTCTATTCCTTTGACATAGTGTCTTTGGCCGATTCACCCAAGCTATAGTATTGGCTGGAGCTTGCATGCTTTTCTCATAAACAGCTAATTTCGATTCACCTTTGCCTAATCGGACCTATTTGCTCCATCTCACAAGAAATACCGATACCTTTACTTGTTTCGTCAATACAAGAACTTGTTTCGATCGTCACTCCACGCATCGCATTCACTCAATATATTTTACCAACACTAATTATTCAAAATCATGGACGACGCTGAGTTGAACGCCATCCGTGCGGCTCGTTTGGCAGAATTACAAAAGAACACTTCTCCCTCCGCACCATCGCCACTGGAGGAAAGAACAGGCACTGTTCTTTCGCAAATCTTGGAGGCCAGTGCTCGGGAAAGACTCGCTCGTGTTCGTATAGTAAGACCTGATCGTGCCGAACAGGTTGAACAATACCTTATCAAGATGGCTTCAAGCGGGGCCCTAAACCGTAAGGTGGGCGAAAAGGACATTGTAGAGATTCTCGATTCCTTGTCGCGTGATGAGAAGAAGCAAACGAAGATCGTCTTCGATAGAAGAGAAGTTGCGGAAGACTCTGATGAAGATGATTTCTTTGACTAGACACGATGGGCCATTCAGAGGTTTCGACTAGTTGATCTTGCGAGTGAGCCATAGGATTTAACAAAAGTTCAGCATTTTTGGTTGGTAGATTGAAATTTGCAAGACTTGTCGTCCTCACATAGATTACATTCAGTAATCAATTGAGAGTCCGAAAGAAGAAAGAAGTAATAAATATCCAATACAAAAATGAAACTGTTATAACGATTAATGCCAAATGTTGAAATAGGGTAGTTCATGTGTCTACTTCAAAAAGTAGTTCCATGATATCTGAAACATAAGAAGTGTCCTGTTACAATACAACAATACCCTTTAAAGTAAACAAATATGGTTCTATTCCTTGTTGTATGAGAAAAGCAATAAAGTGATACCTGATTTCAAGAACACGACTAATCGCGGTTCTCTAGTGTGTTCTGTGTTTTAAGAGACTCATTTATGATTCCAATCCATGCATACTTCAATACAAATCTAGAGGATAAAAAAATACAAAATTACAAGAAGTTGATGGCGATCTTGTCAATTTATCCCTATTAAAACTGATTTTCATTCTTTTACGTTATATTCGATATATTATACTAGACCAGATCCTGCGTATAGATACGAGATGCTCATCACTTCCCCAGATTCAATAATCACTTACTAGTTATAGCTATTGTGTAAAACAGGCACATGCCAACTTGAATAAAACGGTTGAAAAATTTACCAATTTATCCAACAGGGCTACTTAAATTAGATTGCCATCGCTGTTAATCGACCATTATACCCAATGCCCGAACCACATAGAATCCGACTTCCGGGCCAGGTTCTTGATCAGATTCGCTCCAAGGAGGATGGAGGCGAGTATGGCAAGGATGCAAGATTTAATCGGAAACGGAAAGTAGAGAAGAATGTTCCGTCTCGTAAAGAAAAGAGAAAAGAGGAACGCTTTGCTAAGAAACAAAAGAGACAAAAGACAAAGGGACCGAACTCAACTCATAACGTTCACCACCAGAGATCCCCCAAGGAAAATCCAAAACTTTTTGATGGAAAACCTGCACCAATCAAATCAAGGTCTTTCACTTCCTCTGATCCAATCGAGCAACTAAAAGCACTCAAGCAAGCAAAAGCTGGCAAGAAAAATCTGTCAGATGGAATAAGAATAGTCAAAGAGAATGAGCTTGATGAGGAAATTTCAGAACTGGAGGATTTCACCAATTTCGATGATTTCAGTGATGGAAATGAGGAAGAGGATGAGATAGACGAAGTTGAAGACCCATTAGCGGCCTTGAAGGCACTCAAGGCAAAAAAAAACCAAGGGAAGGAGAGCAAAGACAACAAAAAGTCGATCGATGAAATAAAAATTGTCAAAGAAGACGATCTTAGTGATGACTTTTCTGAAGGCATGGATGACTTCTCAGAGTCTGATGAAAATGAAAACTTTGATGACTTTGACAACGAGGAAGGACCTAATGGCTTGGGCGATCTCTCAGAAGATTTTGATGACATAGAAGAAGAAGAGGCAGATCCATTGGCAAAGCTTAAAGCACTTAAAGAAGCCAAAAAGGCAAGGGCCAACGAAGACGACAAGAAGAATGTGAAGAAACCGGAAAAAGTTATCGAGGCTACTTTCGTTGATCCATTTGATAACGATCTAGAATTCTACGCCAAAAAGTTGGGTCTCAAAGACGGTAAAAAATCAAAGCTTACCAAGCTTGATGACGATGACATTGTGGGTGGGATTTTAGATGGTTTGGATTTCGACTATTTGGATGAGAGTGAGGGCGACGAAAACCTGGAAGCTTTTGGTTCAGACGATGACATTTTGGATGAAGATGATATGGAACCAAAAGTCAAGGAGAACCCATTTGTCGCCCCCTCAAACGATGAAAGGGATATTTCAAGTGAAGAAAATCAAGAGTCACAGCCATCGAAATACGTTCCGCCTGCTCTCAGAAGAAAGCTCGCTGCTGAATCCGCTGAGATGTCTGCAGAAATAATTGCTCTTCAAAGAGCCATAAAGGGACCTTTAAATAAACTTTCGGAAAGCAATTTGGGCGCAATCGTCAATGAAATTAGCGCACTATATTTAAACAACCCTAGACAGGCTGTCACTGAGACTTTAACCACCATCTTGTTGGAAAGCGTAATTCAACAAGGGCGGCTTCTAACCACGTTTGTTCTTTTGCATGCCACGTTGATCGTGGCCATCTATCGTCTACAAGGAGTTGACTGTGGTGCCTACTTTGTGCAAACGTTGATTGAGAAATACGAAAAGTTTAAGGCAGACTCAACGAAAAGCAAAGAAGCTCTTAACTCCGCATCTCTTCTCTCTTCCATCTTTACTTTCCAGCTCGTTTCTTCAAAGCTTTTGTTCGACATCATCAAGGAGCTCATCAGTGATCTTAGTGAAACTAACGCTGATCTACTCTTAAAAATCATACGCACATCAGGAAACCAGATGCGTTCGGAAGATCCTGCTGCCCTAAAGGAAATTGTCATACTTGTTACAGCTAAACAGTCAGCGCTATCAAAGGAAAAAATCACCCCAAGAATGCATTTCCTAGTGGATACCATCACCTCGTTGAAAAACAACAAGTTGTCGGCGTCAAATGATGACAGCGCTGAGACCACGATTCGTCTTAAAAAGTTTCTTGGTACTTTCATTGCGTCCAAGGCAGCTGACCCACTTCAAGTATCTTTGGATGATATTAGAAATGTCGAAACCAGAGGTAAATGGTGGCTTGTAGGTTCAGCCTGGAAGGGACAGGATGATGCCAGCGAACCATTAGTTGATGTTGTCGCTGTAAACGATGTCCTAGACAGCGCTGAGCCCAACTGGTTGGAGCTTGCTCGCGCCCAAAGAATGAACACGGATATACGTAGGGCTATCTTCATTTCCATCATGTCTGCCAACGATTATGTGGACGCCCTAACTAAGCTTGATAAACTTGCTCTTAAAAAGGCCCAAGAACGTGAAATTCCCCGTATTTTGATCCATTGCGCCGTTGTAGAGCCTGCCTGGAACCCGTACTATGGAATCTTATCTGCTAAATTATGTGATTCACACTCTTACCGTAAAACATTTCAGTTTTTGTTATGGGACTTGATCAAGAGCTTTGACAGTAGTTCCGGTGGGTATGGGGATGACTCTGAAGACGAAGGAGACCACTTTGCTGGTTTCGATGACGATGAAGATAAACTAAAAAGAATCATGAATCTCGGCCGTCTTTTTGGACATCTCTTTGCCGAAGGCGCTTTGCCGTTACATGTTTTGCGCACAGTCAACTTTGTTGCGACTTCAACCGACATAAAACTCTTTTTGGAAGTGTTGTTTGTTTCATTTTTTGATGAAGTGGCCAGAAAATCTCAAGTTCATTCAATTGGCGTTGGCTTAGGAAAAAAGGGTATGTCGGAGCAAAAATTTGACGACCGCACCCTAATCGAACGTCTACTTAAGGCTAAAGAGGAGCCTGCCTTGTTAAAAGGTGTTAGTCTATTCATCAATAAGAGACTCCAAAATAGTGATTTCCTTCGAGGAAAGAAGCAAAGGAAGAGAGTAGAGTGGGGTGTCAAATCCGCTACAGATATTATAGATGAGTTCGTCAAGGAATATTAATACTGACGAACTCTTAGCATATATACATTGAATGATACATATTTCACTATGGATCTGGCACTGTAAATTTAATTATCTCTCTTTCATGTGTAAGAGTGCCACAGATTCCACATGCTTGGTTTGCGGGTAGAAGTCAAAGCCAGTGACACTTTTTAATTCATATTGCACTTCCTTATTTTGCAGAAGGTTTTCTAAATCATTCAAATCCCGAGCTTGTGTGAATACGTTGCAGCTCACGTAGATTATCATTCGAGGTTTGAATTCAAGGACTTGATTCAAAAATGTCTTTGTCGACCCTGATCGCGAAGGATTCATGAGCAAAACAGATTGAGGACCTGTGAGATCTGCTTCCACAAAGGCAGGGTGGGTAAACATATCGTCTGAATTTCCCAGAACAAAGACCACTCGATCGGTGAGTCCATTCAACTCAGCGTTCTTCTTGGCCGCGACAATTGACAATTGAGAAATTTCGATACCAAATACATATCCGTTTTCAGCCACTTTGTCACTCAAATGGATTCCCAAGAAGCCACATCCACAATATGAATCAACGATGTATCGAAACTGGCCGTCAAAATCCGAAATCTTTTGCCCAAGAAAGTCTATAAATGTCAGAAGAATGGATTTGTTGACCTGGAAAAATTCATTTGCGTGAAATTGGAAGGTCTTGTCGCCAATGACTTCTGTTACTATTTCCTTATGTCCTGTAGTGCATTTTCGTTGGGTTGGGGTTTTAAGATCAATGATGGAGTCACGTAAAAGCAACGTAGGAGACAATTTTGATTTAGCAGTACTCTGTAAATGGTCTTCCAATCGGGTATGGAAGTCTTCACGCACGCTGGGTAGTGCTTTGTTAATAATTTCAGAGGCGATCGTGCACTGCTCAATGTCGACGATTTTACTAGCATTATTCACATCTTTGAAACCAATTGGCCAAGGCGATCGGAAATTGTTTCCATTACGCGGGATCTTTGCATGTGGTGTAAGTTTTGTTCGGTATCCAGATTGCAAGGGAGAGCCAACCACCTCTCCAAAATTGGCGAAACTCGAAATGTTGAGATTTGGATAGTTGTATTTATATGCTCTTCGGATCACATCTCTTTTGAACGCTAGCTGTTTCGGATATGGCATCATTTGAAGTTGACATCCCAGACACTTCTCGAAATATCGACATTTGACCAAATTATCGTCGCGGAACCCACGAGAGGTGCTTCCAGTCACACGTATAAGAGAACCTTCGGCATAATGATTAGTGGAATGATGGCGACGGAGGGCAACTTCAACTACATCTCCTGGTACTGTCTTGGGTATCACTACCACAGTATGCTTCGAGTCATCACAATGAATCTTAGTCAATGAATCTTCTATGTCAAAATTCTGGACATTTTTCTTGCCTTTCTTAATTTGTCTCTTCTGATCCTCCGGTAGTTCTTTCAAAGTGCCAACGTAGTTTCTTGGAATAATGGCTAAACCGTCTCCGTCCAGAGTCTGTGCTAACACCTCAACATCACTGACGACCACTTCTTCGTAGTTTTGCCAAGCGGAAAAAATCCGATCTAGTGACCAACTGATTTCAGCACTATTAGTGGGAATACTCCTGGAGGATAGAAGTTCTGTGATATCTCGAGCAAGAACGTCTTCGCGTCCGCCTGAACTTCTGTCATTTTTTGATTTCCCAGGTTTCCATCGTAGCTGCTGTCTGTATAAATTAAGGAGCCTCAAACGATGTGTGGCTAGTGGGATCATTTCACCAAAGAAGGCATCTCGAGTGCATATGGAATTGCAGCCGTCATCTGAATCGGGGTACGCAAAAATTATAGTACCGTAATTATGCGTCAGTTAAATGTAAGATTAAAAAGGAGTAGGGGTCAATTTTTATTGAGGGGATTTTGGTTTATTCACATTTCTAGGAATGTCGGAATTTTGAAGAAAGTACCAATTCTAAGAAACAGGAAGAAATGCCAAGTTGCATCAAGTTAATTTAATTAGTCAAAATAATACCAACTTTCAGATATCGTTCATCTGGTACTTTTCTTGCCACTCTACTTATGCAATTGGAATCTCTATTAAAACTATACTGAGACAGGAGCTACTGGCTCAGGCTCTGTGTGGCCAATCTCAACACTGGCAGCCTGATATTTCCGTAAATCAAGTGTTACCGTCTTCGACGAGTTTTCTCTTTGCTCTCTATAAATTCCGACCAATGTATCGGAATTTTCAAAGAGCGAGCTCTTTAGAGAAATTACAATAAACTGTAAGCCAACGCCGGCATGGCGCTTCATATACGAGGCAATTCGGGCCACATTGGAGTTATCAAGTGCTGCATCAATCTCGTCTAGCACAAAAAAGGGTGACGGCCGGAAAGAATGTACGGCAAACAAGAGGGCTAGTGCCGCCATGGTCTTTTCTCCACCAGAGAGCATATCCATATCTCTGAACCGCTTTAGTGGCGGCATGGCATGATACCGTATGCCACCCAAATAGGGCTCATCCTCGTCTTCCAAGGTCAAGTACGCAGAGCCACCAGCCGAAGAAGAAGTCCGCGTCAATTCCTTATATACTCCATCAATACGCTCAGAGATATGTGTGAATGCTTCCATGAAAAGTTCAGTACGGAGCTGCTTCACTTCATTGAATCTGGTTGACGCTCTCTTCTCATCTTGTCTGGCCTTGGTGAATTCTCTGTCGAAATTCTTGATCTTGTGGTCAACCTCTTTCAAACGCTCCATAGCTTTGGCATTAGGGGTAAGCGCATGGAGGTCTTTTTCTACGTCTTCGATTTTGAGTTTCATTTCAAGCTCAGTTCTTGTCGAGTGACGGTCTTGAAAAGATAAATCTAAGAGACCATAATCAACGTAAACCAGGTACGCCACGGATGAAACGTCTGATGACACTTCTAAAGAAATATCGTCTAAAAAGCCGTTCTCCAATGGAAGGTCTACATTTTCAATCTTACAATTTTTCAAAAGATTGAGTCGCTGCGAGTCTACCTTCAACAACGCTTCTTCTCTGCTCAAAACCTCCTGATGAATGCTTTTGATGTCAGATTTCTTGTCGCTTATGGCCCTTTCCATCTTTTTGGTCGACTTGAGTATGTCTGCATAAATCTTAGCAGCACTCTTCTTCTGTTCAGTCACAACGCCGAGTTTAGATTCGAGCGCTCCGAGTTCGGTCTCCATATCCTCATACTGACAAGTCACTGATAAGAGATCTTCTGCCAAGTGGCTCAAATCTGCGCTTAACCGCTCGATACGTGCTTGAGTGTCTTTGGAAGACTCTGTGTGTAAATTTAATTGGTTAGTGAGAGAAGAAATGGCTCTTTGAATCTCAGCACGTTCCCTAGCACGAGCACGTATTCCTGGCCCGCTGACTTCTTCATATTCAGCAATGCTGGCGAGGCCGAACCTGCTGCAAAAGTCACTATAAATTGTAAACTGTATGACGCTTATTTGTGCTTTAATATCTAAAATTCTCTCGTCAAGCTCTGATATTTGAGCAGCTTTTGCGGCAGACAAAACTTCGAAGTTGCGACTCTGTTCCTGGTAAAACTCGACCTCAGACTGGCGCTCGTTGATGTCTCGCTCAAGACTGGTGATCTTGCTGCGAGAATGCTGAATGTTCTCGTCCAAGTTGGCGAGTTCTTCCGTGAGACTGTTGATCTCAATGATACTGCCTTTGTCGGCCTGTACTTTGGCCAATTCTGCGTTCAAGTCATCTTTTTTTTCGGTAAGCTTGGCAAAATCCTGCTTGGACCAAGTCAATGACGCGCTAGTCTTTTGAATATGCTGACCACCGGTCATGAGACCGGACTTATGTATAACTGCACCATCTAGGGTCACCATCTTGTTTTTTATTTGATTCTGAGTGCTCCATTTAAGCTCTCTGGCTGCATCTAGAGTATTAACAACCAAAGTATCGCCTAAGGCAAACATCACGGCTCTTTCTATGGCAACGTCATCAAATTTAACCACATCGATAGCAGGACAGGCGTCCTCACTTAGTGTCCGCAAGAAGTTAAGATTTATCTGATCCGTGATGACCGAGTCCAACGGAATGAATGTGGCAGAACCTGCGCGTCTCTCCTTTAAGATGTCGACGCATTTATAAGCCACTGAAGCGTTTTCAACGACTATTGCGTCTAAGTTGGCACCAAGCGCTGTCTGCAACGCCAAGTCATATCTTTGCAGTGTGGATCTCACAAGTTCATGGAGAATACCCTTTATTGAACCTTCCTTTAAAGTGTTTTTCAACATGTTCACATTGGCCTTTAAAGTTTTCTGTTTCTTAGTTTCTTTCTGCTCAAGCGAAAGATCGTCTAACTTGATCATTGTTTCTCTTAATTGAGAAGCCAAAGCGACTTCTTTAAGGGCTAAGTCTTCGTTTTTCTTTAAGAGAAACTCTTTCGACGCCATTTTTTCAGCTTTACTACTCAAATAATCATTGAGAGTTGAGTTTTCTGCGGACAACTTCGGTTGAAACGTGGTTCTAATACTGCTTTCAAGACTCACAATTCTGGACTCAGAGTTTTCCTTTTGTAATTCATAACTTTGGAGCGAGGAGGCAAGCGAATCTCTATCTGCGTCTAAAATAGATAGCTTCTCCTCTAACAATGAGCCACCTCCGGCCAAATACTGACTACGTAGGAGCTTGTACTCTTCGACACCTTCATCCGGAAGCTGAGCTTTTTTCATCGCCTCATCAGACCTGCGATCTAGCTCAACAAGTTGTTCCTTAGCTAGGTCCAAACGGGCGATCAGATGAGCAGCCATTTCTCGTTGATTTCCTAGATCACGGGTCAAGTCCTCTACTTTTGTCTCACTTAGTTCAATACGTGTTTGCAATGACTTTTTCGAGGTATTAACTGGCACCATGGCACGTCTAGTAGATTCCAATTTCAGCTTTGTTTCGAAGATTTGAGACTCTAAACGCTTGACTTCAAGAGATGCTTTAGCGCTATCTGCACTGAGTGAAGTACATTCTTTTTCCAGTGCTTCGAGATCTGTTTTTGTGGCTTCCAATCGATCCGTTAATTTTCTACTTTCGGCAAGCAATTGGAAGTGGCGTTTTTGGTTGTGGAACAACTTATACAAATGATACTTTTTAATTAAGGTATACTTCTCATTGAGCTTTGCCTCAAAGATTTCTCGCTCGCGCATCTGCTCTTTGTACTGTTTCGACTCCAGGTTCAAGTTTCTCTTTCGGGAAAACACCTGGGCCGCGAGTTCTCTCGTTCGCTCGAATTCTTCCTTGAGAGTGTTGTATTCCGCTACGTGTTCTGCAGAACCACTTATGGTTTCGAGCATTCGCGCCAAATCCTTTGGTGTCTGTGAAGCTACGTTTTCAATGTCACCTTGAAAAACCAAAAAGTTTTTTGCCTTGATTAAGATGTTTTCAGCTTTGAGGGCTACGGAATACTGGAGAGCTGTAACAACTTTATCGTTTATGCGATAGTCAGAAGTGCCATTTACGTTGATAGTTCTTTTGAGCTTCATGAGTTCTCCATTATCCTTTTCGTAGATGGCACAGACGTAAGCCGATGTTGGATCAGGCGACAGAACGTCAGCCGCAAAGGATTCACTACTTTCTTCGGGTATATCGGCAATACCCAACAAGCCTACGTTCTCGGATTCAATGCGTCCGCGGTAAATCAAGTCTCTGAGATGATTCGATCGGAGTTGAGACGATTGGATTCCTAGCACGAACGAGATGGCATCTAACATATTGGACTTTCCCGCACCATTGGTGCCGATGATCGAAGTGAAACACGCGTCACCGAACCCGACAGATGCGGTTCCCCGGTACGATTTGAAGTTATGGAGCTCTAATCCTGATAGACGGCCCATTGGGGTATATGAGATGAATTTGGTGGGATAAGAAAAGAAGGTTAGATTTGAAATAGGATGAGATATGCGGAATAAGCCGGTTGAGAGACTAGAAGATTGAAACTTGGTAAAACGGTTGACTTTATGTATAAGTAGTCCCCAACTATAGGTGAGACGCGATAGTAAACACAGGTCTGAAACATAGACGTGCGGATAGACAGAAATACCATCTATGGAAAGATTTTATGTCAACAGATCAATGTTGAATTTTTGGACTGATTTTTTTTTTTGCTTTTTAGGAGATATACCAGAGTTAAAATCCTCATCTTTACAAGAACCAAGGGCTAAGTGACAAACTACGGTTAACAAAAGTGGAAATGAAATAAAATGAAACTAAGTGAAATCAGCCAGTCCATAAATCTTTCGAATAAGTTTTTGAAAGTCGACATAACATTGCCTATCTGGTGTCAGTAGCAGGTTAGTCAGAGTGTTAGAACGCTGCAAATTCAAGGCTATAAAGATCAAGACACTGACCAGAGAGAAAAATTATGTAGAAAACAAAATCGCTTGTTCGTTTGGTTTTCGTCTAACAGAGAAATTCTTCTCTCCAATTTTGTTTCCTGCTTTTCACCCTACTCACTGTCGATATCAATTACCACACAAAAGCATTGCAATATAAAAAGAGAAAAAAAAAAAGAAACAAACGCTGTTATAGAAAATTCTCTCTATTTTACCAAAGTGAATCAACTTTTTGATTTCTTTGAAAAATATTAAAGTCTCAAGACGCTACCCCATCTCATCCTCTTATCTGGATCTGGAAATGATAAGCCAGCACCACCTTTTGGTAACTTCATATTCTAAAACAAACAACGAACAACAAACATCATTCCTTGACTAATATTTTTCTATTAGTCATCATCAAATAGCGACACCTATTGTCGCCAAAACATTCTCATAACGCTTTTGTGACTCAATTACGAGCTTCCACAGCCATTCACTCAAGTGGCATACCTAAAAGGCGAGCCAGCAGAGCCACAGTGGCAGTACCGCAGAAACTCACTACAAGAATCAGAAGCCTTTCTTTGGCAAATATTTTTTTCACAAATTCTTAATTCGTCTTCTCTATTGCTCTGATGACTTTTCTTCTGGAGAAAGAGCCCTTGTTGAGCCAAAATGCCAGCGCCAAGGAAACCAGGCGCCAACAGTCCAATTTATCCACCTTCAGCATCTTCCGCTGCTTCCCAATATTTCCCTCGAACAATGCTATAGACCTAGACTCATATAATGATTCGATGGAAGGACTCGAAAACGAATATTCGAGTGAAGGTGAGAGTGACAGTGACGAGGAGCTCCCCATTTTACCCAAATGTAACGAAAAGCTCACGATCCGGTCCTTATCTGGATCGGAGAGACTTTTGAGTATCAGAAAGATCATGAAAGAATACGGCGTAGGAGTTTACATTGTTCCTAGTGAAGACGAACACCAGTCTGAGTATACGGCCCAAGCAGACAAGAGACGGGAGTACATGAGTGGTTTCACCGGCAGTGCGGGTATTTGTGTCATTACCTTAGATGATGGTGCTGCTTTGACTGGTGAGGCGGCTTTGTCTACGGATGGCCGTTACTTTCTCCAAGCTGAGAAAGAGCTCGACTCAAAAAACTGGCGACTTCTCAAACAGGGTGCCGCTGGTTACCCATCATGGCAAGAATTTGCTTTTACCAAGGCTAAAGAGAACTCTTTTTCCAATGTCGTCTCATGTGATCCAAAGTTCATGAGCTTACTGACTGGTGAATTCTTCGCTTCGGCGCTGTCAATTCGTGGCTTTAAATTCATGCCAATTGCCTCTGAAAACTTTGTGGACACGGTTTGGGGCTCAGAAAAACCTACCAGGTCTTGTGACCCTGTTTACGAGCTTCCTTTGGAATACTCTGGTGAATCAGCCATCCAGAAAGTTGGGCGTGTGCGTCAATACCTCCAAGACCACAACGCTTCCCACATTATTGTTACTGCACTTGACGATATTGGCTGGCTCTTGAACTTGCGCGCAGATACTGATATTCCTTTTTCGCCATTCTTCTTTGCCTATATCGTGCTCAGCATGGACAGCATTGTTCTATATGCTGAGCGGAAAAAGATCGAAGGTGTCACGTCATACTTATTCACTATTCCCGGCTTATCAGTCAAACCCTACCAAAGCTTTTATAAGGATTTGGGATATTTGAAAGCATCCATCGAAAATACCGACATTAAAGTAATCTTTCCTGACAAAGCCGCTTGCAACTATGCCCTCATTGATGCTCTTCCAAGATCTATTGCTCGTGAAACAATTTTATATGAGTCTGTGATATCAGTGATGAAACTTACTAAGAATCGCACAGAGCTCTTGAATGCTAAAGTGGCTCAAACAAAAGACTCGCTAGTGTTCATTTTATTAGCGTCTTGGTTAGAAAATATGCTTCTTTGTAAAAAAAAGAGGCTAACTGAATATCAAGTTGCTCAGAAAATCTATCAGATTAGACAAACACTTCCAAATTTCAAGGGGCTTTCCTATGAAACCATTGCCTCTACCGGACCTAACGCCGCTGTGATCCATTACGAGCCCTCTGCAGAAAAATCCTCTGTGATTGATATCAGTACTCCTTTCTTATTGGATTCGGGAGCTCACTTCTTGGAGGGAACCACTGACATCACTCGGACATACAAGTTCGGAAACAGCGGACCTATGGCTCAATACAGAAAATTCTATAGTCTTGTGCTTAAGGGCCATCTTTCTGTGGCTATGGCCAAATTTCCAGAAGGTAGTAATACAACAGGAACAGTGTTGGACTCTTATGCCCGTCAACCTCTCTGGAATGAAGGCTTGGATTTCAATCATGGTACTGGTCATGGCGTAGGAAGCTTCGGAAATGTGCATGAAGGGCCGTTGTACATTCTGACGACATCTGGCGGAGTTAGCACCAAAGACTACTTCAAAAAGGGGGCCATCTTGACAGATGAGCCAGGATACTATGTGGATGGTAAGTATGGATTCCGTGTTGAAAGCGAGCTTGAAATCGTTGAATGCAAGAATCTGTTTGGAAAGACAAGAAACGGAAAGAATTACTTGGGTTTTGATTACCTTACAAAAGTCCCCTTCTGCTCCAATTTAATTGATACTGCATTCTTTACAAAAGCGGAGAAGAAGTGGATTAACGACTACCACAGTAGTATTAGAGCAGAGTTTGGACTGCGGTTGTTGAAGATGGGTCAGAAGAGGGCGTACCGTTGGTTAGTCAAGGAGACAAAGCCTATTTAAGCCGCAATTTAAAATCAAGTTGTCATGTGTTTACGAAGTTTATTCATTAGTTTTTTATCCACGAATAGTCTTGATACTTAACGCTATTGACCAACAGTTAATTGAAGGGAACAAATTGCAATCGCAAAGAAACTCAAGAGCTCAATAAAGATCAAAAATGTCTTTAGACTGGGAAAAAAATTCATTTTTTATGATATATATTAATTAATACAATGTAGAATCAAATGTCTAAAGGAAGGGACGTTGCATTCTAGCAACTTATTTTTGAGAATACGTCGAGGAATAGAAAGTAGGGAATGATAAAGGCTTACCCGTGCGCTGCCCAGTTTTAACCACAGGCCTTTGAAAACTTCCGGGACGTTTTAAACCTCCGGCCATCCCCTGCTTCAGGTCGTAACCCATTTTATTAGAAAGAAATGGAGACGAGCCACGCGGCAACGTCCGAGCAAATCCTTGATATTTTTCCGTTGTGGCAGCAATAGGGCTGTCGCTCGGCTTTTTATACTTGGGCATTTTTAACGCAGAAACTGTGCTCCATGGAGCTGAAGAATTGAGATATGCCTCCGTTGGTCTGGACTGGTCTGAAATACTTTCATTGCGTGTGCGCTTCATATCTGAGGTGAGAAAATCATTACCAAACCGCTTCTGAGCCTCTTTAATATTATCCAGAGTGTAAGAGTCTCCACCCAGCGATATGGTATTCTCATACCCTGATATTTTCGAGTAATCTTCGCTTTGCAGGCCAGCGTTTAGATCTTTTGTTAAAAATGGAATTCTCTTGTAACTTCCAGACTTCACATTCGCTTCTAAAATCGAGCTTAGAATCAGTGATATGGCATTTTGCATTGGCTTTGGGTCATTTATGCCTGATTTTTCTGCCACGGATGATGTAGCCACAGCAATAGCAGCAGATGCAGCAGTCATGACCGCTCTTGGGTCGCGCTCAGACCCACATTCGGCCACAAGATTGAAGATGTCTGTAATTCTACGGACAAGAGTACTGTCATTAACCACAGTGTCCAACGAAGACTTGCTTTCTGTCGACGAACGCAGCATAGTAGAAGTATCAAGTTTGACTTCTTCCTGCTTTTGCCTCGAGATCCGCTTTTCTCTACGACGATTAAATTCTTCCTCAATCCATGCTCTTTTTTCAGGCAGTTGAATTTCCCCAAACATAATGTTGGCTCTCTTTATCACACGCGAACGAAGATCGTTATCCTTATTCCGCTCTGCGTTCTCTTCTCTCCACTTCTTCTTCCGTTCTCTGTTTTCAATACGGACCCGTTCTTTGTATTCGTCGGAATCTGTATCCGGTTTTCCTCCTAGCAAAGTATTACGGAGACGCGAATTACTAAAGGTTGCTAGTGTAGAGTAGGCCTGGTCGTAAAACGAGCTGACGTGTGCTTCTAAAGGTTCAGGTTTAGAAGCAGTGTCAGTAGATAATTCGCCTTGAGTTTTAGGCGCGAGAAGGGTGAGAACATTGTCGACCAAAGCCAAAGCCTTGTGCGCCTCTTCGTCACCTAAACGAGCATTTAGAAAATGACGAGTATTCTTGAGACTATCAATAACAAACGCCTTTTCTTCTGGAGAAGTGCTGACCTCCATCAACAACTTCAGGACCGCCGTATTCACGTTTAATGAAAAGTTTTTGTTCAACATCAAAGAATTGGTCATTTGTCTGATAACCAGCATCAAATTCTGTGATTGTGTACCAGATTGAATGTGCAGAGAGAGCGAAGAGAGAATATTTGAAAGCTGGGGATGAAGCGACCCAGAGCTATCGTTTTGCAATGATGCCTTAATTGACTGGATGTCGAAGACCTCGCGCTTTTCATTTGCCATTGTTGAGCGATGTAAAGCTAACGTTTCAGCGATCGATAACGGCTTCGTTGAGCTTGGATGCGTCTGGCCAACTGCAGCTGCATTATTTATAGCGTCGCCAGCTCTAAGCACTGATATCGCGGCAGCAGCGCTGATGCTGGCTCGTCTTTCAGAAGTTATATTCTGGTTGTCCATAGTTTCAGCTAGGAGTTCCTGAGGATTCAGCATGGCCATATTAAATGCATTTTGGAGGATCTCGTTCATCTGCAATTTCTCAAGTTCAGACTCCTTTTCGGCATGATTAGAGATCGTACTATCCGTTTGGTCATTTGTGGAACTGGCACCGCCACTCGAGCTATACATGCTCTTCAAAGAAGGTTCGATGTGGGATTCTTCGGTCACTGTGTTCATTTCGAAATGTTCCAAAACGGTCTCATCTAATTTGGGTATTACAGCGGCACGCTTTTCTGAAGCAGGACGATTGAGTAGCGATTCATTTGTTGACGTGTTTGACACTTCAGTTCTAGTGTCTGCAATTTCGACTGATGGTGCATCGTTATCTCGGGCCATCTGCTGAACTACATTCTGCACAATACCTTCTAGGTCTATGGCTACGTCGTCTAGGTCTCTTGTAGGTATCTCTTTGCTCTCAGTGTAAGTACCATGTACACTTACAGGCTCCTTGAAGTCTTGAAAAGGATCACCTTTTTCTTTAGGTTCTTCTGACGGTTCTATAATAGCTCTGAACGCTTGGCCAATGACGTCATCCAAATCCACCTCAGCCTCGGCGTGATCGTCGACCTTGTCTCCATGGCCATCATCGAGTGCGGTTGCGTGTTTTTCCTTGCCCTCTACAAGGCTTTCATGAGCTGGAGATTCCGCACGTTGTTCCTGAGTTGCATAATTGGTGGAAGTACCCTCATCGTTACGATCTATATGAGAGTTGAGACCTTCGCTCAGTTCAGCCGCGTTGGATTCGAAACTTGCCAGTTGACCGCTGGAAAACTTCTTAAACACATCATTGATTGCTGACTCCAAATCCACGTTAGATTCATCGTGGTCTTCCTCTACGGCATCATCCAGACCGTCTTCAGCGACCTTCTTCGCAATTTCCGCAGCCAATTCTAGAGCGTATGGATCT
Organism: Australozyma bambusicola; assembly: GCA_030563705.1. NCBI lineage: Eukaryota > Fungi > Ascomycota > Pichiomycetes > Serinales > Metschnikowiaceae > Australozyma > Australozyma bambusicola. The sequence continues at coordinate 288,382 of JAJMJU010000008.1, read as the reverse complement.
ATATCCAGGTCGCCCTGTTTGTGGCTTCCGATATTTTTGGTGTTTGTGTTTTCACCAGCTTGCAAAGAATGTACGTTGTCTATATCAGAACCTGAAGGTTCATAAGAATTGATATCTGACAGTCTTGCTCCATCGTTCCATTCAGTAGTCATCTGAGCTGTTCTGCTTCTGCCGGCAGAAGCACCATCTGTCTTCTCTGTCGTTTCTGTGATTTGACTCTCCAAAGACAGATACACATCGTCGGCCACCCGGGCCAATTGAGCCAGAACATCCGAATCCTCCGACTTCGAATTAACCGCGGGCCCATTTTCCAGTAGTTGTGTTGTTTCTGTGAGGAATCCAAGCAGTCCTAGAGCAGCGCCAATTGCGTTCTCCAAATCGACATTTTCGGGTAGATCCAAATCCGGGCTTGCTTCCAGGTTAGTAGCCTTGGGTCTGTCTGTCAGCTCCAAGTGCTGCTGATTGATGTCGGCAGACTGTTGGTCCATGATTTGGCTGCAAATTCAACTGATAAGATAAGGCGTCACAAGGGCTCTGTGACTGTTTTTTTCTGGGATCCGGGGAGGTTTGATGAGATGACTGCACTGTGTGCAGGGATTGTTTTAGAATGGCTGCAAATTGGAAAAATGAAGTCTGGGAAAAAATATAGAAAACTGAACTAGTACAATTTTAATTGGTCTATTGAATGGAAGATTTGAGTTTATTGTTCGGCTAACATGGACGTTGGACATAGATTTCGATAGAGTGTGGATATAGAAATGAGTATGAGCAATGCGAATTTTAAGAGGCAACTGGACTAATTGTACGAAGCTCGAAATATTAAACAAATTCAGGGTTTGGGGATTAAAAGTAAGAACTTGAGAAGGGATGTTCCACCAAGTTGCATGAACAAGGAATATACCAATACCAATATAGACAACATACAAAAGGACCTTACGGTTGCGGCCATATCAAGTGGAAAATACTGTTTCCCGTCCGATCAACGTTAGTCAAGCCACTTAGAGCCACACTGAGTAATGCAGTGGGAGACCATGTGTGAAATTGTGGTGCTGCAATCTTTTTGCAAATCTATTGATTTTAGATTACTTAAGACCAGCTCTATTTATGCATTTCAATTATTTATTGTTTATATTGTATATCGGTTCGAATGGACGATCTGTTTTAGTGGAGCACTCATCACATGAATATGATTAAGAGCATTCTCGTTCACATAATGCGAGCAAGTATTATTGATAAAAGTAGTAAAGCAAATCGATTTGCTAATCTTTCTCATATTTGTTGTTGCTAAGTGTCTTTCTTTGTATTCCTTTCCGTTGACTTAAGCGAACTAATACGATCATAAGGATCAAATTCGGTAATTCACTCCGTTTTCAATCTTGTCACAAGATTTCTTGAGAAGGACCCCGTCATCGAATCCGAAGCACCAATCATATTTTGACATCCGTTTTATTCGCTTCTATATCATCCTTTGTCTCCAACAGGAACAGAATCGGGTCTGAAGTATTAACAACACAAAGCAAGTGCAAACACTTCATAATCGTTTAATCGGGCCAAGAAACACTTCTCCATTTGGAAGAATCTATGTTCTCAGGTAACTTTCGCCTCCTTTTGTATGGCCAAAATTGTCTTTTTCATTTCCACGGCGGCGCCCCTTACCCGTACTTAAATATCCCCAAAACAAGAAAGTCATTAAATTTAATCTTATCCATCCATCCATTTATTAATTTGAAAAAAAAATTTAAACTTACAACTGCATTGTCTCCACCCATACCTTATTACAGATCACAGTTCCCACATCTGCAGGTCCAAACTCCACTAACAATGAAGTTGATATTCAAAAACTTGAAGAAGGAGATTGTAGAAATCGAATCGGAACCGACCGACACGGTATGTGTGCACCCTGAAGCTACCTAAACTCAATAAATGAACAGTTTTCGCCGCATTGGCCGCATTGTGGCGTTTGTGGTTTTTGGCTCCGAAACAAGTGGCCACGCCACGTCTTTCGTGGCGCAAACACACCAATTTGAGACAAAAAAGACTAACAAAACAGGTCCTTTCGACTAGAGAAAAAGTTGCCGAGGCGCGGTCCGTTGAGCCCTCCCAATTGAAGTTCGTCTACTCAGGTAAAGTTCTTCAAGATGACAAGACGCTTCAGGAGTACAAAATGAAGGATGGCGACTCTGTGATTTACATGATTTCGGCCAAAAAGACCCCTGCACCCACGCCTGCTGCTGTCGCTGCCCCTGTGCCCTCAGAACCATCGGCCGTATCTCAATCAGGTACTTCTGCTTCTCTCACAAACACAACAGACAATAACGGCCCCACGCCTGTCCCTGCTGAGCCAAAAGAGGGAGCGACTTCCGGATCTGAGTCTGCTTCTGCTGGACCTTCCTCTGGTCCCTCAGACTTCGCTGTAGGTCAAGAGAGAGAGACCGCTATCCAATATATGCTCGAATTGGGTTTCCCTCGGTCCGACATCGAGGCTGCCATGCGTGCGGCTTTCAACAATCCACACAGAGCTGTAGAGTACTTGCTTTCAGAGATCCCTGCTTCTGCTCGTTCTACTAGTAGCGCTCCAAGTGCTGTTGAGGCAAGTGCTCCATCACGATCTGATACAAGCGCCAATGCAGCTAATGCAAGCGAAACTACCGGCGATCTCAACCCTGAACATTCTTCTTCTGCATCTGGTAACATGTTTGACGACGCTGCCGCCATTGGACGCGACAGTGTTAGTGGACCGGAAGGTGCTGGGCTCGACAACGAGTTGGCGCTTCTCAATGAGGCCATCACGTCCAACCCAGAATTGCTCCAGCCGCTTCTCCAGAGGCTCGCCGAGTCGAATCCTCAAATTGCTCAACTTATCGCCCAAGATCCTGAAGGATTTGTGCAGAGATTAATGGAGAACGACTTTGAGATCGAGGAGGGCGAGGGTGACGAAGGCGAGGATATGGAGGGCGGACTTGTTTCTGAAGCTCCAGAGGGTGCTGTGACGCTTACCCTCACAGAGCTGGAACTGAATGCCATCACTAGATTATGCGAGTTAGGATTCGACCGCAACTTGGTTATCCAAGTGTACTTGGCATGCGACAAGAACGAGGAGGTTGCAGCCGACATTTTGTTTAGAGACACTTGAGATCTTTGTTGGTCATTTCCGGTTTGGAAAGGTTCTGTTGTGTATGGTGACAGGAATGGTTCGGTAATCTGAAGACAGTGTCTCGAGAAAGGGTGGGATTAGCAAGATAGCAAAAGATAATTGCATCTGCATCAGGTGTCTACATCTGGCGTAATTCTATAATAGTACTATCTAAATAATGACGAGGTAATTGTAACATTAAGAATAATAGTACCATCTAAATAATAACGAGGTAATTGTAACAATACGTATGCTGAACGGCTTTATCTGAACTGACTTGACAGACGCTAACCGATAGTTTTGAAAAATTTAGCTACAGTTTCTAAAAAGACTCTATCAAGTCTAGCGTTTGAGCATCTTCTTCAGAAATCGGAGCATTACCTGGCCTGACCATAACTTTTGCAGCCATTCCAGCAGCGAGGGCCGCCTTGACTTCCAAAACGTTATCCGAGTAAAAAATTACATCCTTGACATCACATCCGATTTTCTGTGCGATTTTCTCGTACGACAGCAGTTCCTGTTTAAATCCAGAGGTGGTAATGTCGAAGTAGCCCAGAAGACGACCAGTAAGGTCCTCCAGCAGGCCGTCGACGTCCACATGCAGAAAGAGAAGTTTCTGAGCATAAACGCTTCCCAGAGAGTATATGAAGATGGGCGATTGGGCTTTAAGAAATGCAATTGCGTCATTATAGAGAGGCGCTTTCAAGTCGCCCTTATGGTAGCCCCTTTCCCACACAATTCCTTGAAAGGCCTTCAAAGTAGGATCTTTAATATCACTTGACACCAAGTAAGTGATGTGTAGCTCCAAAGCTTCTGAGGAACAGATGATTTCGGGTGAAAAGCCGGCTAGAATAGATGAAACATCATCATGAGAGGGATCGATGGGGAAGGGCGTATTCTTGATAAATGAGCGATAATTTTGTAGAAAGTAGGGATACAAGACGTCTTTGACAAAAGTGATGGAACACACTGTTCCTTCGATGTCGAGTAGGTGGATCATTGAGGTAGTGATTAAAGGGGGAGCGGTTACTTTAATTAAGTTAAACACATGTTACAAGGCATGGGAACAAACTTTGAGGAGACGATATACATTAGAGAAGACATAAAAATTGTGGAATTCATTGATCCAGAATATAATATTGGTACAAAATTTGTCGGAATATTATTTTGGACGTAAAGCTTACATGGAGGGATTTATGTTCAATGTCTGTCCAAGGATAGAGATTTCTTTTGACAATCCTATTTCACCAATTTCTAATCTTTTGATTTTCTCGATTTAAAGCAACATGTAAAAAGGACTTGTTCCCTGTCAGGAATTATAGTTGGTAGTCCCATTGGCTGCAAATTTACATGATTTCATGCAATTTGGCTCCAAAACCACATTCAAAACCGTAAGCTTCTTTTCGAACTCCACGACTCACCCAATTGTCACTAAGCATTGGCCATTTGTTACTTTTTTACGATTGAAGGACTATTTCGCTTAAAAGAAACCTCTGCTTCTCTGTTCCTCATTCATGAAACCGCTGATCAATCTCCACTTCCTACCGAATCGCTATATTCAAATTTCATCAAATTACTCTTTCCTTGTTGTATCTAAATCTGTTTTCCATGCATCCTCAACTTCACCTCTTATCCAAACTCTCCTTAACCTCCCAAATCTCCCATAATCACTCCCAATTCCATCCAACCACAAAACCCAAAAATAAATTCCCCCCTTTTATTCCAAAAGCAAACTTTCGCAAAACCGCCTACTTATATCTTCTCTCTTTCCTTACCATTCAGTCCCTTATCTTATCTCCTGCGTAGACGCTTTGCTTCACAGCTAACTACTCCTACCACATCACCTCACTTCCACCAATTCCACTTCGTATAATAATCTATTCTTCCTCCCTCATTCTCTTTCCTAGACATTTTATAAACACGCTTATAACCACGGCACTTCCATGTCAGCCTCTTCTCGTGTACCTCTATATGACGAAGATCATGACTACATCAAGGAAGACCATATCCACGAATTCTCCAAGGCTTTGATCTGGGATGAGGACGATACAGAAACACAAAGCGGCTACTCGACAGGATACTCGCTGCCGCGCCATCTGGTACCTCTGATCGAACTCAATAACCCGGACTCAGCGGAGAAGGAAGCCGAGGCAGTAAATCGGGCAAATCTCCTGCTAAACTCGGCTGCCCTTTCGCCCTTAGGTCCACCAGAAGACATAAACGAATTAGATCAGAGTCATACTGTTCGACCACACAAGATTGTGAGTAAGAACGACTGGTTCCCATTGAGCAATGATCCCCTAAGTACCAACAGCCCCAAAAACACCCTGCGCCATAAAAAACTGTCCTACCTGTCAAACGTATCCACCACAGAAAAACTCACAAACGAATTCCGCCTGTCTTCGTCGTATTTCTTCTTTCGATGGCCAATCCTCATCTTTGTTTGTCTATGGATCTCTTTCCTTGCTACAATATACCTTGCAGTCAGGGCATATGTTGCTCTACTGGAATACTTATTCACATGGACGGGTGAGCGGAAACGACTTAGAGATAAACTTCGCCAGAGTAAGACCTACGAAGAATGGGTAGAAAACGCCATCATACTAGATAAATTCTTGGGCCTCGACAAGTGGTCCGAAAACCCTTCGTTTTCGTACTACGACCGCAAGACAATCCAAAAGACAATTCGTCGACTCAAAGCGCTTAGAGTGCAAAACAATGTTCCCGATTTGATGGTATTCTTACAAGGCTGTCTTCGAAAGAATTTTGCCGGAATCGAAAACAGACAGCTTTACTCTCATAGATACTATGGCACAAAAAACTTGGTCAGCCAGTATATAGAAGAAGTGGTGAGCTGTATCGACCTCGTGGCGGAATCTAAAGACCAAATTTCCATTAAAGCCAAACGGAAATTTTTCAAGACGGTCCTGAAGAACTATGGTAAATCTGCGTTGTGTTTGAGTGGAGGTGCTTGTTTCGCCTATACGCACTTTGGTATTGTAAAGGCGTTATTAGACAACGATCTCTTGCCAAGTATTATATCTGGGACTTCCGGCGGCGGTCTTATCGCCGCCTTGGCTTGCACTAGAACAGATGAAGAACTCAAAAAGCTCTTGGTCCCAGAACTTGCTCGTAAAATTACAGCTTGTGAAGATCCATGGCATGTGTGGATGCCTCGTTTCTGGCGAACTGGTGCGCGTTTTGACGCTGTTTCCTGGGCTCGGAAGTCCAACTTTTTCACCAAGGGTTCAACCACATTCAAAGAAGCGTACAAAATGACGGGTCGTAAACTTAATATTTCCACAATCCCTGCCGAACCTTACTCGCCTGTTATATTGTGTAATACGGTGACTTCGCCAGATTGTATCATCTGGTCCTCGCTCTTGGCTTCTTCTGCTGTCCCATATATCTTGAATCCTGTTGTTCTCATGCTGAAGGATAAGTCAAACAAGGCAATTCCGTTCAGCATGGGTAGTAAATGGCGTGATGGTTCGCTTCGTACAGACATTCCAGTGGACGCTTTGAATACGTATTACAACGTAAACTTCTCCATCGTTTCTCAAGTGAACCCTCACATTTCCTTGTTTTTCTACGCACCAAAGGGAACTGTCGGTAGACCAGTGGCAGCTGCGCGTCGTAAAATTCGAAAACACGAGTTTGCAACGTTGAGAGGAGGATTTGTAGCGACGGCCGTGGAACAATTGATGAAACTTGAGATTAAAAAGTGGTTGCAAGTCATCAAACTCCTAGACCTTTTGCCAAGATGGCTGGCTCAGGACTGGCTGAATGTGTTCTTGCAGAAATTCACTGGAACAATTACCATCTGGCCTCGTAACCATTTCAAGGACTTTTGGTACATTCTTCTGGACCCAACCGAGGAGCGCATGGCCGAGTATTTAGAAAAAGGGCAACGCAGTATGTTCCCCAGAATTTTGTTTATCAAGCACAGACTTAGCATCGAGAGGGCAATTGAAAGAGGAAGGGACATTAGTAGAAGAGAGGCCAAGTCAGACGCCGTATCTGCTACCAACGCAGCGATCAAGTCATTGGAGATGCTGCCCTCGCCCATTCTTTCGGATGAAACAATAGCACCAGTGTTTGGAAGCATCGATCGCATCAACGAGCTCTTACAGGATAGTTCTGAGTCCAGCGGCGACGATGACTTTAGTCGCTTTTCCGACCACTTGTCGACACAAAGAACGGGCTTGAGTACCGAAGAGGTCGATTCTGACGAAAGCGACCACGATGAAGATTTTGAGGAGAAAAAACATCGGAGAAACACTATTTACTAGCACTACTTAATATCCATTAATTTAATCTCTATGAAGAAACAAGGGAGCATAACCTCTAAAACATCCCTCTTAGCCAACTACTATTCTGTTGGACAATTTTGCAGAAACTTCATATTCTGTTTTCAATTTACATATCTCTATTCTCCTCAGCTGCTGCAATACTCTTGTTTACCCGAGCAGTGATCTTATTGCTATCACCAATGACACCATCTGCCGAAACAATAATGTTTATGAATTTATAAACCGCATCCATAGATTTCTCGAGTCTTTTCGATTCGTCTTGGGTAAACGGCGAAAGAACCCAGCTAGCCATAGTGTCTCTGGTAGCATTAGACGGTTTCGGGCCGATTCCCACACCAAGCAGGTACCCTTCGAGTGACTGCTCCTTGACTACTCGAGCAACCGATTTGATACCGTTATGCGAGTCCTTCTCCCGAATTTGTCGAAGTCTTACTTTTGGCATAGAGATCTCGAAATCGTCATATAATACCACCACCACACACAAGCCCAACTTTTCTGTGTTGACGAAGCTCCGTAGTGCATCTCCTGACTCATTCATGTATGCATTGGACTTGACAAAGTAAATATTATCCATCGAAGTGATGCTGTACTTGGCCTTCTTTATAAGTTGTTTCGCTCCAAACCCTGTTATGAGCCTCTGAAGCACCCAATGCCCTGCAGAATGGCGGTTGTTCGGGCCAGGGTTCCCAACGGAAAAGAGTACAATATTCATGAAATCCGAATAAATCAGGGTGGTTGAGGAAAAGAAAGATCGATGGCAAATTTGCAATCACATTTCAAATCAGGAAGTACTTTAGGGAGGACTTATTCCCAGCGCGCGTTTGTGTGCAGGGAATCAAAATAGAACAGTGACAAGTTCAGTGGGAGATGTAAAACACTAGAGCTGAACTAATTCTTTTACAAAATTGATCCACTCCTGTTTTGAGGATTTGAACAATGGGGACTGTAGAAGAAACGAACAGTGCTCATAACCAAGAGAGTAAAGATGTGGGGACTGAAAGTGTTCAACATGCGGATGCTCCAAATGTGGAGGAATCGAGAGTTGTCCAGGTGAACGGATCGAAAGAAAAAGAAAGTGGTGAGATTAATGGTTTCGAGCCTGTAGCCGAAGAGTACAATGCTATTGAGCCGGTTGCAAGCCCTGTGGTTCCCGCAGAAGAAGCTGTGGAGAACGAGAAAGAAACCTGCGAAGGTCCTGAAGTGAACGGCGAAGGTAATGTTCGAGAGATGGGCGAAATTGAAAAAGAGGCTGAAACACCTGACAGCTTCGACAAGGAAGTGAGCTCTGAAGTAGAGGAGGATGGTTTCGACGAGGACGACGACGATTTTGGCTCTTTTGACGAAGCATCCTTCGAAGAGGTCCTGGAACCCGAACCCGAGCTCGAGCTGGATGCGGCGTTCAGTAGTGCTGTATTGGCAGATTTTGTGCAGTTTAACAAAAACTTAGACGAGCTTCTCGACAAAATAATTCCTCCAATCGATAATGAATTGGGAACAGGTTCCGGCGACTTGCTCACAGAAAGGGCGTCAGAGAAACTTAAAATGTTTTCAACGCTACCGCGACTCAACCCGCCCAACTGGACTCGCCTGAAAATGCGCCATGGATTGTTAGTTTCTCTCGGTGTGCCCATCAATCTTGACGAACTTGATTCTCATATCGTCCCAGCTAGTAAACCATATTCTAAACGAAGATCAATCACGGAGCTAGATATTAAGTGGGGTGAATTCGTAGTTCCCGATATCGAGACTCTTTCGCTTTCGGTAGACCGTCAACAGGAACTTATGACACAAACACTCCCTATTCTCTCAAAAATCGAAAACGACAACCTCACCAACACCACCGAGCAGTTCTTGCAGCTGAGCGCCATGGCCATAGTGGACGAGAAGCTACTGCAGATGCAGAGGAATTACTCGCAACTTGTGGAGCTCAGTTCCGTTTGGCAGGCCCAACTCAAGGAGCTCAAAAACAGCCAGGAGATGTTTGAGTCAGTGGTACAAGACATGGTGGGATACAGGCAGAAGTTGCAGCGTAATGAGATTTTGGAAAGCATTAGTAAAAACAAGCGAGGGAAAAGGGTATTTTGATTGATTGTAAGTGACTCTTAATAATATAGAAGCAACTTAAATCGTACATCCAATAAACAATGAGGTTAAAGAAATCATTCTTTTCGTTTACTCTAATTTCTTTTTTTGCGGGCGTCTCATCTATTTTTCCCGTCGTATTCTTCATTGGCTTTACATTTCCCATTTATGATTTACGGCCGTATCTCCACGTGACTTTTTCACTAGTTAATACTTCTTTAATGATAACGACAAAACTTCTACGTCAGGCGCCCAGGCTATTTTTTGCAAGATCGAATCTTACTTTAGCCTCGGCTCGGTCGGTTTATGATCGCATTAAAACGGAAGATCGAGCTGTTGGCGTGTACACAGAGTACGGCTGGGTAGTGTTGAAACATTCCCATGTCGCTCGGGGATGGACTGCCAAAGAGATTGAAAAAGCGGTTGACAGGGAGTTAGGAGCTCGTGCAAAACTGGCAGATAAATACGAGATTCAACAGATTGCTGAGAAGTGGGAGGCAAACGTGAATCTCGATGAAAAACCAGTCCACAAGAAGGCAAGTCCCGTAGAAACGCAAGTCCGCGAAGAAAGACTTCTTTTCATGGAACAGCTGAGGGAAGAGCTGTCTTCTGGAAAATTTGGAAAGACTTCTCGAAACGGACTGGGGTCTACTGATGAGGTGACTGCGGTCCAGGCTTGGAACTACTTTGTCACAAAGAAGTACCCTGAATATAAGCATCTACTGAAAAAAGAAGCACGTGCTAAAGTGGGTCTTTTATGGCGCAAAATGTATCCTGAGGAGAAAGACGTGTATAAGGAGGAATATCGTTTATTAAAGGCGCTGGGTAAAGATATTCTCTATGGAAAGATTGTCGATCGAGAAACGAAGGACAAGGCCAATTCACGGATGAGGCGAGCTAAAGCGCTGGCTGCGAAGAAGAAAAAAGATGCAAATGATCATGAGCTTGAGGGTGCTTTGGAACAATTATAGAAATGTAGAAAATGTATATAATGGGAATGGTTTACGGAAGCGAATGATGCAGTTGACTTATTTTGATTGAATTATGTCGACGAAGATTTCTATAAATTTAGCCAAATCTAGATGTGTTAGATGGTGGTCAAGGTGCATTCAGAAATAGTTCAATTAGTAGACAATGGCGGGAGCATCTTCGTCATCGGCGTCATGGTCTCCAATGTCATAAACTTCGAAATCCTGTTCGTCAAATTTAGAATCTGGCTTGGTTATTACAAATGCCTCAACGTTGAAGCTTTTGGCGACAAAACTTTCTAGTTCCTGAAAGCGAGCCGCAAGTATGTGAGCATCGCGAAAAACCCCCGAAAGATTACGCAAAACTAGGCCAAGCTTCTCGACATCTACAATTTGTGAGCCCAGCAGCTCATCAACATATTCTGGGGGCAAAATGGTGAGCTGAGATCGTAGAACAGTCAAGAGCTTTTCACAAAATTCATCATTTGTCTTCAAAAAGGATTCCGATCGCAGTGCCAAAACCAACAAACTTGTCCATTGGGTGCACGAACATAGATTTCCCAATACCACAAAATGCACAAAGCAAATTTGCAACTCTCCTAAGAACAAGTCTTGGTCATGACCAAAAAGCCCCAACAATTGCCATGATCGGTCCAAGGCACTTGCGGTAAGTTCGTGACCGGAGAGATTCTGCTGTTGTTTTTTTTCCTCGATGATCGTATACTTGAGTTCCTTGTCAGTTTGGCTATCTAGTCTCAACGAAGGCTGTTTCAGCTTCAAAAGATCCAACAACACCATATTCTCTTCCAACAGAGGAGTCGCCGTACTAATTGGCTCGGGTGGCACCGGGTTGTATTCGTCCAATACCTCGGCATCAACAAAATTAGTCAAGTTCTTCCAAAGAACTGTATCTTCAGGATATTCGATCATTATCGGGTACAATTGCGCAAATGAATCATCAGGCTGCTTCAATTCGAAAACTGCCTGATCTTCGTCACACTCGACTTGAATAATTTGGCCATCTTCTAGGTAAAACCACCAACCGTATCTCATTGAATCGCCGTGGTTAACCGATCTAGAAAAGTGAAAGAGATGAAGACCTGGAGTGATACTTTTTATTCCTTTTAGCAAGCCATGAGCCAGCAAGAACTGCGTATCGATTCCTATCACAGCATCATTGCCTGAATCTGCCGGTATCTGAAAAGTAAGTGTTCCTTTAGGAGGACCCATAAGTAGAGTGAAGAGTAGAGAAGGGCGTGGATGAAGTCAAAAATTTGCCTTACGAGACATGGATTTGAAAATTATTAAAGAAATTTTTCAATTGCGTGTAGATAGTTTATGTAGTTTTATTTTAATGTCATTTGACTTTGTATATTGACATTCTTTACAAGTGGCATGTTTGATCTGAGTTGAAAAATACAAGATCAAAAGGTTACAGCAAACTTTCTAAGATATAACACACCTATGTACATTAAACGTGAACTTAAATTTTATATAAATTTGCCACAAAGGCCATTTGTCTCGGAGTGATGCTTTTTATGCTAACCTATGAAAGTAATTCGATGCTTTCACGGTCCCGACGAAATCCATGCAAGAGCGTTTCATCAGCCAGCTCATTTTCAAAATCTTCTTCGGCTTCTGTCTCGTATTGCAAAAATTGGAAGCGCTCATGAATCAAACGCGCCAAAATGAACCGATCTATGAATCCGCAGGCCATTTGTGTGTTACCATACTCGGTAATCACCTGGGAATTCAAATGTAGCCTTTCAAAAAGCTCCAACACCTGCTTCAAGGATGTTTTGCTATGTATTTGAAATGTAGCTGTTTCGACCTCAAGGTCGATCATACTAACAGGACTGACATTACGCCGGATGGCTTCTTCAAATTCTTCTTGCGTCTTGGCTAGGTTAGAGGCAACTGAGGTGCGGAAACAAATCTTTGTGACGGCGGGCTGCAAACTGCCGACAGAGCGCATTATCAGCTTATAAATCTTTTTCTTTTTAATGTAACCGATGTATGTGCAATCTTCCTCGCTCGCAAGAATGGGGTATCCCTCGTGCCCATCCTCGGATAAATACTTGTACAATTCGGAAACATAGTATGGCTCTTTAGGGAATAGCACCAAATGGCGGGTTTTCCTTATTGGGATCATTGCTTTTGCAACCAGGAGAACTGGAAGAGATGATTTGAATTCCGCAGTCATAGGTCCAAACTTGCACAATCCGTCACCTTTACCCAGGTTATATTCTGCCAATTGAGGATGTTCTTTTGTATTAAATTCGTTGGTGATCCATGCATCATATATGTTATACTGGCAAAGCCAGTCGTTAAATATTTTGGATGTCATTACCGCTACCATAATAGGCACCACATACGTTAGCGCTCCAGTAAGTTCAAAGATAATGACTACAACTGCCACAGTGAGTTTCGTGATGCCTGTCATGAAGGCAGCTGCGCCAACTACAGCGTATGCTGATGGCGAAACAATGCATGATTTCGAGGTACAGGTGGCCAAAAACTCAGGGTTCATTTTACTCTGAACTGCTTGTGAAACGATACCCACAAAACGACCCAAAGTACCACCAAGAACTAAAGAAGGCATGAGAATTCCGCCTGGAAGAGAAAGGCCATAAGAATAGACAGAAAGAAAGAATCCCACGATTAGTATATAGACGAGTTTGATACTTGTGACTGCAGCAGAAGGATGGCACATGATATTTGTCGCCTGCGACATTGAGTTAACTTCTTTTGAGGGGCATTCGGTAAATAGTAGCTTTAAATAAGCATCTAAAGTCATTTGAGACATTGACAAGGGAAAAGTGGCGAGTGCAGTCACGACTGCAACAACTAGAAGCTCCAAATAGCGAGCATTCTCCTCAGAAACTCCAGAAAGCGACGCAAGGACGCTCCAAAGGCGCTTTTTGGAATGCTTGTTGCTGAATCTGAGATACATTTGAGTATAGAAGTGACCGTAGAAGCCACCCGCCAAACCAAGAATTACAAAAGGAATTGTTTCTGTGAAAAGCCAACTGAAGTTTCCAAACATAACTTCAAAAAGGCTTCCTTCATTATAATCGTTTCCCTCAGTAAAGGCCTTTGATCCAGACACTACTACCAAGGTGATTGTTGCAGCTACAAACGAGTTCCACATAATCTTAATTGGCGAAAAGTAAGAACGAATCAATTCCAAAACGAATAGGACGCCGCCTATTGGAGAGTTGAAGGCCACAGCTATTCCTGTAGCCGTTGCTGCACACAATAACTGTCTTCGAAGCCCTTCTGAGCTATGAGCTTCGTAAGCACGGTCAAAAATGGCCGTAAGTATAGAGCACGCTACATGTGCCAAGGGACCCTCTTTTCCTAGCCATAGACCTGAGGCAACTACCATGACAAGACCTACAACTTTCACTAGGAGTGGCTTTGCCCCGAGGTACGATGCGGTATGGTAGTTCAAGCCAGCAACGATGAGTTTGATCTCTGGAATGCCACTCTGTTTAGAAAGTGGTGCCTTTGTGTATGTCAAGTACCCTGCAATGAGGACAAAGATGCAACCGAAGGCTACGTAAATGGGCATATCAATAACAGCCATGAGCCAAGTGCTACTGTTGCTGGCTCCGGAAATTATGCGCAGCCACGAATGCCAGTCGTCAGAGGGGCATGTCAGGTACGGGCTTAGGAGCGACCAGCGGTCCAAATGCGAGAAACAGATACCCTTCTTGAAGTCGTTTAGCCCCGCTGAAACAAGCACGAGAAGAACAGTAAGGTATCCAATTGCAATGGCCATGAGCACCATCACACTCCATTTCTTGAGAGGCCCAGTTGCGGGCTGAACAGCCTCTTCCATCCAGTCGATGTATGTGTTGTCCTCATATGAAGCCAGGGAAGTTTTAATTGGAACAGTCGACGGCAGACTATGCTTTATCGTAAGCAATTGAGACTTTTGGGTCGACATATTAGCATAATTTACAAGAGAAGTATGGAACAGGTGGTAATGTTCTATTAGTGGTTGAAAGATGGTTCACTGCAGTGTCGGTGCGAATATTGAAAGACCACAAGCTTCTGTAAAGGGAACATAATGTAGATAGGTGTGATCTGAATCATTTAGAGGAGAATGTGTTTTTTGCCAATTACATTTGAAATTTTGAAATTTTGATTCTTTTCTTTCGATTTGTTGATTTGACATTTCCTCTTATTGTAGTGTTGAAATGGTAGATTTTATTTGCGAAGTCGTCAAGACGTAGGCATTATTTAAATATACCTAGTCGGGAGGGATAGGGAAAATATGTTTTGCTTTTTTAAAAGAGCGAACCATTTTAGTGTCAGTCCCTTAGGACCCGTCAATGATAAAGAGCTCCATATTAGTTCTGCTTAAAACACAGTGGGGTGCTAATTCAAACCAGGTCTAATCATGTGAAGTAAGAGAAGTGCGATATAATATTGACTAACGTCGTCATCAAACAAAGAAGATTAAATTAAAAAAAAATGTTTTGCGTGTATTCGATGAGAAGCTATATGTGTCATGGAGTGAAAGATATGAACTATAAAACTGTGTCCCAGAATGAAGTTTAATGAACTTAAAAATCAAACCGCTCAATTCTCATATTGAACCATTTCAATAGCTGTTTAAAATTCTCAAAACTAGCTCTCATTCAATAGAATCTAGTCTTCCTTTACTACTTTCCTCTGCAATATCAACACATCGTAATAAATCTAACAACAAAGTATTTCTTCAAAAAAAATTAATTTTTCATAAATCAATAATATCTTTCCCTTTCTTCCATTTCTTAATCAACTTTCCAAAATTCATTCACTGTTTTCGGGTCTACCAGCCACCACGCTGGCTTGGTGTACAGGTCCAGGCATTTTCTGTCAAATTCAACTTCCAACCCCATTGTTTGAAAACAACGCATCCTGATGTCGCTTACCAGTGTCGAGCTCAATTATCTCATCTGGCGATATCTACAAGAGAGTGGTTTTGAGCTCGCGGCATATGCATTTGAAAAGAACTCGAAATGTCTGGATTACGCACACCCTAAGAACGCTATAGTCGATATTCTTGAACCAGGCTGTCTACCTAACCTAGTACAAAAGGGTATCCTCTATGCGCTACTAGAAGACACCGCAAACAACAAGGCGCTGCTGCTCACGTTGGTCGAAGCCCTCATAAAAGACCAGAAGGCGCTACAAGAGGCCGAGTCGAAAACGCTATCAAACGAACAAACAGTGATGCCCCAACTCAATGGAACCGCCGAGAAAATTCCCGAAGCATCCCCGGGAAAGCTCCAGTCAAACGGTGCAGAATCTTCTACCGATGATATGGACATAGAATCACATCATGATGATATCTCGTTCACTACAGAAATACTACTACCCTCCGTCAACTGTTCGCCATCCCTAGCCGCTGCTTGGCACCCAAGTACTTCAGTAATCGCACTAGGAATGAACGAGCTGACGGCAGTCATTCATGCTCTCAACGAAAACGGTATCGCGGAGTCGGTGTTGTTGAGCCATCCACCCATCGTTGATGGAGACTCGACGATACCGAACCCGATCTCGTTCGTCGCGTGGGACCCACAGGGCACCATGGTTGTCACTTCAGGTGCCAATGGTGAAATGCGCGCCTGGTCCCCTGATGGACGCCTAAAAAATGTAGTCAATTCGCTCACAGATTTAGATCGCTCTGCTGCCGCTTTAAGCGCATTATCTTGGAATCACAGGGGCCTGTTGGCCTTTACGATAGATTTAAACAACAACTTTAGGCTTTGGGATGGCACGACGCTCTCTCTACTACAAGAGTTGCGTGACCTGGACCCTCACTCGTCGGATATTTGTGCGTGTTGGTTGGGCGACAAGAAGTTCGCTGTTTCCACTGGTAAAAACACGATCAAGATTTATTCTGTAACTTCCACAGGGATTCCCGATGATGTGGGCGTCATGTGCGTGGGGCAGTTGGCTGGCCACGCCCACCAAGTCACGAATATGGCCTTTAGCCCAACGTCAAGGCTCTTGGCTTCTCTGTCCGACGTGGACTACGTAATCAAAGTTTGGAATAGCCAATCCTCACAAGACGCGATCGAGTTAAACGCTGCTGAAGAGAAGTTGCCTCACATGCATTACCACACTACCCCTATAATCGGTCTACATTGGCTCAATCGCCCTAGCGATGTTCAAGGAATTGAGCTTCTTTCTGCATCTATGGACGGCTCTGTAAATATATGGGACGCATTTACAGGCGACGCGCTTATAAGTGCCAACGTATTCGAAAACGCCGACAACTATCGTTTTAAAGACGAACAGCCCGAGCTTGTGACCAAGAACTCGTTGATCTTTGCCACAGCTATATCACCTGATGGAAAGTATTTGGCGATCGGTGACGACTCGGGAAACGTTAGTATTTGGGACATCTCTGTGTTCAAGTATAATGATGAAAAGGATACGCTACGATGCTTGGGACTCTTTGGGCCCGCGACCGAGAGCGATGCAGGCGTTTGTGAATTGGCATGGGACCATAGTGGCAAATACTTGAGTGTATGTTACCAAGGCATTGACAGTGCAGTTTTCGAGTGGCTGCACACGTAAAGTTATGTATTATACCAATAAACGACTAATGTCGAATCTATGAAATTTGCGTAGAGAAATTTGAATTTCAACTTTGAAATTGTTTTGAGTATTGAAAATGGGCGATTTATTAGTAGGTTAATACTCAGATATTATTCTGCATTTGGGATACTGAGCTTACGACCACGAATGCTACTATCGAAAATTTACTAAATTTACTTTATCATCGTACATTTATTTTTCGTATGCTGAATTTACAAGGACTTGGTAGCCTCAGAGACGACCGAAGTGACGGATGAGGCAGCGGCAGAGGCGGCCTCGGTGACAGTGGATCTCAAGCCAGGACTGGACGAGGGAAAAAAGAACTCCATGTAACACGTGGCCAATGAGATCAAAGCAAATGCCAATCTCAACAATGGTGGTTGTGCGCCTGCGTCCTTCTCGGACTTCTCCTTGTTGATGGGTTCGGTCAAGTACGTCTGGAGGGCCAAAAACAAGGCGGTCCACGATAAGATCTTGTTTTTCATAAACATGGCTGCCATGGGGAGCGTCTGAGAAATCATAGTTCCTGCCTCGGCACGGGCCTTAGCTGGCTTGTGCTGGTATCTGGGTGTGTTAGTAACTTGTGGAAAACTACGGGGAATACTTTAGAAAAAGAAAATTCGCAGCAAGCAGTTATGAGCGTTTGCCTCATTCGGTTATGGTTTAATTGGTACGTACGGCAAGATCAACTGGGAGTTCTTAGGGCTAGACATGTCTGTGTCGAGTGTGGAGGGGGTGGAAAGTTTCCCAAATAATTTGGATGTGGAGAGCGCGGAGTGCAGGCAAGACAGAATAAAAGGAAACTTGAATTGAACAATGTCCATTGACAAAAATGAAGACAAAAACTTTTCTTATAAGCATCTTTCATTTTGTCAATTTACATCTCAAGGAGGTCTTTTTGACCATAGTACTCGCCTACTACAGCTAGCACCATATCGTATGTGGGATGGCAAGGAACATTTGCAGCCACCGCTTTTAGACGTAGTTTATGAGCTTTCCTTCCCAAGTCGCGCACAATTGCTGCTTCGCGATGATCTAGTCCGTTATCGAGTCTAGCGAACGTGGCGAAGATCCACTCTTGAAGGGTGGGTGGCATGGTAGCCAGAAGCCATTTTGTATAGAACACAATGAGTTTGATGACGGTCGGGTGTTCCAAAACCTCATGAAAGAATTTAGGTGGGGGAGGTGAAGTTCCAAAGATGAGCTCGCGCCATTTTGCCGCAGACGTAGGGATTTCTGGGAGTGGTGTAGGGTCATCTTCTTTGTTCTTAAAAGTTTCTAGAAAAGAAGTGTCTTCAGAGATATTATCTGGCGAGCTTTCTGATTCCTCTCTTGCTGCATGGAGTAGGGCATTCTTATTTTTTTCTTTTTGGTCTTCTATACCAACTATTTCTTCTTCCCCTTCCCCTTCCCCTTCCCCTTCCACTTCCTCTTCATCTTCTTGTCCCGCAGGTTCTTCGTCTCTTTCTGTACCATCTTCCTCGTCATTTTCAACGGAAAAGTCAAGATCCCCTAAATTAAACGAAACATTCTCCTCTCGTTCACAACTCGCCTTTATCAATTGTGCGTACTCCTCCTTTCGACGGCTCAACACCTTCATAACTGAATCGATGTACTCCCTCAGAATCTTCTTAACAAGAGGCTTCGGCAATTCCTCAACCATAGGCTTCCTCGTCACATCGACTCTTTGAACAAAATGACACACCTGATCGTTCTCGGCTTCCTTTCGCACATCAGCTAAGTAGTTCCATACTGGCAGGTCTCTATTTGATCCAGGCTCTGGAAATGCCCGATGTTGACCAAAAACCAGATCTAGGGGGCCCTGTGTGTACAATTGGGGCCTCTTGTTTCTGGACGGTTCACTTCGATAAGTCTCTACTGCTCTTTTGCACATATCTTCATTGCTTATGAATAACGCCGATATCTCAAGCGAATTGTGGAGAAATCAATGAACATAAGTATAGGAAGATATTCAGGCGAATGAACTACAATAAGAAATGAAATACAATTTATTGGTAGTTTTAATTAATTAAAACACATTAATTTCATCTATTACTTGAGAATAGGGTACCGTCTCTGTTCTGCTTTTGTATCAACGAGCACTATACACCTGGTGCTTAATTGTCTATGTCAACAAAATCACGGCAAGTTTTTTTAAGTCCTCCTCATCCATCACACAATTTCTCTTCGCTTCCTAATTCTCCTCTATTCCGCTGCAATTGCATCGACCTTTCTCTTCTTCCGCGCAAGAACAGGACCCTGGCTAAGCTTGGCCACAATCTTCTCGTCGAAATTTGACTTGCAAACGGGGCACTTTGATGACTCGGGAATTACGCTCAAAATGCATAAGCATACAGAGCATACGTATCCGATATCTACCGGTTTCCCTGTCATGAAACAACTAGCCTTATAGTCTACATTGGCGCTAGTTGGAAGAATGAGCAGCGACCGAAGACACGGCTCGACAAAATAAGCAGTTGAGAGCGTTTGGATTAAGCCGCGCGGCTCCTTGTTGTGCAAATATACGCCGTTCGTCGCATCAGCAGCCTGCTGCATGTACGGAGAGTCCAATCTCCCCAACTTCACCACATCAATGGGTACCTGCATTTTCTGCGCAGCGAAAATTGAGTTCATGATTGATATGTAGTTGTTGTCATGTGAGTCGTTGGCGGTAACCACGAGAATACGTGCACTCATGTCTGTTTGCAGCTGTTTGGCCTGCAGCGTGTGATCTGTGCCCGACCCAGCAGCTGCTGCAGACGTCGTGGAGTTTATGGCTGATTGCGTGGTGGTGGAGATCGACTGGTCGACATGAAGCATTCGGTTGGTGTACGTGAGAGCCATCAGTAGTGCTCCAGAGAGGGTAGACACCTTTGGTACCTCAGAGAGATCCAGGAGCCGTTGTAGTTCTTGATTAATTTCTCGTAGTATTGTGTCATCTACAAGACGGAAGTGACGGTACATTCCCGCGTTTACTAGTGTGGTTTCGTTGGTTTCTTCTGACTTTTTAACATTGGGGTAGAGCATACGTGCACCTGCCGGCAGAGCCGCGATGAAAGCCACCTGATTGTTGTTGTTTAGCGAAAGATGGGTGTTGAGGAAAACCACAAGGGCCTTAATGGAGTCTTGGATGGAGATCTGGTCTCGGATCGAGTACCAACTGGTAGGGTCTAGTTCAAAGACCACCGCTAGTAAAGATGGGTTTTCTATGACATCATCGGTTACGGGGAGGTCCGTGAAAATGGTGTCTGCGATAGCGTCCATGGAAGTGGAGTGAGTGTACGAAAAGAATTGTTGGCTATAGAGAGAAGCGCTATGATTAAAGCTGCGATGTGTGGGGCACCCTAAGCTTGACACAATAAGATCGAGAAATATTACAGGACTCCTTATATTGACATTTTTTCTTGTTTTTGTATTTAGCTATTTTCTGTCTTCGTTATTTCCATCTCCTAAGCTAATATGCTTGTATTTACATGTCTATATTCATCACCATTGCACACGCATTGCCCTCAATTTCCATCAAGAATTCTTCTAATTCTTCTAATTCTTTTTTCTCATTTTCGTCTGTTTGTTACTCTTCAAGTTTCCTTCTTTTTTCATCTCATCCGCTTCAAACGCCAATATCCTCGTTCCAATCCTCAGGACGATCTTTGATGAAGTCGGTCATGATCTTCTTACATTCATCATCCTCCATGTTAACAAGTTCTACGCCCTCGGACACAAGAAGCTTTTCGGCTCCAACGAAGTTCTTGTTCTCTCCCATAACTACACGCCCAATTCCGTACATGAGACAGGCACCAGAGCACATGTGGCATGGGGACAAAGTCGTGTACATGGTACAGTCCTTGTAGAGGCGGCCTGGGAGTCTGCCTGCATTTTCCAACGTAGAAATCTCACCGTGTAAAGTAGCCGAGTTCTTCTGGATACGCATGTTGTGGCCCCGGCCCAAAATGGTGCCATCCTTATGGATAAGGGCTCCTCCGATGGGGATACCACCTTCTTGCAAACCTGAAGTCAGTATTATATCTTGATAGACGTAAAGTAAGCGAAGCATGATAGAAGAAAGGCTCTCTGGTCATTTTAAGATAGACTTTCCCCTCTTTTCTGTTGTAGATCTGGCTATTCCAAATCTACATGTTTCAGGCTCCACTTTCTATGGAAAAGGCTACATACTCTTCTGTGCCTCCTCTAAGGCAATACGCATGCCGAGTTTATCGTCAAATGGCATTTTTTAATAATCTTAATTAAATTTGAGGTCAAAAATTCAGTGTTTTGTAGTAACGAAATGGCATCAAATGAGATCCCGTCCCCCTACAAGAAATGCGGAATGAAGTTGCCTAATCGGGAAGAACCCTTACGCGGAAACAACCTAGTTCATAAACATAGGAGGAATAAAGATTTGCCGAACGACGCAAATAGTCTCAAAGCGGATTTTTTTTTTGGTTTAGTAACCGATTTTTTAATTGGCGAGCAGTTTGCTACTTAAATTTGATTTATGTCGACTATTAAAAGAAGCTATATGGGTTGTATCGGAAAAAGTGACGAATTTTTATAGTATAGTACTAATTCCCCTCCTTTCTTGTGTTAGCTGCGCTAAAGCCTTGTTTGTAATGACTGGTAGCATTTAGGAGACTACGTTTGAGACAACTACTTAAGTCAAAAGCCTTTGACATGCAATTGAGGATTGGATTTGAACTATTTTGCAAGTTTTTGGACAGAACTGTAGGTTCATCAGACAGACAATAGATAGAGGGGTGAAACGTCGATCCAAACGAAGTCATAGGAGGGACTAGAATATTTGAATCATGCGAAAGTTGACTTATTCAAAGCGCTTTCCATGAGAAGAATTGAAGATCCAGTAGGTATTGACAAACAGTAATACTTCTGAATTACAGAAGTCACAACAGCTTCTGTTTAAAAAATTGAAGCGACAATTTGGAATCGAGGGTGTTACTAGTACACAAGATAATGGTTGCAGTTGTTGCGCTCCATATAGTGGCGAGTGTGCATGTCACAGGGTAATTGGAATAGAGGCTGGTCATGAATAGTCCTGAATTCTCTTTTTCGTCGACGTTTGCAACTTAGCGTTCACGCACAATCTGAAAAAGAGGCTTAATATATCGCATGTTCCGCACTTAACATACTTTGACCACTCTTGGTTTGTTTAAAACTTGGCCAGAACATTTCAGCATTTTGTCTAAGTAGAATTAGCAATTAAATTAACTCACGAAGAACAACAGTCCATTCCCCCTATGAGAAAATGAAACTGTTCCAACAAGAAGATTTACGAAATTGCGTCCGCGAGACAGATAGCCTTATCTTTGTCTGGGCTCTTGGCAAGTAGTATCTTCAACTACCCTTCAATGTCATGTTAATGAGAGTCAAACACTCATTGCCATAAAATGATGGAAGTGTGGCCTCGGTGTTTTGAAAACATATGTAACCCGAGAACACAAAATATTGCCTGACCTATATGAAGGTGGCGGGTACGTATATTGAACCGGATTGGCAAAGACAAAGATCCTGTATCCGTATTGTACTTTGTTTCTGCGGCGTTGTCGAAAGTCACGGGCTGAGAACCCTAAGAATCTTCTGTTATAGCAAATAATGCCGGAGAAGTTCATAGTCATTTCTGAGGAAGATTTTGTTTTGCTTTTGTAGCATTAATCAAGAGCGTTGGTCACAAAGGTGGGGTGCCTCCAATGACATCTGATTTATTTACATAACCATTTTGGTGTGTTGATGGACAATTATACCTTGATCAGCGGATTAATTGATAGTTCTTCGATAAATAAGTCTAAGAGATACGCATGAAGGTCGATTTTACTGAAGCTTTTACGGTTGAGGACACCATAATCGTGTTTTGTGAAATATTGTCTGCTCGAGTAATCCCCGTCAGAGTATAAAAAAGACACGGCATATGCTTTCAGATTTCGCTCTTTAATCGTAAAACAATTTTCCTTTACAGTGTTGCGGAATTATTTCCTTTACTCCTCCAGAGCAGAGGACATTCAGTAGCGATAGCTTTCGCTTTCTCTTAAGGGGAGATTAAGTGCAGGTCATAAGTGTCAAGTCTGTATGGATCAAGCCGACATACATATATACGATGCGCGTACTCTTATCTTTATCGCTGAGTGTTGGGATGCAAATGAATGTTTTAGCTCAAAATGGGACGTTTGTTCCAAAGATCACACAGCACAACAAATTTTCGAATCTTATAATCGGGACAAAATTTTAATCAATTGGGCATGTAAACACACATACCTTTGCAATGTTTTTTCATAAAAGGCTGTGCTGCTTGCCTCCTTCGTAACAAAGATGTAGGGCATACGGCTTAACGTAATTTATTACAACCTTGGAATGAAGCTGACTAAATTGCGAAGTCGTATTGGATATGGAAGTATCTCAAGCTTGGAAATGCGATAAGTAGGAAAGCTAACTTTCGAAAATGGCGTTCTCGCCATCGTCGTACAGGTTAAGAATCGAATTTGGTCCATCCAACTATAGAAATGATGGAATCTTAGGTAAATTTGCAAAGAAGAGATCTATCTTACGTACTTCTAACCGCTGCAGACACCATTAAACACCACGTATCCGCACCCAGCCCTACGCCAAATCAATCTCTATGACAAAGGGCAGAAGGTGCAAAGAGGCAAACCCAGGCAAAAAATTGGAACATGCTGGACAAGGAAACCGAGCATCACGCCTATATTACTGTCTGAAAGATTTCATGGATGTGCCTATACTTTCCGATCTATCTGGCAAATTAAGACTGTTAACAGTATATATGCCAAAAATCTCCGATTTACTTCCGTTAAAGCTTTCAACCCATTTTATGAACATAACTCTCCTCAATTATTATTTGTACACTTCCATATGGCCATCATCCCTAACAAGAATCATCATCGGAGTAGGTTTTGATGCAAAACAAACATCAGCGATTAACTGTTTATCCTGTGGACCTCGATTTTCAGAATCTACAGCTTCGTTCGTGAGTCGCTCGTATACTACAGTAAGCGATGGCGAAATAGCGTTCAGAGTAAAGGTCGCATGATGCTCCGAGAAAAGCAGTACTGATTTGCTCACATCTCGCCAATTCCAAATTGTTACTCTTTGTTCGCCCGTTACCAGAATAAGGTGCTCATCTTCAGCAGCACTGCTACCTCCTATAAAGTAGAGTGTCTGAGCTTGAACGGAGGTTTGGCGGTTGAAGTCCAAGGAAAGGTCGGCCAAGATATCATCAACTGATAAGTTTCCGAACGGTTCCAACTTGCGAAGGGTATAATTTTTGATCTTCGGGTTTTCTTGGTGTGCCGAGAAGTATTGTCGGCATACAAACGAGGGCATTTCCCATATAATAATGTCTAACTCCTCAGTGCCACCTGTCATGGCAAAATAAGTATTTCCGGCGCTTTTTTTCCGGTTTATAGGCGTTGAAACAGTAACTAAGTTATGAATTTCTGTTCTTTGGTTCTCAGCGCCATCCAAAAGGACTCTGTAGGATGCCAAAAGAAGGCCAAATCTTGTGTCCCACAAACAAAGTACTCCCTCAGAAGTACCCACCAAGATCCAACTGCAAAGTTTACAAGTTACAAATGTCTTCGGAATCCCATAGTGAAGCGGATTTTGAAAGTCGAATACTTTTTCCATTTTGATCACATCAATCGCCATTATTTTACATTCCGAAGTCACTGCCACACATAGTACTTGTGATGATGTTGTTGCAAACTGAAGGCTGGTCACGTACCCGCTCTCAACTTTCGTCTTTCTAACGGGGAAAAGCTTCAGAATCTTTATGATTTTACGATTCTTCCCTCTACTCACATGAATTCGAAAAAGCCGAATGTAGCCATCAACGGTGGTTACAGCAAACACCCAACGATATGGCATGAATACAATATCGGTAATGCACAGGCCCAAATCTGCAGAAGCACCGGGGTTACTAGTGACAGATGCTTCAAGTTTGGCGGTGTCCCAAATTTTTAACTTTCCGCATCTTGACCCAGTCACTATTATCTCGGAAGTAGAATTAGCAGTCACCTTGGTAATTGGGTCAATCGTTTTGGGATTGTCGTTTAAATTGCAAGAAGCGACTTGCACACCCGTGATGCTTAACTTAGAGTTTATGCTTTCTTCTCGTCTGCCCTTTAGAACTTGTCCAAATTCAGGGAAGTCGTCAATCAGGGGATCGAAATCAACGTTCTTCAAGAATTTTAAGATGAACGGATTAGAGCCCTTGAAATTATTCCGGATAGTAGTGGAAATAATTTTTTCATCAGTAGTGCTGATAATTTTGTGTGCGGTTTCGGAGTTTGCATTGGCATTGTGTAAATGCTTGTGGGTAGATTGTTTGTCATCATGATGTATTTCCAATTCTCCGAAAACGTTTGCATCGTGAGTTTGCAAAGAAGCCTTTGCCTTTCCGTTGTTAGGGAGTACTAATGAGAATGTATCATTTCGAGATACGATCGAGACGTTGCAAGGCTCAGCACCAACCTCAACGCTTACCTGAGTACCTCGCCTCTTGGAATTAATGGGCTCAGATTTATAACAGATTTCGAAAAAGATGGTTTTTGGAGAGATATTGATCGAAGAAGCTAGTTCGAATTCACGCTGAGAACTCATAGTTCCTTGCGGGCCAGATCTACTACCCACTAAATAGTTCTTGAGGGCGAAAACTTTCCACAACTCTTTCTCCTCCAAACCCACAGCCTTCAATTTCAAAACCCATTGCTTGTCTTCAAACGATAATGGAATGTCTGCAGAAGAGATCGACTCGTCCGACTGAAAGCTCGAATTGAGTCGCCCAGCGTACACAGAACGCCCCATATCTTTGGTGTATGAAACAAGGTTACGTTTGCCATTCTGTTGAAATATAGAGATTCGAGTTTGTTTCCAGAAAAGAGACTTAGTGCTGGAACTCAGAAGCCACGCAAGAGACGTCTCAATCACCTGCTTGGAGATGGGCCGCGTCAAGCTGGGATAAATGGTATCCCACGATATCACGGAAATATCGTAGGAAAGATACAATTTTAGTATTGGATATAAGAAGCAGAACCGGTCTGCGTTCAGAAGATTATCAGATATAGCAAGAATGAGAAAAATAACGTGCTGCCGTATCCATTCGTTAGGTTGTAAAAGAAGCAGGATAGAACTTTGAAGCATGTCTTTGTAGATCGACCACGCATTGAAATCAGTAGCTGGATTTATAAGTTTCTCCTTAACAAAGTAGTTGAAAATCTCCAACACTTTTATCACAATAAACAGCTCATGATCACTCAAAATTTGAACCAACAATGGAAGAATGTACTGCTCAAAAGATAGAACTCCGATGAAGTGTCCAATTTTTAAAATTGAAGATAAGAATCCGAGTCTCAATTGATAGCTAGAGTCGTTTAGATAAGTGATCAAATGAGGCAAAATCACATCGTTGGTCTTGTCTACCCCAAAAAATTGGCAAAGTGGTAAGATATTATTGACAAGTGTTAGGCGGACATTTACATTTGCATCAGTTAAAAGCGCCTCAGTTATGTCTTTGATGTCCGGCTCCACCCGAACATTTGCTGAATTAAATAAACCTCGCAAATCGTCGCTTTTCAGAGTAACAGCATCTCCTACTTCAAGAGGCGCTTCGGATAAAAACGATTTAAACGTTTGGGATATGTTGGCCAAATATGGGAAGCAATGCGCGAGGGTACACTTCAATAACGCCACTTCTTCTTGAAAAGGGGAATTCAAGAATGCAATGCTCTTTAATAGAGGGCAGATGAATTCAGGAAAGACTAATGCATTGATTGCATTTATTCCAGAACATGTGCTGAGTAAATTGGTCATACTCAAGAGTGCAACCCGGGCCACCGCGGCCGAGAAGTTGCATTTGGATGAAATATCCGTCGGATCAAGGAAAGAGTTGTCCTGATGCCGTGAAGCTTCTAAAACGGAGTCTTCGAGAAGGCTGCAAATGTATGGGAGAGAACGGTCAAGCTTTGACTCGTCATGGATTCGTTCAGATAAAGCAAGTATGATTTCGCAGGCTCGTATTTTACTTCTAGGACGTCTAACGGATCCTAAAAACGAGAAAACTGTGTCTAGAAGCATCAACGCTCCTTGCTGTTGGCCCGACCCATTTGCCTGAGATTTAATTTGGTTGGCTGTTTTAAATCGGTAATTTTTTGGGATTCCCAGAAGTCCAAGCTTAAGATGAGGGAAACCATCGTCATAGCTATTTGAGTTTTGTGAAATCCGTGTTCTAGAATCATCATCATAACAAAATTCAAAGGCTGTAGCGATTTTATGGTAATTATCGTACACATAATCAATTTTTCGGTCACTCTCTGAATAGTTTTCGTCATTGCCCTCTGAATACTTTCTAGAAATGCCGTTTAGCTCAGACATGAAGTCAAAAAGAAAGTCGTAGAAGTACGTGGGGAATAAAATTCCGCGCTGCTTTGTTAGAATCTCGGTTGCAGTGGGTCTCTTGTCAGCATCCAAGTTCAAAAGGTCATTAACGAGCTCGCGCATTTGTGGCTCTTGGATTCTAAGTAAGTTGGGAGATCCTTCGCCTCTCTTATACTTGTACAAATCGGAGAGCGAGAACGTTGCCTCACCATCCAGATATAATTCGGCAATCACGCATCCTACTGAGAACATATCCGCAGATTCTGAAAGTTTCCAATTCAGAGTATTCCGAAGCATTGAAGCGCGCTCGACCTTACTGTAAAAACGTTCTGGGGCCACATAACATGACCTACGATTGGATGAGTCAAAGTAGAACACAAATTCAGATGGATTATCGTCCGGCAAATATACTGGCTTGGTGTTTTGAGCAAAATCCGTAAGCACTAGCCAATTAGCGCTAGTAAGAAGAATATTCTCGGTCTTAATGTCTCCATGGCACACCAGTAGATCATGATGTAGTAGTTCCACTACACGCAATAGCTGATATACTATCCATAATTTTTCTATTGGTGCGAGGAAAGGACGTAACGACAACCGATCATACAAGCTTGTCTTGGCCAATTGCCGCACTAAGTAGCCCGCGGAAGAGGTCTCAATGATCTGATGCCATGCTAGGACGTTGGGATGTTGGGCCAAAAGCAGCGCCTCCTGAGTCAACCGTTCTGTGATAGTGTGAAGATCCACCTCGCCTTGCACTGGCTTGATAAAGATTTTCATGGCTACGAGCATCCCGCTGTTTCTGTCATACGCCTTCATGGTTTTGAGGAAACGGGAATTGTTAACCACCTCCAAGAACTCGTAATTGGAAAAAACATCTACATATGATCTAGTAGCCACAGTATGCGCATGAGGCGCAAGGAGGGATAAATTGGCTCCCATATGATGAAATTGAGAGTTGTTTGATGCTGGATATTTAGGTCTGGGGTTACTGATAGACTGTGTGTAAGAGGAAAGGTTCAGGGACAGAAAAAAAAGTCATAGATTTCTTTGCGCTATTAATCATTGATGAATCAATACATTTATATTACGTGATATTTTTTTTAATTTGTTTGGGTCGATTGGTGTTGGCACTGAATGCTTTTTTGATTAGGACAATGGCTGCAAATCCAAACTCAATTTTCAAACTCAATTACACCATTAGTTTCGCAATCTTATAAAAAATTGTCGATGATTTCCGAATGCCTTCTTTCTGGACTCCTGCTTCGTCTCAACTCTCTAGTCTTCGATCCGGCTCGGGGTGATCCAGGTTTCAACTCTTGAAGCTCCCCGTCAACTACAAAGTGTTTGAGACCATATCTTTGCTTCTCATTTACCTTGAACTGAACTTCCGAAAGCATTTGCAGCATCCTATTTTTTATTTGTACGTCCTGGTTCAAAATATCGTGTGCTCTGCAATTGTCCAGAATAGCCCGAGTAAGCATATCATGAAACTGACAAAGGATCGATGCTCCACGCAGATCTCCTGCGAAATCATCTTGAATCTTTGAGAAGTGCTCGTAGAGCGGTTGGAAGTACAGCTGTACTAGGCGCTTGTGTTGCTTATACCTCAATAAGAACCAATCAAACTCACTGAGAATACTGCGGTACTGTTTCCTGTGATAAACAAGAACTTCCATGCACTGTTTTAATTGATATAGGTTCTCGTCGCTTTGGAATCGCAAAACTTCCACTTTGTCTTGTTCAGAGACAAGCAGTTTATACTCAGCCTCAAACTCTCGAACGTTGCGTTGAACTTGAAGCAAATGAGACTCGTGATGCGTAAATCCAATGTCCTCCACTGCTGAGTCAATGTGTTTTAACATCTCCATGAGGTATTGGTACTCGGCGCTGCAAAATTTTGCTGTGGCATAAAAGTTGTGAGTGATGGTTGCCTTTTCCGCTATTGAAATGCAAGTCCTCAAAGAAGTATTCCTGAGAAACTCGTTGTCCTTGTAGAAAATGATCAATTCCATTTCCAAGTGTCGGTAGTTATTCCAGAAATTATCTGGATAAAACATGAGAAAAAAGAAAGATCGCTGCTTGAAGGGCTTTTCAGCACGAACGCACTTCAAGTACCGCTTTACCGCAGCGAGCATTTCTTTAACTTTCTCATCTTTATCTAAGCTTCTAGTCGTTTGTTTTTCCACTGACTGAACAATTGAACACCGTTCTGGGGGCTTTCCTTTTAACGACAACTCCAAAAGCAGACCACCACGAGAAGATTGTTTGGGTGACAATTCTGCTGAACGGGAAAATAGGGCTTTAGGGGTTAGATTTGGAATAATGCTTCTGTCAAGTTTGGGTGTTTTGGGTGCTTCCAAAGTATGGTATGTCTCAAAGCCTTTGGATCGAACACCAATTCTAGCAAACACCATTTGTTTGTATGTCATGGTGTTGATTCTACTGATAGGGTTTGCCGTTTGTGGCCGCTGCCGCTCGTTACTCGCATTGAAAGAAAGACTCTTCTGGTGACATAGTCTGTAATCATGCCCTCGAATTTCAGAGCAGATGCTCCCGTCCAGCCAAGAAAGAATCAGGTTCGAGTTATTGGACGAGTACGACCGCAAACTTTCATCATCGTCTTTTACTTTTGGAGCAACTGCTGCTTCATGCCCACGCGAGGATTTGGACATTCGCTGCTTTTGAATGCCATGGAGACAATTGAGTTTCACCCAGCTTTTACTTCTAGCACTACTTGAGTAACGAAACATTTTTGAGTGCAAAGGTTTTCAAAACTTGAAGAAGAACGCGTGCTGGCTAAAGTATTTCAGGTAAAAAGGAAAGTAATAAAGTTTCTGTCTTTGGGATGTTAAAAAAACTAACACCATAATCCCCCGGCGCTTTGCCATTTATAAACGTAAATTATTGTAAAAAAAAAATTAATAGAGGTAGCCTTGTCTTTTTCGTGGTTTTGTCCCAGGCTGGTTTCCTTAGAGAAATCAACCCATATTTTTAGCGTGAACATCTGAAGTGCTCCAATAAAAAATCTATTCGATGTAAACAATGCTTTTTCTAGTATCCGATACAATAAAAAGCTCTATATGATTTCCCCTCAGTGTCTGTGATGAGCTGTCTCATCATCAGACAACTCGAACGAATCAAACCTACGCAAGCCGACCGTCTCTTCAGCATCATAATCACTGCGAGACATTTGCATGGATCTTCTCATTGAAGAGAAGCCCCCCACACCATTGTCCATAGGGGCCATATCCTTACTGGTGTGGACACCGAAGATCTCTCTATTGCTATTGTCTTCGGTGGATCTAGAGATGTTGAGCAAGTACACGCCCGAGAAAATGATGAGGAATCCAATCAACAACGAGATGATATTGACGGCGGAGGTAGTGTTGAAACCCTGGAAAAGAATGAATGACGCGGCGAGCGTGAATGTGGTGAACGTGACATAATACAACGGGTTAACTATGGAGGTATCAAACTGGTCCAAGGCCTTGTTGAAGTAGTTCATTTGCGTGAGGATGCAAACAACCACGATGATGACGAAAACATAAGTTGACGCATGTGTAAGCTGGTTATTTCCGGCGAAGGTCAACTTCAAAGCAATTCCAAATGCCTTGATAGACATCACAGAAATGGACCCGACACTGGAGCAGATGGAAATGTAAATCATAGGGTTAGTGTGGCCGTACTTGGGCACAATCTTATATATCATGAACAACGCATACACGGTGACCAAGAACGCGTACAACAAAAATGCTGGCCTTGTTGCGTACTCCAAGATCTCATCGACAGTGGCCACTTCCTTGTCTGGAGGGGCATGGAGCACTATGATCACGGAGCCCATCAAGCAGATAGCACAGCCCATTTTTCCCAAAACACCAAGCTCCTCCTTCAAGAAGATCGAAGCGAGCACAGCACCGATAATCACGGAGAGAGCACCCAAGGGAGTCACCAAAATGGCCGGCGCAAAAGTGTAAGCGGCGAAGTTAGCGATTTCACCAACAGCCATGGTGGCTATGCCAGCCCACCAGATTGGGTTCTGTAGATATTGGTGGCCCGTGGAGTTGTCACCCCCAGTCCGGGACGTATCCATGAGGCCCTTTTTCGTGATTATGAACGAAGTACCAATGGCCAAGGACGAGCTCATGGCCAAGGCTAGCCCTATATACTTATCGTCAACCATGGTTCACAGATAATGGAAGACGGATATGAGTGAGTGTATTGGAAGGTTATGCTATAAGAGGTTTACAAAAATGTACTCCAGCCCTGAAACGTTGTTGTCTATAGATGCCAATCTAGGACGGGATTTCACAAATGAGATGAACTTTGTACTGACTTGAGAAATGAATTGACAGGAGTGTGTATGGGGTAGGACGTGTCCAATTTAGGAGATGTGATTATTGCAAGATTTGCTATATTAGGGTTTGAATGAATTGAAGATTTTTGTGTACTTCAAGAATTGTATTGATAATCCTTTTTTGGTTCTGCGAATTTTTCGTTGACGTTAAGTTGTGGTGAAGGGTCTGGCACTTGGCTTGGTACAGCTAAGTAATACCTGCAACGGAAACATGAACGAACCCGTAACACATACAGTTGATTGAAGTCTGGTAGAGAAGAGAAATCGCAACAACCTCAAATGGCGGCTGTAGGGCCGTTTCCAATTTTTAAATTTCGAATGTATTTTAGCTTCTCTTTTTTCATTTTCGAACTTGTTTAGTACTTCTACCAACGCATATTTGCAGCCAGCCTTCAGACTTCACATCCCATTAAAGTGAATTCGCAAGGAATTCATTTTCAAAATTTTTTAAAACTCGAATTCACTTCAAATAAAAAACAAAATTTTTTTCTAATTCTTGACACCAATGCTCATGCAAGCCACAGTTTCCTGCCTTCCTTCTTTACTTCTCCCTCATAAACTCCACCACCTCCTCCGAACCAAGCTCCATCAAAAATCTCAATTTTAATAATCCTCTACCCGGCTCATCATTTTCCCTCCCCTCTCGTCGTCCTTTGCCTTTCAATTACATATTTCCCATTTCAGTTATCGGATTCACGTGCCAATCTCAACGTGACCTTATCGTCATTCTTTGCAACCTCAACTCAGATTATCTACTAAACATACCCGATTCTGTGAAACTAGTCCTTTTTCCCCTACCCCAGATTCCGGTTTTTTGAACCTCCTCAAATATTCGAGGGTGTATTTATACATAAGACCATTTTAATTCACCTCTGTGGTCGTGTTTGCTTGCAATAGGTGGATTCGCGTTTGTGTCTTTGACGCCACTTATCTGGTCTAGGAGCCCATCACTACTTCACTCTTTTTGGAAACAACTGCAAAAAGAGCCCTCCCATAATCAAATTCTTTCCATCTCTTCCGCTGTGATCTATCAAGTTTTCTAATCGATGTCTTCTTTGAGCGACAAGAGCCCTGTTATAGACCTGGGCACGGGTTTGCGTAAGCTTCTCTCCTCACATCATTCGGTATACAATGTCCTCATTAACCCCGAATTGGACCAGCCAGGCCCCGAGACTGCTTCTCCTGGTCCTAGTAGACTTCCTGAGTTGGCTGCTTCTGCTAGATCATCGGGGATATCTCCATCTCCTCCACCTTCATCTGCACTCGAACTATCGGCAACAATCGGTGACCGATACAGCCCCATTCAGCCATGGCAAACGCTCAATTTGGCCCCGGACACTTTGCAGGAGTTTGCACGACTGTTTCGGCTTAATTCACCGTTCAGCTGTCCAAGTCCTCGTCCGGCTAGTGCCTCGATTCTATCCAACAGCACCGATGACGAAATGCCCTCGGAGTCGCTTGTCATGGTGCCTTCCGTAAGTAAATTGAAAGTCTTGGTTTTTGAAACCGATGAAGAGGATAATGATCTCGTTGATGAAGATAATGGCGACGAGCTACGTCTCGTTCCCTCAGCATCAGCCGCTGTACCTGAATTTGACGACGATGACGAGACTCTTACGTCAAACAATCACGCGAAGTCCATGCCTCCTTTCCTTAACTCGCAGAACACGTACCAGCTGTTTGTCATGCCCAAAATGTCGTTGTCGCAAGATTGCATCAAGTTTCAACTTACAATCTTAAGTTCCAACAACCAATTGATGATCCAGGAATGTCACAGCTTAATTACCATGATAGAAGATGCTGTCCAGTCTCCCAACTCTTCTGCGCGCTTGCATGTTTCGCATTTGGCGCTCAGCCAGGCCCCGCTGAAGGTCGAGCTAGGTCTTATGCATAACTCCCATAGTTTGTTTCTCGTTAACGATGGCCTGTTAGTATTGAGCGAGGCCATGACTGCTGTAGCACGGTCCATTCCAAAAGGTGCTGATGTGGCCAAAGTCTCTGTCATCAACATTTTAACCACTAATTACTTTATCAACCTCTTTGAAATAATTAACAGTGTCACACCACACCAGATCTGGAAAACTTCAACGCTCAAGACTGAGAAGCTTTTCAGCAAGATTAAGTCCTTCATTGAGAGCGAGATGGCGAGTGTGAAGAAAACGACAAAAGAGCAAAAGCGTAAAAAGGCTAAGAAGGGTAAGAAGAAGCCTCTTTCAAAACTGATTCCTATTGAAGGCGTGGTAGAGAGCCAAACTTACCAGACCCTCAAGAACTCATTGCAAGACGAATTGGCCGCCCTGCTGACTTTGGATCATGTTGATCCTTTGAATCTTTCGTCCAGTCTCGGTCACGTCAGATTGATTGTCAACAGCATATCCAAATCGTTGGCCTTTGGATCTTCGAAGGACTTCACATCATTGAAACGTATGGTTATTGTCTGTGGCTTTTCTGTTGGCATTGGCGTTGGCATACTATTAACTGCCAATGAAATAGTCAAATTTGTCAGTGAACAGTACCATAAGTTCAAAGTTTTAACGTTTACCCTGGATGCTGTACCAGAGAAGCTAGTCGAAATATCAATATATCCTTCGGAATTCTCGTCAGTGCTGGTCACCGAGAAGTTTAAGGTAGCTACAGAATACTTCATGGAGGGCCTAGACGATGTCTACGACTACTATATCAAGGACTCTCTTGTGGGAGACTTTGTGTTGTCGCTTGGGCGAGTTGTCAATGTCCTTACCTCCGATATGCGCTCTTTTAGCTCGTTATTGGTGGCATCCGTTCATGGAGGGTACGATAAATCATCGGCATTGGTCTCCTCGCTTTTCCTCTAGTGCTGTGTAGACTAATCAGCTCGATTTCATTTCATAATAAAGATTTTCATTGGTAGTTTAACGTCTTATTAAAGGAGGTCTCTCGGAGAAATTAGGAATTTATTCGGACTCTATTGTCTGCACTATATACATTAACACCACCGCTCCATTTCAGCTCACCATAAAACTAACATTCTTATAGAAATCGAGCATCGGGTTTTCTCCCTTCTTTGTGGTGGTGGCCTCGACGTCTGCCCATTGCTCTAAAAACTCCAGGTGGTGTTCAACTTTTGCCAATTTTCCAGTCACTTGTCTATACAAATCTTGTGCAAGTTTAAAATCGGTTGGAAACATAATGTCAAAGTAGCCCTGATGACACATAAACGTTGAGACATCAACCATTCGGTCCTTCAACACAGTCTGGACGACAGGGCCATTGTGATATCCTGGTATGGTGTTCAGGAAGCTATGGAAATCGGAACAGATGAGCGAATGTTCGGGGAATCTGTGTTTGAGGACACGGAAGAATTGCAAAAGCCGCGTTGGAATAAATTCACCAGGAGTCAAGTTATCTCTTAGCGGAAAGAACTTATTTTGCAATGAAAGCTTCAATTGAGATTGAAGAAGAGGGTGAACCTTTTCAGCATGCCTTCCAAAAGGGACCATGCTTGTAAGCAGTTTGAAACGGCCGCCCAATCCTTTCGTTTGGGGTAAAATCGCGTTTGAGCCGTTTTCCCTGAGCTGCAAAAAGAGGTCGGTGTGGTAGCTCAACTCTGGTGTGAAAAATTGATAGAAATCTCCAAGTTTATCGACCAACACATGGCCCTCATAGGGTATTCCTGTTGTAGCATCATATCTCACCAAGTCATGTGAAAAGTTGTCGAAAACTTCCAATGCAATGAAAAAACAATGGTCGTCTACAGTGATATCCCAGTCAAAGATCGACTTGTTGTAGATCTCTAACTTGTTTGTGTCCAAACCGCGAGACACTAATTTCTGGTTGAGAGCCAGTGAAAGTTGTTTCAGAGCTAACTGCGATGTGATTTCGATTATCTTGTACTGTGTTCGGTTATAGATGTCGGGCTCGGTAGTCTTTATGTAGTTGAGAATATTACACATCAAGGTTCCGTTTCCTCCTCCCATTTCGTATATGATAAGATCCTCATACGGATAGCATCCGTTGAGTTTGTAATTTACAATGATATAACGGGCTAATGCCTCTCCGTAGTATGGGGAGAAAAGCTCTGTTGGTGTATGCCACAATTGAAGGGACTTTTTCGATTGGGGGAAGTGGCCAGCAGCCACCATATCTTGTTTCTGAACGCTTTTCGCATATTTTACTAATCGAGTTTCACGCTTCGGTGCCTTGGTGCTGTCCTTGGGAGGTGGGGGCACCTCGCTATGGAAGTCCTGGAATGGATTTTCATCTTTTTTCTTTATTTCGTCGTACTTCGCATACGCCGACTTCCACGAGTCCATAAACTCATCAGCATCTTCAAAATCATTATAATCGAAAGGTTTGTCTGTGTGGAAAATCTCCACCTCTTTGGAAAAGTACCCGTAATGAGGATTGTACAATGAGTCCTCGATAAAGTCCGAAACAAGCATTTTTGTCCGAATGGGCCTGTTTTTCAGACGCGCCATCCTTGCCGAGTTTGTGTTTGGGTAACTCTGGAACACATCTTGTGGAGATTGTTTCTGGAATGGGTAGTTTGTTGCATTCTTGTAAATGGCCTCCAATAGATTCCTTCTACGTCCGTCCAGACCTATAAGCGGATTCTCAGCGTTTTGAGTAGGTACACCTTGTACACTCGGATCGTCTTTTTTTGTGCCCGATGTGGGACTGGATGGATAACTCAGGTGGAGACTTGGATCGTTGTGGACCTTGAACGCAAATGACTCCGGTGTGATTGAGTATTCATGGTGGCCCGAGTCACCTTCGACTTTAAACGGAGCCTGTTTAAGTTTTTTGAAGAGGTTTCGTTTGGACGTCAACTGACGGTGTCGAAGCAACATGGGGTACATAGAAGATGAGAGATGAGGATGCAATTGATCTAACTGTTGAAAATATACAAGAGAAAAATGCTATGATCTATCCAAGATATATTTGAAGTCTATTAATGGCAAATATGGTAGAGCTTGTAAAATTGGACAATGTCTTGTATGGCTTTCGTATCCAAATGATATTAGCAGCCTAGCCTACCAGTGCATGCTTAGTGGAGAATCACGCAGTCTAAGTATGTGACTTGAAATGAAAATTAATTAATAATGTGTGTCCAAATGATTCGAAAAAAGGATGTCCGATCTCATTGTTGGCTCCAAGAACTTAGTCTCATCGTTTCTAACTGTCAGCCATCACAAGTGCATTTTGAAATGAACATCCACTCAATTTCATTGTCTTCAGTCCAAATCAGCCTCTTTCTGATTCTTATCGTTTTCTCAAGTCCGAAATTCAAATTCCCTCTACGATCTTCCTTCCCCCCTTCTGATTTTGTCCTATTTCTCGAACACCGTCTTCTCTCGCCCATCAAACTCGTCAATCGTCTCTATTATGGTCTTGATATTGTCCAAGCAGTTACTGATGGCCACTCGAATTACTCGGTCGCTTACTCCTGCGAACTCACATCGCAACTCGTTGTCGTCAGTGTCGAACTCCACAAATATCTCGTCCTTCTTCAAAACCGGGTCAACGGAGATCGAGTTGCAGGCAATTTGAGCCTGGCGACTATTTTCAAAGGGAATTCGTAGCTTTACGATGTGGTCAAGAGCCATTGTAAAAAAAAATGAGGATATGGGTTATAGGATGTAGAGTATAGAGAATGGAGATTAGTATGACGGAGTATAAGATAGCGATGGAAACGCACTTGGTGTTTATTATTGCTAAGACAAAAAAGCAAAACTTAACTACTTCATTTTCAATTCCTAGATTTTTTTTTTTTTTATGTTTCTTATCCATGCACTGAATATATGTTCCCCTTGTCGCTCCTTCGCTAATGTTTCATCTCTTCCTACTATACTTCAATATATCATGTATTAATGCTATGGTGCTGTGATGACACACTAAATTGACCTATATCTGGAATCTTAATCGCAAAAGAAATTTCTATAGAAGTTGCCATGGTTTTGTCGAACGTAATGATACAAAGACTTTCGTGAGCTTGTCAAGACGTTCGATCGAAGTGCTGATCAGGAAAACGATCCAGTGAATTGAAGGTGAAGGGTGAAAATTGGCTGAAAGGGTCTCGCCGCCGTCAACGAAGCTTAATTACCGTGCACTCTTCGTCGATGTCCTCGTCCAAAACGATATTCGCTCTCGTACACGGCGCCGTTTCTTCGTCGTCGAAAGTTTTGGTCCTTGCCGCCATCCTCTTTCGTCATTTCACTGGCCGCCTGGGTGCGCACTGATACGTAAGGTATAATTGATTTTTTGCGGGTGATTCTCACCGGGGATCCGCTTTTTGTGTAAGGTTTGTTAAATATGTTCATATGTGGTAGGCGGCTGATAGCCTGCCGCCTAGGGTTTGAAGTTGGGTCCTTGGCGACTTCCCCAGAGTTTGTTGGGTTGCGCACAGCGGTTTGTTCTCTCGTGTATGTAACTTGTGGCTTTTGCTTAATGTTTGAGAAGAGTGGACCTAAAAATTTCTTGGTCACTTCTGCACTAGGGCCTGTACTCCAATTTCCTGACCTGCTGTATCCATATCCGCCGCTATAACTACGCGCGAACGGGATATGTCTTATTGTCAGCTTACCGAATTGAGAATTCCGGATAACTCCAGTATCACCGGGTTTACCAGGAGTTCTAGCCTGAGCAAGCTCTTGCAAGAGCATTTCGTCACCATCTTTACTTAAAAGAGATTCCTCGTCTTTTAATATTGCCTTGGGGGGCTCCTTTTTGGTAGGTCTAACAGATTTTCGTGGGGTCTGTGGCTTAGCTCTTGTCGCAAGTTCTGAAGTGTCCTTGGTCTCACGCCGTTTCCGAGTTTCTTTCGGTGAACTCGTAGGTGCTTTATCTGTTCGCTGACTTGGAGATTCACCTGTTAAATTCACATTTTCAATCTTTCGTGATTTTCTGAGTTCTCTCATGTACTTGGTCATCAGACTGGTCCACTCGGCCTTGTCACTTGCGTTCTGAAGTCTCAATTTAGCTATCTTTAACTTCTCTTCGATGTTTGCATCCAAGTCCCCCATGACAGGTGTTCTGGGGATAAACTTCTGGCCCTTGGGTTGAACATATGCTTTCTGTTTACCGCCAAGAAATTCCGCGACATCAAATGAATCAAGCAACTTATTGATGGAGTAAGAATCTCCAGGTGGGATAGCATCCGGGTGCGAAGGTGTTACACAGCTCATACCAACCTCCTTACGGAGAACGTGATCGATGTCCACCTCCGAAAAGAATGCGCATGACTGAGGAACATCCTTTATGCCCAACTGTTCACAGAACATCCCTCTGGTCCATAAATTACTGATCTGAAGAAGAAGTGCACATTGAAGACTTTGGTCCTTGCGGACCATGTACCGCAATTCGTCATGAACGGTGATCATCAAGCGGGCATCAATGCCGAATTTATCGATAAGATACTCCATGGAAACGATCAACAAATGCAAGTAGTCTACGCCGCTGCTCTGGATAGCCCAGTTGATGCGAGATGTCAAGTAGTTGTTCTTGTTCAAATACTTTCTGGTCAAAGCATCCGTGATAGAAGCACCTAGGACAGGTGTCCGCGGATTTTCGAGTTGAGCTATTGTCTCGAGCGCATTGAACATCACAGACTCGGTACCGCCATGGTAGTATCTTCTTTCGAGTACCCGTGAGAAAGTCGACAAACCCTTCGTTTGGGTGTAAAGTTCCTTGGCCTTTTCCGCAGCTTCGGTGTCGCTCAAGTTGTTGCTACATTTCTGAAGAAGCTGTGTGGCAAACTTGACACCTGCTCCGTAGATTCGGCCGTAGTTAAAAATCTTGGCGTCATTTCTCAGAATTCCCATGATATCCGCAGTCCGAGAGTGAAGGTCGGTTTTCTCACATTTGTCTCCCTCTAGCGTCATCCATCCTAAGGCGGTAGACCCGTGAAGCTTAAACATGGAATCCCCGATTAGGGACGCAATCCAAAGTTCTTCAGAGTCTACATCGGCACCAACAAATACGTAATCCTTGGGCGC
Source organism: Australozyma bambusicola (assembly GCA_030563705.1). Classification (NCBI taxonomy): domain Eukaryota; kingdom Fungi; phylum Ascomycota; class Pichiomycetes; order Serinales; family Metschnikowiaceae; genus Australozyma; species Australozyma bambusicola. The sequence continues at coordinate 248,561 of JAJMJU010000008.1, read as the reverse complement.
AGTCACCATTGCCTTGAGTTCCGAGCCGATACGGTTACTTTTACTGTTTGAAGCAGTCAACCACGTGTTTTCCGTAGCACGACGGGTCACTGTGCCCATGGTACAGAATTTGGGAATAATCATCCCGATACCCTTATTGGCCTTAATCTCGGCCTTAGAGCTAAAGAAGCGGTTGCGTTTGGCCTCAGTGTCAGCATAAACTACGAACTGGTCCATAATACGCGCCCGGTTTCCCATCCAATAGGAAGCAGTTGCGTTTAAGGTAAGGATCTCCGACGCATAGTCGTACTCGGACGAAAGTTCCCCACTCTCAAAATACTTCAGGTAGCTTTTCGTCATAATCAATGTGCAACGTCGTTTTGGGCCCTCTGGGTGTGGAACACGAAATAGCTCGTATGCTCTATCACCCTCACGTAGCAACGAGTAAACGTCGTCAAACTGTTCTGGGTTTAAATCCACTTTTGTATACTTCTTCTCGATCAACTTTTCTACTTCTTCGTCTATCGCAGGCACCTTGAAACACCATCCGGCGGTGTTGGTCCAAACTAACGGGTATCCTTCCCATTTTAAGCGGAGAAGATACGGAGTAACTCGGGTACGAACAGTCAAGTTCATTTCTTTCTGCAGCTCTCCATCTTCGCCCTTAACGACTTTGAAGAGTTCTCTGTACCATTCCGGGTATCCGGTTAGAAACGCCTGTTTAGCGTACGGGGTTCCGTCTTTACGAATCTTGAATTCTTTTAGCGTCCAGTTTAGATGCATGAGCCACGGGTCCTTCTCAATGTTCGGCTTCTTGAGCTCATCTCCGGTCTCGATGTACTCTATCAACTCTTGTGCTCTTTCGCGGAGGATATTGTTTACCTTGTCGCGGTTCTCTTGATACACCGATTCGGCATTCTCTATATATTCTTGCCATTTTGTAGTTGTCGGACAGAAAAGTGTTCCCAACAGCTTTAATGCTGCAAACGAGACGGGGTGTGGGTTTTTCTCTCGGAATTCAGGATACAACTTCTTAGCCACTTTATAGGTAACATCAACATCTGTGGCACAGTAGGCCATCAAATCCTGGAAGTTTTCCTTGATATCGTGAAGGTCTGTGCTTGAGAACAAATTTCGAGTATCTTTGTTCATCTGGATACCACAGTGGAACTCAGCGGCACTGGCCAAAGAGTTGGTAGAGCCCTTATTGAGCCAGGGATCGTCCATAAGCTCCTGTGCAATATCTTGAGGAGAAATTATTTGGCTTTCGATGGAAACGTCTTCGTCAGCAGTTGGACAGGCTTCGGAGTCCAGCTCCAGGTCCTCTGTTGACATTTCAGACTTGTGCTTCTTGTGCTTGTGCCACAAGGGCCGCTGTTGAGAACAGAAGCCGCTGATGGCGATGTGGAGGGCCATGGCATCCAAGAAAAAAGCCTTGGACTGTTTAATGTTGTACTCCTCAAGCATGCGAGCTCGATCGTAACTGACATTGTATCCTACAACTAGCTTAGGCTTACTGTGAGTAGCCATGGGTATAAGATGCTGGAAATCTTTGGGCGTCTCGTTAGTGAGGACAGGAGACACCCACGAATACCACGCCTCTGGCGATGCTGCTGTTGCAAGCACGGGGTATGGAGACACTTTGTACAAGACTTCTACATCGAACACTAGGCCATCTTCGAGCGGGTAATCAACTTTTTCGGGTTCTTGACCGGGAGCATAGCGGGTCCAGCCTGACTGAAGCTCCCATTTCGTAGGTATTGGAGGCAAGTTTGCCTGAACATGGAGAAGTTTCTCTGCTAGATCCGTATATGGTTTAGCGATTCTAGAGCCGATTCGCGAGAAGTGCTCGTCAAGTGTGTTTTGTCCAACCAAATCGGGGAAGTTGGGGATCTCAATTGGCTCGGAGATCTGAGTCTTTTTACCTAGAAGGTTTGCCTTCCGTAGATGTTCTGTGGACAACGATAGTAGCTCTTTATCGGCGAAATTCTGAAAATCCTGGGGTGTGCTTCTCGGGAAGAGTTTGCTGTGTAGCTCATTAGATAGATACTGGATACCCACCTGGTTGACTCTCGGTTCCTGATTTTGTGGCAAGGACACATGCAATCGTCGGTGCCACTGCCTGGGCCGGAAATTTCGGATACCCCGTGTGCAAAGGGTATATTCTCGAAGCATTTGCCAGCGATTTTTTGCCTAATGGCCTGTTGATATGTAGTTGTAGAGAATTCGTGGGGTTAGTGGCTTCAGGTGCGTGAGATGATGCTGACTGTAATGACAACAAAGACAGGACAGGGTTTGTGCCTTTTCTGCAGGCGTCTGGTGTGTGGGTGTTGCTCCGAAGCTTGTTTGTATTTTGAGCCTCAAAATTGTTTAATGTGGTGAAATGTGTCGTCTGAGTGGATCCGGATTCGTCATAATTGTAAACAGATGAGGTTGGGTTCTAAGCAGAGGTACTGCACGGGAAAGGTTGAGTTTAAGTATCTGTATGCAGGATTTGATAGAGTAGATCAATTTAGTGTCACTATTGAGTAAGGGTCTATTTTGGAAGGAGGGTTTCACGATTCGTTTGAATAAGAACTGATTTTGATACATATTGAATCTTCTGCGTCATGGGCGGGATACCGCTGGTGGGATAGAGAGAGAAATTTCAGATGAATGAGACAAGGGAAAACGGAGATGCATCCGTTGAGAACTTTGGTTGTGGCTTTGAAATGAGTTCCTGTGGGAATGATCTATGGTGACCCAGGTTGTTGTTCGTTTCCTTCCGTCATTCACTGACATGAGATACAATTACGGTCTTTACTCGAGGTAGTAAGAAAAATGCTTTGGAAAAACATGAACATTCCCTACTGGTTTGAAACGAATTCGCAAAGAAAAAGAAGAGCATCACTTCTCGAGACAGTTGGACCAGTGGAGTACCTCAGAGTCAAGAAGTATCCATGTAATCTTGCAACAATTCATTCTACCACAACTATTCATTTGGATACGTGTCAACTAATTTTTCTGATCAAAACCTAAAGCAAAAGCTTGCTTCTTATGGGTGGCTAGGCTCTGTTTTTTTGCATATCTGGTCGATTTGCAGCCAATGAATCGAGCGTTTCTGGACTATCCAATTGATTTTCACGAGATACATTTTAAATGGAACGATGGATCTTGTGAAACAAGCGAAGGAAGCATTTTAATTAAAAGGACTTTTTTGGCCAATCTCAGAGTTTTCATATTCTTCTAAATTCCCCCTTTTACAGGGGAGTTCACAAAGTTCAAGGAAAGCAAGAACGTAAGTACTAAAAAAAAAGCAAAAAGAAAGAAATATACCCAAGTTTATCTCCAGACACTCCAGAAAAAAACTACAACTTCTGCCTCTTTTTTTTCCTTTTTCCCCTGTCTCATTCCTGCTCTAGTTCCATTCTTTCCTAACCGAACTACCAAACGATGACCAAATATTCAAAAGCCCCTCGAACGACCAACTCCCAAACTCCAAACTCATTGCTAATTTCCTGAATCCCAAAAGTACACCCCACGGAGGCCTTTGTTGTGCCGCGCCGTCCGTATTAGGAAATTCAAAAACACTGAGCCCAGCGCAGTATATAAAGAAGAACACCGATAATTGCGAAACGATGTGACAAAAAGAAAAACATTTGAAAATTCAAATATTCGAGGCACTTCATAGCAGAGAATTTCGAAAAAAAAAATACCGAAAGAAAGTAAAACATCCCGCTGCAATTTCTCTATCTACGAGCTCGCGCTGATACCCCCCAAGTAGGACGGACACTTGACCGCGCACAAACAACAAACGTAAACACTTCTCCACTGTTTTTTTTTGCAACTTGCAGCTTCTCACACAGAAAAGCTCAATTGAAACAAAACAACAAACGCTGCTTCTACTGAAAAATGTCTGAGTTTAAAAAATTCAAAAAGGCTGATTTAGCCAAGGTTGTCCGCAAGTTCGGTAATGTTCGCTCCAAGGACACCAAGCTGTCTTTGCTCGAAAGACTCGACGCCTACAGCAAACACGACCCTGAAGCATACCGCCAACTCGTTGAGGAATTCGAGAGCGGCGTGAATGATGACGATGAGGAGGAGGAAACCGCAACTTTGGTTGAGGTCGACGTGACTGAGGAAGAAGAGGATGACGACGACGGTGCAGACGAAGAGGAGACGGACGTCGCTGATGAAGAAGAAGTTGACGACGATGCAGAGGAGGACAAGGACTACAACGCTCCCCCTCCCATTGACTTCAAGGAGTACGTCGTAGACCCTGCCATTGCGTTCTTCGAGAACTCCTACGAGAAGCTTCTCGAGTTCACCGACTCCGTGGGGTTGACCAGCGCCGAGTTCAACGACGATGTCAGATTCCACTTGTCTAACACCATCAACTTGACCTACTTGGAGCTTCTTGCAGAAGTGTCTTACTTCTTGTACTTCTACGTACCTATTGTGGAAGTTCGCAAGAACAAATTCTTGCCTCAATTTTTGAAGGACCAAATGCTGTACTTAGACTCCAATATTCTTACCCCTGATCTCTCGTATTTGTTTAACTGCACCGTGTTCTCCGTTCTTGTGCAATGGATCCTTTACGCAGTTCTTGTCCCTGGTGTAATCTCATATTACATTAACTTCACCAGAAAGGTTGTGGTCATTGAGAGCGACCAAGACGATGAGGATGACGAGGAGCTCAGCTACGTCGTTAGACTCCATCACTACGATCCATTGATCTTCTCCTTGGCTAAGATTGTTATCTTCTACTTTATCATCAAGAACGGTGCTTTTACCACCATCGACTCCGCTGAGGGTATCTTGCACGTCTTGAAGGAGTACTTTTTGGTTAAGTTGGGTGTTTACCACGACTTTGCCGTTGGCTTGGGTAACTTCCCCTTGGTTATTGGTGCCGCCAACGTCGTTATTGGTCTTTACTCCCAGTTCGAGGACTTTTAATTGAAGACGCTTGATGGAGTAGTGGAAAACAGTTTCAAAACAACGAACCGAATGATTTGAGTGTGTTTTGAGGCCCACTTTTGTTCGAGTCTGTTTTCCACTTAAGTATTCATAAGGCTCTGTCCAACTATCTTTTATTGTATAGGATCTTTAAAGCGGCAGCAAGATCATGTTGCAAAGAACTTCATTTCTGAACATGTGTTTTTATTATTATACTCGCAAGAACTACCTTATGTAAATTGCATGTAGTTTAGACTTTCATTTAATTGCTACTGTGCTTTATTAATTTCCCGGTTCTTTTGTTAATAAGAGTTTCTCTTTTCAATTAGGAACTGCTATTTCCATGCCTATTGTTACAAATACTGAAAATATTGAATATTCGCAGAGTCCTCAAGTTGCCCAGCCTTCAAAACGTCAAAATTACTTAAGCGGCCATTTCGTCTTGATTCCAATGAGCCCCAAGTCGTTAGAAAGCTCGTCCACGGTAGCACCAGCGGGTCCAATAAACAGCTTCATAATCTTGGCTACAAGCGCGGCATCATTCAGCAGCTTGGTTGATTCGTCGCCATAAGCTGGCTTGGGTGCAGCTCGTCTCCCGGGCCGTCTCTTAACGGGCATCGGTGTTTCCGAAAGATTCGTGTCGGATCCAGACGTACCATAGTCGTACAAAGGGTTCTGGAAAATGATATGGCGTGTAACTTTCGCTTTGTTTGCCGTATCTTTGGTAGCGCCGGCCTTGGAAGGGGCCTCGCCAGTAACGAGCTTGAATTCACTTTCGGTAACAAGCGGCATGTAATCGTCCACGAGGGCGTCATGCTCTCGGTTTGTATAAACTTTTGAGAACTCAGCAGGCTCAACCTTGTCATCGTTCTCAACGGTTTCTCCATCGTCTTTGAGAATCGCACACCGGAAGACCTCTTTGATCTCTCCTGAATAGTCCTGGTCAACAAAGCTATTGAAGAGTTTGGCGCTTTCTCTACTTCGAATATTGGTTATGTCGCCCTCATTTATTGTCTTGTGTACCTTTGCTTCGTCTAGCACCAGTTTTTGGTGCTCCAAAAAGTTCTTGAGTTTTTTTAACTTGTTTACAAGAACTGCGTTCATGGTCTTATACAGACGGTGAGATGTCTGGTAGAAACCCATGAGCACCTTGAGTTTGTCATAAGTGTGTTGAATCTTTAATCGAAGTAAGTCGCAGTCCATCTCTGCTTGTCTTTCGACCAGATACAACATGAGTTCTTCATCTTGGATTTGTTCTTTGTCATTTGTGTAAAAAACCTTGGATGACTGAAGTAGCTCTAGCCTTTTCAAAAGACTTCTTTTTTTGGTATTGAAGATCTCGCGACTATGCGTATTAAACTCCCGGTTCACGTCAGCAAAGTTTTGTCTCAATTGCTCCTCTTTCCTAATTTTCAAAGAGCCTACCGAATTTCCCAACTCTTTAGAGGAATCCGTGAAAATCTTTCTAGCCTTATAGTCAGGCTGGGATGTAAGATTTTGGGTCGAATACTCGAGCGGGAGCGAAAACTCGGGAATGTATACTTGTCCATCCACTGACGTCTTTGGTGCAACCTTAAGGTAATTTATGCGAGTAATAGACTGGTACGGAATGAGATTCGTGTTTTGTGGCCTGAAATTAGGATCAAATTGGTCGGATGTGTCCACCTGGACCGCAAACTCCATATATGCACGGAGGCCATCGTCGGCACTGCGTCCACTACTTTCGTAGCCATAGTCCAAGTCCAGGTCCGAACCCCGGAGGCTTGTCTGAACCATGCGCCGTAGCTTCTGTACGGTTAATCCCTCTGCCTCCGCCTGGGCGTATAAGTCGAAGATCGAGCCCGCAGCACTGGCTAAGACCATATCTGCTCTAGGAATGTAGGACAGGGCCAAAAGCCACAGCGCAAACACTTCTGTAGGTGCCAAGGGGGCTTGATCTGCAATGAGAGGATAAGGCATATAGTTCGCCGGCGGGAAAGGTAGAGGCGGCGCTACTGGATAGACATAGTCGCCAACTTTCACATTTTCCAATTCTTCCGGCATAACCATCAAGAGATCACGTTTTATTGTCGGAAGAGGAGGGTATACTATTGGGACCATTGCTCCTAAAGCAGAAGACGTAGTTGCGTTTGCAGCCAGGGGTGCTTTAGGCGGAGGATAAGCCGCCAACGTCAGATCGAGCTGCTCTGTCTTTTTCTCCGTAAGATCCACTTTGACATCACAGAAAAAATCACTAACCCGCAAGGGCAGCTTGACCACGGGCACGAAATTATGCGGGACACAATGTGCCAACGATGGCACTCCAATATTTGCCAGACGACCTGGCTGGGAGAGCGTGCGAGGCTGACCATGATAGTCGAATATCTCAGCAGGCGCAGCAGGCAGCACATCCATGCGGATTCGCTTGAATACCCGTGCGACATCTTCGAGCGGCGGTACATAAAGTGAGGCGGGCCGCTTTTCTGTTATTATAGTCAGCATTTTAAGAGGGTGTGGGCCAACGACTATACAGCTCGAAATTTTTTACAGAAAAAGGTTTGGATTATGAAGAGAAGCGTAAGTAATGACTGGGGAATGTGTGCAACGAAAAAGTGAATCTCAGATTGGGAATATAGCCAGTATGAGGCAGTTGATAGAGAAATAGTATGGGTGCAAATTGAAGAATCGGGTGTAGAAAAAAGGCTACGACGGTGCATGCAGGTCTGTGACGTTTCCAAGGAAAGAGAAAAAGGGTGAGGAACATTGTAGTTTCGGGGAAAGATTTGAATTGAGATGATGGTGATTGGCTTTAATTTCGATTGGAATTTTGAAATTATGGAGAGGGGACTTTTTGGATGGAAAATGTTGGGGAATTACTTACATTCGGAGGCGGATAATATACGATTATAAGGGACTACTAGGATTGAGAGATTTAACTAATGCGTCGATATGATATTACCTTAAAGAAAAAATAAAGTCTTTGGTTGTTTTCTTTGACTTCAAAAATTGGAATTCACAAAAACCACTCCTTTCAAATGGCCCTACACCATGAGGTCCTGTAATAATCAATCTAATTAGGCTATAAACAAAGCCAAGCAGAAATGCAATTCATTCACCTTGTCGATTCAAGTTTTATTTTTCTACGGAAAGTTTTCAAAGTAACTATTAGTTCTACAATCCCAAAAAGTTCTGAATTGATGCCAAGTACAATCTGTTGCCCTAAACCCCAATCCGTCTCGTCTCCAAAAGACAAAGAAAACAAAACAAACTCCTGAAATCTTCTGTAATAGTTCATCGATCTCTATTTTAAAAAAAAACCTGAATTCTCCTTCCCAATTTTACTCCACATTCTCTCTCCAGGTCCTCCCACACCTTCTCCACAATGTGCACACACATGTATACTCTTCACCCCTACATCTTATTCTTCTAAAGTATTGGCAATCCACACCACCCTGTTTCAGTGAGAACGTCCTCGAAACGTATTTTGTTTAAAAATTGATCGTATAGGTAACCCCCTCTCGCTGGCCTTTCAATTGTGCAAGCGTGTAGTGTGTCGTTGCTAGTGCTTCTCCAAACAAAAACACGCAATCTCGCAAAGCTAACACAAACCCGCCAACACAACGTGTTTGCCTCTCTTTCAGTTAACTACACTTTCTTTAGAGATTCACTCAATTATCCTATAGCCGCTTGTGTGTCTTCGAAAACTCGCGCTGTTTCGTTACATCCGTACTCGGCAAGTCACTCACTTGAATCGGCGTCATCGCAATCCATTCCTTTCTTGCAAGTACCACAGCACTTTCATCCCATCTTTCAAATTCCAACTAATCTCTTTTCGTGGGAACTGCTGATTTTCCTCCCTCCCTTAATTTACACCTCTCCGTAATGCCTCCCAAATCGGCTGCTAATTTCCAGCCCAAGGATATGGTTCTTGCGAAAATGACGGGATTCCCCGCTTGGCCGTCCTTCGTCATGCCGCCGGAGATGATCTCCGACTCCATCATGCGCGCAAAAAAGAAAACCGCCAATATTTGCGTGATTTTCATTCCCGACGGGGACTTTAATTGGATGAACGAGAAGTCGCTCGAGGCGCTCACTCCAGAAAAGTTGAAGTCGAAAATAAGCAAGCTTCCAAAGGACAAGCAAAAGCCCAAACCTCGCAAGAATGGCGCGCGTACAAACAACGTCGCCGAGGCCTTGGTAGCCGCGGACGGGTTAGACTTCGATGAGTTCATGGAGGAGTTGGCCGACGGAAAAGATGCCACAAATGACGAAGAGGACGAAGAAATTGAGGACGATGCTATGGATGTGGACTCCGAGCAAGAAAAGGATACGAAGATAACCAAAAGAAGCTTGCCGATGGTGTCTGACGACGAAGAAGTCGAACCAGAGAACGGAAATGGCACCGCAGAGAGAGAGACCGCAAGCGAGCCAATTGCCTCAAAAGGAAAAAGTACAGAGAAGCATGGGCAGACAAAGAGCATAGATGGCTCGTTGTCGAAAAGACCGCGGAGAGAAACCACCAACGGCAACAAAAGGAGCTCTGGTAGCTTGGATGTTGAGAGTGCCCCCGAAACTAATGGCAAGCACAAACTGAAAAAGGATAACGGAGCTGCGTCACCGAAGGCGATGTCTGAAAAGGATAGACAGCACCATTTCTGGCTCTGTCGAGTTAAGCTACAGCGTTCGCTTATTCAAAGAAACCAGTCCGCAACACCCAAGGATCCTAAGCAGTTTCCCCCTCCATCTGTTGATGAGTTATCTTTCGCTCGTTTGATATTGAACCGCTTAGACTTATATCCCGTCAATGTTGAGCTCTTGAGGGAGACCAAGATTCACAAGGTCTTAAAATGTATATTGAAAGACGAAGATCTCGCGTATCCCGATAGTTTCCGTTTACACGAGAAGTGCGAGGAGCTATTGAAGAAATGGAAGGAGCCAATCGACCAGCTTAAAAATGAAAAGCAGTCGAAGTCGGATACACGCGGAACCAGCAAGCTGCTGAAGGAAGAAGACGACTCGTTGTTAGATGCTGCTTCTGCCCCACTGGCGCCATCTTCGAGTGCCACTGCCAACACTGAAGTTTCGGCACCTGTTGAGTCAAAGTAAGGGAGTTTTTTATTCCTGATAATTAGAAGGTAGAAGTCAGAGAAATATACGTGTATCGTAAAGTATGAAATTGACGTGACGATACAGTGGCAGGAATGGTAATGTGTGATATGTGTTGGCGAATAACTTGTTCAACTATGTGTAAATGAGATCAAAGAAGGGCACTTTGATTTATTCCTTGAGATGAGGGATGTAGAATTGATATAAAAATGTTATGTATGTAATTTTGTATGTAATTTTTCCAAAGTTAATTGAATTTGTTGTACTAGGATATGGTAGAAAATGAGGCTTTGAAGAAACTCCTCAATTAACATGGGCGGTTCATCCCCAATTTATTCTAATGTTAACTTTCTTTTCACTGATAAGAGACATATGGATGCTTCTAACATTTTGACCCATCACTTTATATTCGATGATGATAATTTAAAAGAAACGCCTAAATCACAGCCTCACCTGTTCGAAAAAATCCATGCTTCAAGTCAATTCAGTTGATTTTCATATATAAAATCAGCGTATTTTGAAATTCAACTTTTAATGGTGCTACTTCAATATCTCTTTTCTTACATATTCTAACCATCCATTTCTTACCATATTGCGGTATAATCACATGAAATCGTACATAGGTTCATCATTCCTACAATAAAAACCCCCTTTTCTTATTTCTTTTCCTTTTTTTTAGAATCTTGATTCATTACTTGTCATGGTCCGTTATTGCCGCTAAGACTTCTAGACTCTTCCTGCATGTAAACTCTACACCAGTCACTGACTGGCTTTGATCAGAAGACGGTTCGCGCACGACGTATGCCCCCCAAATTTCAAAAGACGAGAGTACGGGCGGGTAACTGTTCATTACCTGCAGGACCTTCTATTGAAGAATCGATACAAAACCCTTCGATATTTCCACGATGTAAAGCCAAAAGTGAAAATTTAGTATTTTTGAATCAAAGAGAAAAAGCCCGTACCCTCAATTCTCTTTTAAAAAATCGAAATCCGCCCATTTTTCGCGGCAAAGTGGTGCGCATAGTTCCCCACGCCCTACATCTGAGGCCAGGCGAAAAAAATCCACCGCGCGACCATTTCAGGCCCCGAATTTTTCTTTCTTCTTTTTCTTCCCATCCCAATTTCCTTAACTATGGCTGACGAAGACGTATGTATTTGGAACCTTCGGTTTTCGGTAAAGCGAACTGAAACAGCGCATCCAATTTGGACGTTTCTGTTTCTGTCGCATCGATCCACGGCTGTGTTCAGCTTTTGTACTTGTTTCTTTTCTCATGAGTCGATGTGGTCTTCTGGCCCAGCAAACGAGACGAGGCGGTGCCGATTCGTTGACATTGCCGATCGACACGGGTGATGCGGTCAGTTTGTGCTTTTTGGTCTCCTGTGGACGATTTTGGAGGGTGATATCGCTTGTTTTTCAGACTGGTTCTTTGTCTCTTTTCACGAACCCTCAAAGTTCTCCAGGAGTGTCAACTCGATATTTCCCATTCAGAATTCGATCTCTTGTCTTCTCCGTTTCGATGACTTTTATGACTTTTTTCATTTCCCGTTTCTTCCCCTTCCCCTTTCCTCTCTCTTCTTTTTCTTCTTTCTTTCTTTCTTACTTTCCCTTCTTCTCTTCCCGCCCCCAAGCATGTGGCAACTATGGTATTCCCATCTCCACATCTCTTGTTACAATACTAACATCCAGCACACCTTTGAGACCGCTGATGCCGGTGCCGCTTTGACCTTCCCAATGCAATGTTCTGCCTTGAGAAAGAACGGTCACGTTGTCATCAAGGGTAGACCTTGTAAGATTGTCGACATGTCTACCTCTAAGACTGGTAAGCACGGTCACGCCAAGGTCCACTTGGTCGCCATTGACATCTTCACTGGTAAGAAGTTGGAGGACTTGTCTCCATCTACCCACAACATGGAGGTCCCTAACGTTACCAGATCCGAATTCCAATTGTTGGACATTGACGACGGTTTCTTGTCCTTGATGACCAACGACGGTGACACCAAGGATGACGTTAAAATCCCAGAGGGTGAGTTGGGTGACAAGATCCAATCCGAGTTTGACGAGGGTAAGGACTTGATCATCTCTATCATCGCTGCCATGGGTGAGGAGGCTGCCATCTCCTTCAAGGAGGCTCCAAAGGCTTAGGTATCTTAGTTTGCTTTTCGGTATCTGCGGGTTTCGAATATTTAACTTTCCATAGACGCAATGCTTGTTGCAAGGCCGTGGTTTTGTTTGCATTAAGTCCGTACCTATTCCAATACAAGAACATCTAAATTATTGTAGTGCCAAAAAATGATTCAACTGTTTGACATATGGGAATACCTCTATACTCCTTAAGAATATAGTTCTGTTCAATCACCGTCATTTTAATCCATTCCGCTATAACTTCTTTGAAAAACTTACTCTTCTTACAAGAACCCCAAAACTAATCTATGCTCTCTTTGTATTGCACAACGGAATAATATATAATTTTACAGTCCCCTGAGGGTCATCCAGGTCGGCCGCCTCTGCGCAGAAGCGGTTTAAACACTCAACTCCGAAACTGGCTTCTCGAGCCCGGTCTCCTCACTAACCTTCTCTTCCTCTTCGGACTCATCATCGTCCTCTACGGCCAAAACATCAAAAGATGACTTCTGGGGCTTGTTCTGCTCCTTCTCGTCCTTCTTGGTTCCGGCGGAGGGCTTTTCTCTGGCTGGCAACTTCTGACCTCTCTTCCAATCAAACTCCTTCTCGTCCTTCTTTCTGCCAAAATCACTAGTGACTCTCTTGGCTGCAACACGCTCCTTAGGTGGCAAAGGAGCGGCGCTTCTGGCAGCACCCCAGTCAAGGTCTGGCTCTTCCTTTCTAGACTTTCTTTCTCTGGGAGGCAATGGGCCGGATCCACCGCGCGCAGAACCCCAGTCAAGCTCAGCCTCCTCTCTACGTGGTTTTCTTTCTCTTGAAGGACCGTCACGAGGAGGCAAGGGACCATTAGCACGGGCTGAACCCCAGTCCAACTCAGGCTCGTCTCTGAATCTTCTTTCGGGTCTATCGCCTCTCTCTGGTCTGTCGCCTCTCTCAAATCTCTCTCTTGCAGAAGGGCCAGAGCTCCTAGCAGCACCCCAGTCCAATTCAACCTCCTCTCTGGGCTCTCTGTCTCTTTCTCTTCTATCGCTACCAAGAGGACCGGATCTGGCAGATCTCCAATCCAAGTCAAACACATCCTGCTTTTGAGGGGCTGCGACGTTCACAAAGATCTTTCTGCCGTTGAACTCAGACATGCTCAAGTTGAGAGCTTCTTCCAACACGGCCTTTTCGGAGAAGGTCACAAAGGCGAAACCTTTGATCTTGCCGCTCAAGTTGTCCAATGGCAACTTGACATCGGACACCACGTCGTGCGCCTGCAATCTGTCTTCGAAGAAACGGACTAAAGCAGACTCAGAGGCCTCGTAGGGCAAGTTAGCCACACGTGCTCTATATGGGGGAGCGTTGGGCACGGGATACTCCATTCTGTCTTTTCTCTCAAAGTCAGAACTCTCCTGGCGCAGGTACGAGGGTACATGAGGAGTAGAGGATGAAGTGGCCGTGGTAGGAACACTGATGGATGACATATCGACCTCCTCATCGGCCCACGACCCGCCGAGGGTGTCATCGGCCAAAAAGGCGCCTAAGTCCATCTTCTTTCCTTTCTGTTTTGGAGCTGCTAGTTAGTATAAGAACATGGGAGATGGGCTGAGATGAGGGTGATACCAAAAGTGAGGTTGATGGTGAAAGCGTGACGGTGAGATGATGACACTATCAAGATGACCAAGAGAAACGGAGGATGAAACGGAGGAGGTGTGGCAATGTTTATTCGAGGCGACGTGGAAACTGTACATTCATCTTTGATTTCGACTTGCTTCACTAAGGGGCGTTTTGCCTTCTAATCTAGTGATCAATCGTATAAAGAAGATGAGAACAACTCAAAATCGATTGGTTAAATAATGAAAAAAAGAAATATTTAGCATCTTCTTGTTTTCTAGACACCACAAAATATCACAGATCTAGCATCTGTCCCTTGATCTCATGTCGTTATCTCTGTTTCAGGCACTTGCTCATCGGATCAATATTAGGGCCACACGTCGTCTTTAGACATTCTGCGTATTCATCAAAAGTTGAATTCTCGAACACTAGCCGTGTTTTCGGCCTTGTATAGTCCAAAGGTACATACGCATATTGTAGGCTTTCAAGTGATACAGTTGATGGTTTGGAAAATTTTTATGCGGTTCGCGATCTATATGTGATAATGAAGTAGGCACATATGGGGTAAGGGACGACCCCAGCGAAGGCAAACAATGAAGGCAGAATTGAGGAATTATTATATTTGCGTTTAGAAATGAATTTTATATTCAATGTTTGCGCGATTCATTCGATATTGCTCTGTGTTCTTCTCTATACTACTTTTGGTGGCGGGGCTAATTCAAATATTAACTTACAATCCTGATTTTGTAAGTCTTGATTTTTTGAGTCTTTTATTCACAAGTCAAAGATCTAGTTTGTCTATTTTTGTCATTTTTCCCTTTCTTTATGTTATATCTTTTGGATGTTCTACTCTCGATTTTAGGTTTCCCTTACACTACATATGAACATATAACAATCAGATTAAAAAATATAGCTTGAATTGAACAAAGCTCTTAGGAGCTCTATCGACCCCTTTCCCTCCTAAAATAACCTAATACAATTTATTGCCTTTCTCAAGTGTTCAGATACTGTCATCGTCTACGCATTCCTCTCGGCGGCTTCTCTCCTCGCAGCCTCACTCACATCAATCTCGCTATGTTCAGCACGCGCATTGCCATAAGGCGAAGAGAGATTCGTTTGTGAGCGGTGGAAGATGTGTGGTCGTTCTGTCATCTCAACTGGAACACTTTCACCTCCAGTCTCCAGATTTGTGCCTCGGTTTCCGTTCGAACTTCCGTTAAGATGTTCAGAGCCATTTTCCGTAGCCTCGTTTGTTGTATCCCCTGTGTTCTCCTCGCCCCTATTGCTAGTTCTCTGGCTGGCTTGGTACAAGTCCAAAACCGCCCATTGGTACAAATCTTCTTTCGATATTCCCATAAGTCGCCAGAAGATAACACGCCATATGTTGCGGTACTTCCGAGCCGCTACCTCTCTTGCGCGCGCCTCGAGCCCCATATCCGGATGCTCTTCTAGAATTACTCTTACCCTCTCTGAAAGAGGTATTAACTCGTTAAACAACGCTTGGATGTGCGAGTCACGTCTAAGATACTCGTGGTTGATTTCATCGTTGAAAATGTCGAGAGTACCTTCATTTGCAGGCGGCGTTGTTTCTCTTCTGTTATTTGCTGTGTTGGCTTCTGCGTCAACGGCTCTTCCTGCTTCTGTTTCTGTAGTGTTGGCATTGGCAGTGGCTGTTTCGGCGTCAGTCCCGTCTCCCAAAGTTTCGGCAGCCTCAGAATCGACATTGGATGCAGCCGTACTCTGGTTGTCATGCATGGAAGAGCCCTCTACAATATTTGAAGGGCGAATACCATTGGAATTGGCGTTATCCTCCTTATAGTAATCGCGTTTACAGATGGGACAGCAAGCTCTTCTGCGAGTAAGCCAGGGGTCAAGACAATCGGAATGATAGACGTGCCCGCAAAACAAGCCACGAACTACATCATCAGACTCAAATGTTTCTAGGCAAATGGCACATGAGCCCAGGTCAAAGTGCATCTTATGCAGCTCACCAGTCAGAGATACCCCATCACTTTGCAAATCACGCGAACTCATTTCGCGGTTACTTTTGGCTCCGTTATCTCCAATGTACGCAATGACATGATCAGGGTCATCGTCTTCCCCATTGGAATGGGTCACATCAAGCTGGTGAAGCTCAACTACGTCCCCAATCTCGGCGTTTTCAACAGTGCTTTTGGGATCAACAGAGGACGCAAGCTCAGCCAGCTGAGCTTCGCCTTCCTCGTCGGTCCCGCTGGCAAGCCAATTAGCGTACGAGTTTTTCGGGAAGAGTTCCTCAACCTCCAGCGGCGTAAGTTTCTTCATTTTTGAAAATCTTCCCCTCCGTCTGCGTCTCCGTCCCACGGCAGAAAAGAGTCTTCTTTCCAAAAACTCGTCTCGGATATAATGGTGGTTTCGGAGGTACTGCAAGTGTTCGCGGATCTCTCTGTTAGAGTAGTGATAATAGTTCACTTCAGTTGAAACCCCAGAGGAGAAGAGAACCCCACGGCTAGAAACCGTGTACATGTGGAACCCGTATCTAGACCGCACAAAATACCGTATCGTGAAAAATATGAATAAACATGCGATAGCCACACCAACAGCCATCGCAAGAAAGAAGAGGACTGCAGAGGGAGTGCTACCAACAAAGGTTGACCCTCTAGTCGGATCTCCAGTGCTAGTTGAGGTTATCCCAAATGAGCCGATGGTCAGACTAGGTGAGTTGAGGTCAGCTGTCCCCGAAGGGGTTGGCAGTGCAAGAGTAGTCGACATTTATGATGAAGTGCTA
Organism: Australozyma bambusicola; assembly: GCA_030563705.1. Taxonomy (NCBI): domain Eukaryota; kingdom Fungi; phylum Ascomycota; class Pichiomycetes; order Serinales; family Metschnikowiaceae; genus Australozyma; species Australozyma bambusicola. Next base: position 232,077 of record JAJMJU010000008.1, on the reverse strand, counting down.
GCAGAATTTCAGCGAAGTTGTAAAAAGGTTGAAATGATTATCAATCCAGCCGAGAAGGGAGGATCTAGAGTTTAGTTCGTCTGATGCGGTAGAACAGTCGATTTAAACGCAATTCGAAGTGTGTGGACCCGCTCGACGTTCAAAAGAAGAATATATCGTTGGTATCAGTATGATGCGTTGACTAGATCGGAGAATTCGCCCACTATGCTACTGAGTATACCAGTGTCTCTGTAGCATGAACCAGAAAAGAGTTCGGCCAAATCAAAGTGCTATTTTAAGACAACTCGGCTTTGAAACTTAGAAGAAAAGATTTAACCCGAGGTTTCTGCCGTTCGTCCAGTGGTGATCTGCTCGTATAAGCCGTGCTAACAATAAATTAAACGTATATCACAACAGGGTAGGCGTTGAGTCCACGAAGACGAAAGCTTTTCAAGTACCACGAAATGAGATACCACGGACTATTTATAGGAAAAGCGGTGCTGAAGAATGAAAGTGCTACTTGAAGTTTAGCTGTGAAACTTGATCGAAGGATCGGTTCTGTGGGGGAATGACTTCCGTTTGTGTGCAGGCTGCATTATAGGGGGAAAGGAGGTTAATACGATAGTTGCCGCACAAACCGTACGACAATTTGCGGCATTTTCTGAAAAAGTGTGACAAAACGAGATTTTATTTAAAGGCAACAACTTTGATATAATTAAAAGGATACGGTTTCTTTTGTTAGAAAAGCCCGGTTGCGTTAAGGTTTTGGTGTATTGTTATTTCCAGATTAGGCGGTGAAACTGCGAATCGGCTGCAAATCGGCTAGGCAGTACTAAGGAGGGGTGGAAGAATGCGTTTGAGACAATCTTGCATTTGAGTGAGAACTGACGTTTATTGAGCTATAAGCGAATGAATTTTGAACTAATGTGGATTTGGTAGTTTCAAAGGGATACTTCTCTGACCGAACATCTCATTTACTGACTAAACAACTATTTTCTGTTGTTGCATCGGTGCGTGGGACTAGAATGTCGATTGTCTGTCATCATCGGCTAGCTTAAAAGTGCCCCTCCGAAAGACAATGACCTAACTTCTTGTGGACGAAGGCTTGCGCCACAGATAATCTCAAGAGGGACAGTAAAATGCTCATTGAAACTTGTAATAGATTTCGAGGGAACAGTTAAAGATGCTTTTACGTTTCTATTACCGTTCCGCACCCTCTGTAACATTTCTGGCTTCTTTAGATTGTATTTCAAGCAATATAGTAAATGTGAGATGGGTGCATGCACAACGGTGATAGAGACGGGGTCAACTCCGTGTGACGTGGGTGAGAAGTGGCCAATTTTTCGTTTAGAGCAGTCTGGGATCGTAACGTTGGTAAGGGCTACTGACTAAGGCCTCGTAGGGAAATAGAAGTACAGGAACAAGGGGCTGTGCAACTTGATCGGACAGGCCACAAAAACTGAAGTGTCACCACCTTTTGTCGGCGGTATAGATTTGTTGCACTGAACCTATACTCTGAGATTCTTTGTTCTGCCATCTAGAGCTGATTTGATGTCCCCACCACATTGTGAAACATTGGGTGTCACACAGCATGCAAATTCCATAATTCTGATGCGAACAGTCAATTTAGCTCGTTGGTATACAATAGCTCATGTTGGTCACTTTCTAATATATACCTCGATCATTTATGTGCGTCCAACTCTACAAATACTACTCTGTCAAAACGACAAAAAAAATTGTTGAGAAATGAATAAATGAAATAAAAGCAATCACTCAGACCATCTTCGAAGACATCTTTGATAATTCTCAAACAAACCCTCGTTTTCCATTTTCTTCGGTACATGTCGAATGATAGCCGTTACTTGCAACCGTTGAACCCCTTAGTGCATATAGGTGTGTCAATATGACAAGGGGTCACGTCTCTGAACCTAAGTTTACATGAACTCTTAAGATTTCGCGGACGCACGCGTCGATGAAAATTATACTCCGGCTTCAAAAATTGAATTATTACATGGTAGCCTGATCACATGTTGGTCATGTCCAATCGTGTTTGACACTGAAGTGTAGCCGCACCCCAAGGCACGGTGCAGCCCAGCGACTGAGGGCAGAGAGAAGAAAAGAAAAGAAAAGCAAAGAAAAGAAAAGAAAAGAAAAGAAAAGAAAGGATAAATTTCCAGGCAAAAAACGAAGGGTAGGGATTTTCATTTTGGTTGATTTGTCGCTTTTGTCGATTTTGATGCAGTTGTTCTAATATTCAGACGTCTTGAGGGTTGGTTTCTCACTCATCTGGAAATCCTTGTTGGTATGGGCGGTTTGGCAGTTGCTAGCATAAACGCTCTCAAAACATATGCTATACAAAAAAAAATAGATCTAGATTCACACAATGCCTTGAATTCTCAAGTCAGCCCCAATTTCTCAATTTCGTCTAAAAGTCCGCCTATTATTTCGTCTAATTATTTCTCAGGAACTGCAGACTGCGCCTCTTGGTACAGGCTTAAGGAACCGTCAGAACCTGGGAAACTCATGACATCAATATAGAAAGTGAAAACTATATCGTACCTTTTCATTTCTTTTAATATCCACTAAGGTAAGCTCCCTTTTCGTCCAACATTGTCGGTCGTGCCTAGTGCTGGTCATAGTTCTTGTTATGGGCCAGACTCCAGTTACCTGTTTCCTGTTCCTGTCCTCTGGCCCATTATGCACTCGTTTCCCACCCGCGCCGAACCCTCATCAGCGAAAAAAATCCCTCCAACTCTATTCTTTTTCTGTGTTTATCAGATTCCTTCATTTTTAACGACTTTCTTTCACGGCCAGCTGCTTTGTGTAGACTGAAACTCGCAGTTTGTTCGTTCTTATAAATCCCTTTTCTGTTCCCTCTCTTGTTGCATTCTTTTACTTGCGGCTGTCCACCAAAACACGTCCAGCCAAAGCAGGCCTTTGCAGCACTCGACTCCCCATTCCTCTGGCTCCCGACACTGCTGTTCTGCTGAAGTGGCTCGTTTAAGACTTTCTTTATATTACTCTTCCTTTCACGCTCTCTCGCCTCGTTCGCGTACCAACACTTCTCACACAACCGAAAGAAGACCTTCTTCAAAAGACTTAAACTCGCCATCCGTCTTTTGTGTCCCCTTATACCCCATTCCAACATATTCCGCCTTATCTTCGTGGCTGGTGCTTCTCGCGTCTGTTGAACATACCGCGAACCAAAAGGGATCGACAAAACGCACATCTAGTCCTTCACCTGAATCCTTCTCATATTTTCCCAAAATCTAACTTTCTACGCTATCTTCACACTGAATCATGCAGCTCTCTCACTTATTTGCCGCATCTATTCTCTCTGTTTCAGTCCTCTCTGCTCTGACAGACTCCATTGGATGCTTTGCTTCCGTTGACACTTCCCAGTCCCAGGGCTTCGGTCAGTACGAAACTCAATCTTCGTGTGCTGCCAGTTGCGGCCCTTCATACCCATACGTGGCCATTAAAAACGGCGGTTACTGCTACTGTTTATCAGCAATGCCTACTACCGACCTGATCTCGAACGCACAGTGCAATGTGCCTTGTAATGGTTTCGGGCAGGTCATGTGCGGCGGGCAGAATGCTTTCACGGTATTTGTAGGTGCTGGTTCTGCTAACTCTCAGTTGCTGTTGTCCTCGATATCATCCCTGCAATCGATATCATCAAGGGATGCGTCCGGAACAACATCGGCACCTACTCACGGCACCTCTGTCATGGTGGCTACCACATCTGATTCCAACGGATCAATTATTTATAAAACCGTGACACAGACTTCGGGGTCAACTTCAACTAGCACTGGAAGTAAAAGCAAACACAATTCGGAGTCTTCTAGCAAATCTTCTTCTAACGTGGGCGCCATTGTAGGAGGCGTCGTTGGAGGTTTGGCTGCCTTGGCCCTCATCGGCGTAGGTGTCTTCTTCTTTATCCGCCGGAGAAACCTGTCAGACGACGACGACGATGAGGACTACTACGAGAAAGGTGGCAGCTCTGGAGCTGGTTCTGCATCCGGTACCATCACAAAACCTGCCAAGTTTCACAATGCCGCCTTTGACAGGCCGATGTCGAACCCGTTCGTCCATCCATCGGATGACTCCGCTGATAAACGGATCAGTCGATCTGAATTGACAGATCCTAGACTTAATCCTATTATGATGGGCCGTAGAAGACTATCGGAAGGTTCTCTTGCAGATGAAGCCGATTATTCCCGAAAGATCTTAGCTGTTGCCAATCCATGATGGCTGATAGGTTATAATAATTTTCTGTAGAGAAGTGCTCTCTAATAGACACGATACGTTATGACGGTTGATTGTAGTTTGAAATGCATTCCTTGCAAGTTTTCTAAACGTTGGGGCTTGTGGAGTTGTCGCCCTCTAACCATATTTGGCTGTTCTCCTTGTTCGGAAAAGTAACTTACCCATCTAAACTAAGACTGGTTTCTATTCTTGTCACAAGAGAGAAGAACTGTATTTCGATTTGTCAGTTCTAATCTACGATATCAGCGATTGATTTTTTAAAAAGGCGGTACCTTATGCTTCAATAAGAGCAGAAATTTTACGTCAAGCAGTCTTCCTAGATACCATGAAATGAGTAGAGGACAGCTGAGGTAAAATGGCCTATGATTCGTTCCTTACATTATAATTCTTGGATTGTCAACCTTGCAGAATTACCATGATCCAAACGAAATGAAAAATGAGTTTTTTACAAAAAAGCAGAAACTGGAACCAATCACAAGTTGAAGGTCGCTCATATTCGTTTTTTGTTTTCACCTTTTTACTAAAACATTTCTTCGACAGGGGTCTTTGTGTACGCTCTCAGTTATAAGGTGAGATTGTACCGACTTCAAAAGTTCCCACTTCCATTTTCACAAGAAAACCACTTCTCTAGCTCCAAGGCTTTAAATTACCTTGGCGCTTAAAGAGAACAACAAATCTAAGTCTTAAGTCCTACAGTTTACTTACCAGTTTCGATTCTCGCGGTATTTCGTTTCCCGGCTTGTCAAACACACATTCACATAGCTCAGAGGCAACCCTCTACGAGCCTATCTTTTCGTTTCAACTCTTGCCCTGTTGGAACTGAGAGGATTACACCCATCTTTTTTCTCCTTTAAATAGTGTTCACCTGTCAAGGGTCTGAAGTTTTCCCAACAAGTCTCAGCTTTATTCAACAACGATAATGAAGCTCTCATTCTGGAAAAAGGCATCAAAAGAACTGGTTTCGCCGATGTATGTAGATTGGCAAGATCTGATGTATGTAGATTGGCAACATCGGAGAACCATTCCTGTCTTAAGTGCAAATGAGATTCATTCGTCTCCCCCTCATGACATAACCTGCACTATTAGAAGGGGATTCAACGCTCACGCAAGTGTAAGAATAGAGGATGTTAAAACCCATATAAATGACGATCGGAATGCCGCAGAGATGAATACCAGTGCTATATGGCGTGCCGCTGAAGCTATGCAGCGAAGCAATATTGCTAAAAATGCCACTTCCGCTGAGATAGCCAACGGCGCTGGTGACCAGGTACTTGGTATTACTGAAGAGGTTCCTGATACAAATCGAGCCGGCTCTGAAGCTAGCACACGCGTCTTTCTCCTGGCATTAAATATACTTGTGGCCACTAACGCTCGATTCAAACATGCATCGAGACTGGTGTCGAGAGTTTATGATGATATAATCAATGCTCTGGTAAGTTTGATTTTTGCCGGAGAGAGACTTAAGGAAGTAAATCAAGCACATGTAAACGCAGAGCTCGTTGACTTGCGCGAATTTCGAGCCCACATGGAATATAGACTTCTCCAAATCGATCATTCAGTTGATGCAGACGATCAAGAGAATTGGAGCTTAGTCAGATTGGTGGTTGCTCGGCACCTCTTGACATTGCGCAAGTTTGAAGAATACCTTGAGACGGTCGTCCAAGAAAGGTTCAAAGTTGTCACCAAAGCTACTCAAGCTTTAAATCTTTCTCAGGACTTATGCCGAGGTCTTTCTGTAGCTCTTTTTGCTTTGGCAACGGTACCTTTTATTTTCTTCAGTTTGAGCCATATGTTTAATGCCAACTCCCCAAAAGTTACCATGATTTCGGTTGCTTTGTGCAGCACATTTGCGATTTTGTCGTTTATTGCAGAATTATTCAGAGCGTTTCCTTGTCTCATTTTATTTTGGGCTAGATCATCGCCTGATGATTTCTGGTTCCAAGCAAAAGAACATCTCTTACGAGAATTCGAAACTCATGCTAGACTGACTACCCTAGACAAACTTGACACTAACGAGAACAACTATGACGCACAAGAATTTCTTTTCAAGGGTGGTTTAACAGAATTAAGTGATTCAACGCAAAGGCAGCGGGTTGCAGAAATACAAACTCGCATAGGACAATTGGTTGAAATTAGAAATAACACAGTCTTCAAAACGCGGCTTGATTTTCGGCGCTTCGTACTACTGAAATTCGAGTACCTGTCTGTTTATCTCGGCATATTCGATTACGTTGAGCTGAACTCTACGAGGGAACATGAACTTATATCTCCGATCTCCATAATTTCTGGGCCTATTGGAGCACAAAACCGAGAAATTTCGGCACTCAAAGAAGCACTCACCCAAGACCTAGACTGGTTTTGCCAGAATGCCCCAGAGGTCGAACTGCAGAGAAGAAGATTATGTAAAGAAGAAATAATTCGCCTCGCTTCGAATATCCAAATAAACTGTGTCAACCTCAAAAAAAGGTACAGGCGCTTGAAAGGTTACGCAAGGGCCTTAAAAGGGCGACAAATAGTTTACTACATCTACTGGAAAGTTTTCCCTATCATCTATGATGTGTGTGCTTTGTTTACAAAAGGGAGTTTGGGCGACAATCATTATCAAACTACAGTTTTCTGGCTATCTGTGGGGACCTCATGTCTCCTTCTTTTTAGCATTTTGGTCAGTTTTGTACTCCATTTGCACTTCAAGAGAAAGATTAGTCACTACGACGAATAAGTTGTAACCTAGACTAGGTCTTTTCTGCTTGTATTTTTTTAAAAAAAAATTTTAAGTAGTCTTTATGGTTTTTCGAAATAAATCTCGACGTATTTTCTTTTCTTTCGCCTCAAGATATAGTGTTTCAGTTGAGGTACAATGCTCGAGTAACTTTTGTATCGTGACAACGGTTTTGTTAGCGTTAAGGTTTTACTTGAGGAATGATGTTGTTCAATCCTTGTTCGTTTGCCCTAGGACTGAAGGTAAGTTCGGTCAAAGTGGTAGACAATTGGCACTTCATATGGTGAGAAATTCGTAAAATAATCTGCTTGCCTATGTTAGATTACATAATTGAGAACTTATTAGATAATTGAATATGAAAAGGAGGACCTCCTTTTTAGTTCTTCTGTTTTCGTGAAGAACCGTACCTCGTTACCACCTATACGACTGAATTTGGAGCAGAACTTTAACAAGCTAAGTTTGTGGCTCACTTAGGGGCAAAATTTCAATAAGCCCCTTATTTTGTTTGGGGAAGCTCAAAAAACCCCAATCCGCCTTGTCAACAGAACATATGAATTTTATATACCATTTTTGTTCTGTGCCACGCTTACTAGATTCTGTACTTGGTCACATTTGGGTCGACCTTACAGATGCAAATAAAAATATTCATAAATTGAAATTAATAGTATCACAACATTATAAGACTAATTAATACATGAAACTCAAAATATCTTTTGTAAGTATTAAATCTTATGTGTATTCTTCACCATAAGTTTGTATTATTTTATTGTGATTTCTTTGTCTTAGAAATAGTTGGGCAACTGGGGCTAAAGTTTGAAACCCCGTGAATTAATTATCATAGACCATCGTGATCATAGTTGTTATTCTGGGGCTATTGATCGATGAGACGCTCTTGATTGAATATCTTTTTGACCTTAACGTAAGAGTAATTACGTCTCTTTCACCATTGGACTCATTGATATTTGAAAGCTTACATCCCCTACATGAGTCTTTTAGATGGCAACTATCCTACCAACCCAGGGGTATGCCTAGAGGACGACTGTGTATGCTTCTCAAACCGAATACTACGCACGTATGCTGACCATCTGGGTCTGCTAGACGGGTTGTACACTCTCCAACATACATACTGACTTCATAAGTTTGTTCAAGGTGGTACTCCATGGAGCCGTCCAAATAATCTATCTTCAACTCCATAAAGAAGTGGATATTCATGTGTTCAACCAATTCCTCACCAGGTTCACTATTTGCTTCAATGCCTCCTTGCAAAATACTGTGAAACTTCATATGTGTTGGTAACCAAGTTTGCGAAGTCGGCCCCCACTACCGCAAACGCGGAACGGTTCCAAATACTTTGGGCCAATTTTTGAGAGCGTTTTGAATCAAAAGCATTTTGAGAGAACCTAAACGGCCACCATTCTTTAGTAAATCGTAGTCTTTTGAGCTCCCCTGCTCTGGTGACCTCAGATAATAGAGAAAAACACCTTGCAAAACAATGAGATGCTGCTTAAATCTATGGACATGGCATATTGCCGGCGCGAGAACAGCGTTTTCTCCAAAGTCATGGCATATCTGGAAAAGGCCTAGGATTACTTCGCTCGGAAATCCATCAATGCTTGCCTTGTAGTCCTCTTCCTGCTTAGATATCTTCGCTTGGAATTGTAAAACACGCTTAGAGATGTCGCCATGCAATTTCTTGAGTGCAAGATCAAATTCTACCGAACAGGGTTCGCGGATATCGGGTCTTCGGAAGTTTTTCTGAAGCATTTTCAGTTTTATGTCGTCAACAATCAAGTTGAAAGCACTCATCGTTTCAATAACATCATTTAGCAACATTGTTGCCTGCGTCGTAACTGATTCCACGACTATGCAATACGCCTTACTGTCTGTGTCAAAACCTTCGTCCATACTGAATCTAAGAAATGAGAGGCAGAGCTTCCAGTTCGAAATAAGTTCCGATGCAAACTTTTGTTGAAAGTTGGGATGTCGATGGGAGAAGTCTGTAAGGAACTCTCTCTCGGTACACTTTACGGTAAAGTATTCATTCTTATTCAAATTTCTTGTTGCACCTTTAATGAGAGATGCTTTTTTGTGAACAAGCATAGCGAGAACCGACCTTGAAGTTTTCAAGCAATTAGCAACGCGGTCAGCAAGGTTTCGAATTTCTTTAATATTACGAGTATATGAAAATAAAAAGACGTTACTTATCAAATTGCTCATAATGGAGAGACTTTCATCTGCTTTCCTGATTTGACAGATATCTCGGTTTAGTTCTGCTATGCGATTGTTCACTTTGGCCTTAGACCCCTTTAATTTTTTCGCCCAACTATTTGCTTTGCTAATTGCGTAAACTACTGTTTTTTCGGCAAGCTCATATCTTTCCAAATCTTTGACGGCTTTTTCAATGTAGTGTTTTGACACATCATCGTGGTAATTGTTAATTTCTTCAACAGTTATTGGAGCTTTAGCTTCAAGAATTTGATCGAAAATACCAAAGACGGCTTTTGACTTAATATCTCGGAAATCATCGAGAGCTTTTGCCAAATCATCTTCAGGTAATTTATGTGTACGAAAATTTTGCGCAATTGTTCTAGCTGCAACTTCGGTTTCCAGGGCCACAAGCTCAATTTTCTCGCGAAGTAGTACTAACTCAGGACCATCGATTGAGAGTTGAAGCTTAATACTGGAGATAATGAGATTATACCCTTTTTTTCCCTCTTTACTCAACCAAGTGGGCTTCACCTTTTTTATTTTTGTCTGTGAGTTACTCATGTTGGCGACAAAATCCCGAACAATTTTCTCCTTAGGCTGTACTGAACCCATATAAATCAATTCCAATATGTAGTGGCTATATAAATGAAATACATTATGGCAGATACTTGTTCGAAAATACAATAAGGCTTTGTTCGTACAGGTATATTGGTCCTAAGCTGTCATAACGTGGAGGAGAAAGCGGCGCATAATGCAAAAAGGTCCCATTATATTGGTTTCCTGATGCTATTAGCACTGCGCGGCATACCTTTTTTTCTTTTAGGTTACCAATGCAATCACGATGTTTCCAACAATGGCATTTACTGAAGAAACCGAGCTGAGGCTTGAAGCATGATTTCCGCACAGATACATTTTTGTATATCGAAGTATCTATTCCTCAATCACTTTATGATTTTGACTGCTTTGATTGACAGATCTCTTGTTCTCATTCTTTCGAGCATCTTAATGTTAGCAGTACAAGCATTCATACGAGGTATAATTTGAAAAGCAAACTCCGAACAAGGCTAAACCTAAGAGGGAAACCAAAATTTGATTGTATGCCTTCACGTGGAGAAAACTCTATACTACGATGCGTAACAAGCGACTTCAAGTCGACCGAATGGGAAATTGACAATAGAGTGATGAGAACCTGCCAGGTGAAAAAATTAAAACGTTCGACCTTGAATCCATATACAAAAAAGGAACACAAGCAGTCCGAAAATAGTTTTGTAGCTTACTAACTCCACAACGGGTGGCCTTGCAGAAAATTTTAAGACCAAGCTACTTAAGATTCTTCTGCCATGAAATGTTGCCTTCCAAGATTATCTAAGGTATTAATGAGTAAATTCTAATTCTACTCATTTCAATACCACAAACCAATGTCTCGTTCCATTGCTAAACCGGACACCTACTTAGAGCGACTTAAACCAGTCTGGTTGAGTAAACAAGGAAAAAAAGCGTTTCGTCATTTCATTTCAGATGCGAAGAAAGGCTATCAGCCCTGCTTCGAAAAAGAATTTAGGCGTGTAACATGGGAGACTGAGCTTGCAGCTAAATATATTGAGCAGGACTTCCGTCGGATCAAATTTCCTATTTGCGAGTTGTTTGAAGCTCTCATGCGACTTCAAGAGAATCCGCCGCAAGACTTTTTTGACTGTTCGTTTACCGCGCAACGCATTTGGCACTTGACACTAGAGTTCAATCAAACGTCTAAATTACTTCATTCAATAGAAGGTATGTCTAAATTCTTATATGAAATGGGTGAATTTGTCAAAAAATTGCATCATGATTATGTGATCGATGACTATTTCGATCGTATCACGAAGTGTCTATCCAGATCAGTCAATGCTCTCACTAACACTTTCATGCATCATTCATCACTTCTTACACAGGCAAAACATGAGGTTGATTATCATCGTTCTGCTGTAAAGCATACTAAGGAAAAAAAAGTCTCCCACTGCTACCCTGGCTTCCATGACAAATTCATATCGGATCTAATTTTGAATTGGAGGCTCTGCGAAAGGCTTTTGAGAGCCAAACCTGCGACGTGCATTCTCCTTACTGCAGAGTTTGAGCATTTCAAAGAGTTGGAATCAATTACGAAAGAGGGAACAACGCTCTTAAATGATGTTATCGACACGATAAGAGCTTTCAACTTGATTGTTGAAGACATAAAACTGAAACGGCTTCAGAAAAACTTCCGAAGATCCTATAACCTCAAACTGCGTTTGTTAGAATTTAATCTTGCACTCAAGAAAGTGCGTGGCGACATCTTTAAGCATGTTTCACAATTCCAAATGAAGATATCTAAGCAAGAAGAGGAGTACAAGGCAAGCATTGATGGGTTTCCGAGCGAAGTAATCCTAGGCCATTTCCAGATATGCCATGACTTCGGAGAAAAGGCTGTTCTCGCCCCGGTAAGACGCCATGTCCATAGCTGCTTGGAAATTCTTTCTTAATTAATTTTCTCTAATCTCTGAACTTACCCGAGCAGGGGATCTCAATATCCGACTAATATCTGAAGAAAGGTGGTCATTTAGGTTTTCTCAAGATGCTTTTGATTCAAAACGCTCTCAAAAATTGGCCCAAAGTATATGGAATTATTCCGCCGTTACGATAATGATTGGAAGAAAGTGTCAATAGATCAATTAGTGGTGCGTGAGTCTTTCCGGTAGTGCAAATCGCAAACCTGGCAGATAATTGCTCGTTATCTTACTGTTGAATAACTTTTGGTTCGTACAGTAGGATAGACATAATCCATGGATTTCTGTAGAGACAACGAAATCACGATTAGGCTCTCTCGATGAAGATCATGGTACTGGTGAATTGATGCTATAAGCCTATTAGATAGGAAAAGAAACAAGATAATTATTCTATCTAGCTGACGTACTAATGTATTCTTCTGGGTTCGTTTCAATTGTCCAAGAGCAGAAGTCCTTCAGGACGCAGAAAATCGTCAATAAGGTGAATTAACAAAAAGGTAACATCCGCTACAGATTCTGTAGAAGAGACTGTATAAACGGAGAATACTAACTCCAACGACAGTTGAATTGACAACACAGGGCAACTGGATTTTTTTTAGCCATGGAGTTATTGGATGACGCAATAATTGGCAATCTTGTCTTGAATTTTGCATTCTGACTGTTCCAGCATAAAAACTGGTATACTTCAGAGCTCCTGATATCATTTATTCGTCAAGCGGTGATTGGTGACACTTCAGCAATATGCATCTCTTATGTATCCTGGCTGTTCAGCAGATATGCTCAATTACCTCCAAATCAAATCCTTTGTAAGCGCTACTCATTTTGAATTAACGGGTTGTAATATATCGTCGCCCCACTCCCATAGACAGAGAAAGGCTCAGCTTTGTATCAGAAGGCTCAGCCGTACCATAAATTTTATAGATCGTCGCTCTCCCAAAACAGTACACAATAAAACATATTAAATCTCAAATATGCATGTTACTCTTTGTTTCTGAGAGTCGGCTTATAGATTCGAGGTATCCTTGAGGCGCTCATTCTTGGTGGACTTTATATTAAAGACAAATACAGCTAAAATGAGTCACGCACATTCTCAGGAGTCAATAAATCGGACAAACTTTGATCCTTTGGTGTCACGCCCTTGTATCCAATGCTGTCTTGGCTTGAGATCAAAGATGATCTAGCTGTGATGATTTTGGAGACCTTGGTGAAGCCTTAGAAATTTGGTCACCCGCAGGAACATTTGTTAGTCAAACTGGATGTTGGCCCTGTAGTCTAAAATTGTCATACGCGATTTGACATAGTCTTTTAAAGGAGCTTTCTCGATAGGAATTAAGGGCCAGTGTAACATACAGTAACTTGTGAAAATATCCAGAGTTTGTTATTCGACTGGTTTATAATGAGTAGAGTTGCCTTGAAATTGAGCGTTGAGTCACATCGGATTTTCAAGTCAGATGTTCAATCATAGAAGTCCTCATTATCTGTTTACTCATAACACAAAGTCATTCGGTTGGAACTGTCTTCAACGTTGTTATCTGTTGAGTTTTAGCAAGATTGTACTTTGTCCTCGCGGACATTCTCTGGTATGATGAGATCGAACACAAGAATTTGTGGTGTTCAGGTCATTTCGCTTGACACGCATTAGCTCATTATATCTTAAAGTCGTAAAACCTGTTTTTACTTCATATCAGAGGCTAATGCGATACTGTCTAAGGGCCAAGATAGAGGTTGACTTACATATTGACGTAGCCTGAAGAATCAATGACCCTAAATTTGGAAAAAGGAAAACGTAATAAGTAATTCATGGTTGAATTCGGTATAGACTTAAAGTTATCTATCATGTTTGATCTTGTGGATAATGTTCTAAAAGGTCTGTAGAATTTCCCACCTATAAATGTATCTTCCGGACCTTTATAAAGTAAAGAGTTTAAATTTCTGATGATGTCGCCTTATCAAGTCCTTTTGTTTCATGGCTTTAATGGATTTCATGGCCGTGTTTCGGTCATGGGACTTGTATAGACAAACTAAACGACTAAGAGAGCTTGACGAGCTCTATCAAAAATAGAATGAGTTCTGGTTGGAAACTTCCAAGATCATTTTTCAGGGTTCCCATGGCTTTTCTCAACAAAGGCCATCTATTTATTCAATGAAATGGAAGCATTCATCGCGGATAGGACTATATTCCGTTCACCTTAATCCGGGGTTGTTGATAAATTTGGCTATGTAAACCACGCCCGAAACAAAAAAAAAGGAAGAAAAATTTCCTCAAAACTTGTTGGGGTGTTTTCTCTCAAAATCATTTCAAACTAATAATTCTGTTCTCTCTACCTATTATAATTGAAGAGCTCCAGTAAATCCCGCCCGCCAAGTCTGGGGCACGGGTGCTCACCCGATAATTGCCAGGTCCATACCTACGTTTCCATCTCTATAATTCATATCTCTTTTTCCGCCAATTCCTCCTAAGACACCCCAATCTTTTCGTTTCCACTTCCTAACCGATGCCCAAAACGGCTATGACGAAAATAGTTCCCCTGTACGAAAAGAGCCTTTACGACTCTCTCTCACAAAGATACGCCACTTTACTGGCACTCAAGAACGACCGACACAAGTACATAAACTCTCGTCAAGTGTACGCTATCTACGATCTCTTCTTAAAAGATGTCCATGAACTCTCAATTGTCCGCAAAGATGAAGAGTTGAAAGGCATGACGCTCGCGCTCCCTAACCTGACAGATGTCCTTATCGACGACATCTGGCAGTTGCTTTCTCTTCTGTTCATGACCTGTGGCCTCACCAAATCGGCTCCTGCTACTTATCTGTCCTTAACTACCGTGTACAAGCTTCTTAGTCATTTAAAAGAATGCCAAGTCTTCTCAATCGATGACTTACGTCCTATTCGTGCGCGCTTGGACGAAATTAACCAGATCATAGTTACAGCAGACGAGCAAGTCTCTGAGGACGACGATTCAAAGCAGGCACAAGAGGCTCTGGACTCTGGATCTATCAATCATCGTCGTGAAGAGTCGCTTTTGTTGCGCAACAAATTGTCAAAGTGTGTCCATGTGTACAAAGAGTTGGAAGATGCCTTCCGTCGCATCCCTCAAGACTTGGAGTCTGTGTACGGTGAGCTTATTTCCGTCCGTAAGGCAATTCTCAATTACTTGTCATTACAAGGAAAGAGCTCGGGAAGTAGTGCAGCCAAGATCAAGTCCCTTAAGGATGCGTTAAGAGCCATTGAGAACAAAAGAGACTCCAATGGAAAATTTTCGAGCTCCGCTCCAGAAGCCGAGGTCAAAGTTGCGCAAAATGTTCTTGACAACCTTCTTGATGACTGCAATAACTTGATTCAAGACTTGGATATACAGAACGACAATGACATATCTATAAAGTTCGAGCGTCTTTCTATTGGAAATGATCTGTCTTCAGATGTATTTATGGGCTTCAAAAATTTGTACGAAGAGCTTATTTCGTTGAAGCAAACCTTGGACAACCTTCTTGTGACTAGAAGATGGACCATGCGAGAAACAGACTTGTACAATTATCAGAAGTCTTTGAAACGTATTGACGAAACTCGTTTACAACTCAATAAAGAGCTTGAGGCCCACGGCCCCTCAGCAGTCAAGAAGATGAAGCGTGCGCAACTTCTCGTATTGTATCTCTTACGAAGGTGTTACTCCGTCATTTATAAGCTTTTAGAGAGCCTGGAACCTGTCTCTGAATCTCTACAGCCTATTCACAATCAGTTGTCTACGGTTCGTAAATGTTTGTTAGAGATCAAAAGAGTTGACGGTCTCAATAACCTTCGGGAACTCTACCCCTTTCAATTTAAACTTGCGTCTCTTGATAACCTAAGGCATGACGGCAAATTCATCGTCAATGGGCAAGTTCCTGAGGGACAAGGAACACTCAATGCCTTGTTGGCAGAATGCTTTGATATAATTCACGAGCTCAAGATTGAATTAGAAGAAAAAGAAGAGAGTCTTGAGGACGAGAATATGGAAAAAGATGAAAATGGGCACAATGGCGATATCACAGATGAAGATGACAAAGGTTCGGACGACGAAGTTGAATTGAAACGTAACAGATACATGGGGTTCAATGAAGCAGATTACGACATTGACAGCGACAGTGTCAATGATTTATCAAGCTTTAGCGAGAGCGAATTTGAGAGTAATGACTACTACTGATGAATTCACGGGATGACATCGCATTCTCTTTCAAACTATATATACTTATCTTACGATTGCATTAAATTGTAAAATCATTTAACGAACGAATACACAATATTGAAAGACTGTGGTTATAATTCAGAGGTGCAAGGGCCGTTTCTCCCGGCAAAGTTGAAGTCAGCTGATTAATTGAAACTGCTTGGTCTTGTACTTACGAGAAAGTAACAATAGAGGCCAGACGTTGTTGTCACGACAGTACATCAGCCCAGAATTCTTTGGCTTCTGGTTGGATTATTAAATTTGGTATTTGGACACGGTCTAGTCAACCTCGAACAATGGTAAGTTCACTGAAACTGGGAAAGACTTGAGACTTTTCTTCGAAGTATCCAATAGTCAACTTCAAGACAAAGTCCGAGTTTCTGCGTCGCACGATTGCATTTCATATGATGTTATGATATTACAATCTTTTGTTCTTTTTGCTTTATCCAATAGATGGAGTATTGATAATCCCGCCCTAGCTATCAAGAAACTAATGTTACAAAATATCCAGGTCAAAACACCATAACAGCGGACCAAGAAACAGACTGTTGCACTCCCATTGAAAAATATTGATCGGAAAATCAGTTACTGAGCTCATGCCGCCATATTGACCGTGTCAATACAAAAATTGGTGACGACGAATCAAGCACGAATTAAATTCTTGGGATTGACTGTAAAATTTGCCTTTTCTACATAAGAGACGGAATTTCAATCAACTGCGGCTCAGATCTGGTCTAACGCCACTAGCAAGTAATGGGTGGATCAGAGGATGGAGCGCTAATCCATGTGGACCCATTCGAAAACAATGATTGCACCTGACAAGGAAGATGCAAGTGCCAGTATTCATATCATAAAATTTTTCAATATATAATGGGTCAAATTCCTCTTTCCTTTGATAGCCGTTTCATTTGAATATCATCAAACATCCCAATCATGAAATTTCTGTTGTTGACCTCATATTCCATTGCATTTTTCCAGCCCTTTCTGGCAGTCAAGAATGGTTTAGTTCAAGAAAACCCACTGAACATCCAGTGGTCTGAGGACACAAAGACCGAATTGGTTGATTTCACTAACTTTGTCGATAATGTCGTCAAGGCCAGAGTCAGTCCTCAAGTTTTGCTTTGCGAGTCCGGAATGGTTTCAGCCTCATCTGTACCCTCTGTCGAAGAACTTTCCAGAACTGGCTCCATCACTGGTGAAGCTGGCGGTAACTTCGAGAATTTCGGTCTTACCGCTCAGGAGATGCACCAGATTGCCACTTACATTCAAAAGTATAAGGAGTCCTTTAAAGATGGGGCTATTAGCGCTGGGATCATTCTCTGTGAGTCGGATTTTGCTCATTTCTTGTTGCTGGTACCTAAGTATGCCGAAATAGACGCTGAAAAGAGAGACGATGCCCACCCAAAGGTTCAAAGACCCAGATTCCGTACCAAAGAACAGCTCGAGGCATACATCAACTACTTAAAAAACAAGATTACTCTTCAGAATTACCGCCATCCCCGCGACAAAGTAAACCCACCAACCACCTCCAAAGTGATGGCTGAGTCTGTTGGTGTTGTTCAAGAAAACGGAGATGCACCCAAATAAGCATATAAAATTACTTACTTAATAAATCTCGTTTTTCCTATATGAAAGTTTCTTCAATTTATTCCCTATTTTTGTAATAACAGCCCTTTCTAAAGCACCCATTAAGTGGTTTTTGCAGCCATATTTATTCCTGCACGTAGCTGCAAGGTTCACCTTTTCTTTTAGGCCTCCTGTCCCCAGCAAAAATCTCTAGACACCCATTCTGCTACACCTATTCTCATCAATGTCTACGTCAACAGATTTTTCCAGACGCAATCGGTTTTTCCAAGAAGATATGTCGCATCACCCCAAAAATGGCCTTGTGCTGAAAACGATCAAGCGCCGCCGTGGCTGGGACGACGACTACTTGTCACAACCCCGTCAAATGGCTGAGCAAAACAAGAACAAACGTAAAATCATGCAAGAACGGCTCTTTAAAAGAGCACGTACGCCCACCATTTATGGCAAGAACCTTCCGGTGACCCGGTTAGTCGAGGTGATGGACCATTCGCAACTCAAATCCGTGGTTGATATAGTCATGGCCCAGCATCCAGAGGTGGTGCATACCATTCACAAAAGCGCCGTCAAACCGTCCACGGAGAGCATAGTGGAGCTCATCAAGCAGAAGTCAGCACTGATTGTAGATCATTTGCCTTACAAGTGCGATGTGGGGAGCGACTACTCATACATCCGGGTAAAGCCCTACCTCACCGAGTTCTTGGACTGTATCTCTGACTTCATCCTCAACCTTCTTCCGCCGATGGAAATCGTTCTTGCCAATAGCTGCTACATCTTAGACGTGATCACGACTCTTATACATGAGCTCCCGTGTTTCTCCAATAGCGAGTTTCAGTACACCAAGACCATCGCATACCAGCAACTAGCCAACCTGTGGTTAATTGTTTTGTCCCATACTCAGAGCGACGATGGAGAGTTGACCCTGGAAGACACTGCGCTGGGACTCTCGGAGCCTTCCTTGGAATGGTTGAAAACTGTTGAGAGTATGAAACTTCTTGAGCGAATGGAGAAACACAACGAAGCCTCCGGTGGCAAATTCTCGGCAGTCGTTGACCACATCAGATCCGAGCTTGGTGCACAAGCACAACTAAATGCCAGCTGCTCTCCGGAGGCCGTTGCACCTCAGGGATCCATCTTCAATGATCTCATCACAGTAGATTACTCCAACTATTCCATTACAGCTCATGCCTCGCTCTAGACCTATGTGATTGATTTCTTGCATCCTAGTCTATTGTGGTACTCGCATACTGCTTGCATCTCTTTTTATTTCTGATACCGGTCTTGACCGCTTGCTACCAGGTTCTTTTCCCGTCTCAGGTACCCGCGGGGCTATCTTTTTATATCCATCAAGGCATACATAAATCTGGGTTATAAATATACTTTTGTTGTTCATACATTCTATACATTAAAGGTTCAAGTCGTGGTTGGTCTATGACCACATATTTCCATGCAAAGGGCTCTTTCTCACGCAAATCTGCCTAGGGCTGGCAGCAACTCGTCGACTTCTTGGTCTTCAGCGCCCAATTCCCGGGCCCTCTCCTTTTCTTTTCTCTCTTCCTCCAATCTCAAGTTTCTCTCTGCTCTCATCTTACGAGCATCCATGATGTTGTTCTTGTTCTTTTGTATGTAATTTTTGAGCTTTGATTGCAGAGGCTTGAATTCTTGCCTAGACGTCAGATCATTATGCGTACGTTCTTTCTTCTCCTGTTCTTCCAAGTCTTGTACCTGAGTGTGATTCAAGCGCACATTCCGTGCATTCTTGTCAACCATACCAATAAAGTTTGGATCCAAGGCAACAGTATCTGGGCTCAATTTATTAAGCAAAGAGCGCACCTCTTGTTCCTGTCTCTGTTTGGCTGACTCGTAAGGATTGATCTCCATAGCGTCGAAGTTGGCCTCACCGGCGCCAGGAACAAGCATTGAGGACACACCCTTCAGATGGCCTATTCCCAACACATCCTCGAATGGCACGTACTTAATCTTCTCGATTCTCGTGCTCGGGAGAAGGTGTCTCATGTATGGCTCATCTTGGTTTGTCTTGAATACATCCTTCCACACGGTCACATTGGGGCCCCACGCTACAGTCAAAAGACCTCTATCCGAAATCTCGACGGATCTGGAGGGGGTAGGGGTCACATAAGTGTCTAATTCCTTGAGGGTACGTAAATCCCATAACTTTATTCTTTTATCGGATCCGCTAACTGCCATGTACTTGCCCTCTCTATCAACTGCGAGATCTCGGATCGGGCCACGGTTCGATTGTAATTTTACCACAGGCAGGTTCTGTGTGGGTGTCCACATGGTAACAGTACCATTCCCGTGTCCCAAATGCATCACTGCGTTCCAGGGGTTTTGTTTCATGGCCTGTGTGGGCCCTAGCTTGGTTTTAAGCTCGCTAACAAGAGTTCCCGTAGACACATCGTGGTATCTGAGTATACTACTGTATCCAGCGCTGACTAAGAGGAAGTGGTAGGGCAAAAAGTCAAGGTGCGTCAGCTCCACGTGTTTCTTTAAACGATGAAGCTCAACACCTGAGCCGTCATAGATGAATGTGTATTTCTTTTGCGCCACTGCAAAGAAGTTGTCGTTGTGCAAGTACTTGACCGCATGCACTGTTTCGTTCAAGAAGAGCTCGCAACCTAGCGTTCCAAGGCGCCAGTCCATGGAGGCCACGTGGCCCTTCTTACCACCAATTAAGAGCTTACGTCCGTTACGGTTGAAGTCCATTGAGTATGGTCCCAATTCAGTGAGTTTAAGATCGAGTCTCTTATTAGCTGTGCCCACATCTACTGCATCGGCGATGTCATCTTGGGTAAACTCGTAAGTCTTTTCCATTGGGCCGTCAGCCTCTAAGAAACCTGCCTCTTCTTGCAACAAAACATCGGTAGCTTCTGCTGATTTGACGAACTCTTGGTATTCCCGGTCGACTTTCTTTAAGCCCTGCTGGAGCCGTTTGGCCTTCGCACGCGAAGCCTTTTGGGGAAACTTGCCTACATCCCTGGCATATTTAGAAGACTCCGTCGAACCTCTTGGAGCCATGACTTTCAGAGAATTATGAAGTGGTATTTGGTTGAATCTGTGGATCCGATGAGCGTGAGATGAGCTAGAGATGCGAGGGTCTATGTGCCGAATTTTGCAACCAGTGTTCCAGAGAGAGACACATTAATTCAAGACAAATTCCGGAAAAAAGGGACTTTTGAGAGAATGTTGAGTGACGAAATTGGTTTACTGACTTTCACAGTTCTTTGCTTCAAAAAAAATATATATTGGTTTGATGCGTTTTCACCTACACCTAAAGGAACCAACAGGGATCCAAATCCACCCCCTAATCCAAAGAAATAGCCTACAAATGCAGTATCCCCAAATATACAAACAAAAATTGTCAACTTTCTTCTTCCTTTTCCCCATCTCCCATTCAAACCCCCCGAAGAGTATATGCTTCTATGGTAGTTTCTCACGTGCCACCGAATCACGCCAGGTGCAGAAGCGAATACAGAAGCACTAAGATAAAAGGACTCCAGAATCGTGTCTTTGCGGCGACTTGTCTCAGTTTTTTTCTCCCATTTTAGCGCCATGTTCAGATTCCTCCGTTCAGCCGGCGCCAAAAACACCAAACCGCTACTTAAGGCGTCCATTGTTCCGAAACCATTGGTGTTGGCTCTAGGGGCCGCTGGTGCAGCTGCAGCCGCTGTCTACGTCTTTGACGCTAGAGCTGGCGTTCACGAGTATGTTTTGTGTCCGTTGATCCGGGCTTTCACCGATGGAGAGACAGGCCACAAGTTGGGGATCGAACTTATGAAATATGGTCTAGCTCCAAGATTGAGAGGCGAAGATTTCCGTGTGGAGAGCGAGCTAGAGCCCATTTTGGGTGTGGACGTTTTCGGGTACCGTTTGAAGTCACCAATTGGACTTGCGGCCGGTTTAGATAAGGATGGTGTAGCCATTGAGGCACTCTTCGACACCGGCTTTTCATACGTAGAGATCGGCTCCATTACCCCGGAGGCACAGCCTGGAAACCCCAAACCTCGCTTTTTCCGTTTACCTCGTGATGATGCCGTTATCAACAGATACGGTTTTAACTCGTCGGGGCATTTGCCTGTTGTAGCTACGTTGGCACGCCGTCTTTTCGGTCATGAAGGTCCACAAACGTATTCCAACGCCTTAAGAGACGGCAGATTGTTGGGCATTAACCTTGGTAAGAATAAAAACGGCGATGAGATTGAGGACTACGTCAAGGGTGTCCAGAGACTTGGGCCATACGCCGATGTGCTTGTAATTAATGTATCATCCCCAAATACCCAGGGCTTGCGTGATCTCCAAAGCGAACAGAGACTCACAAATTTGTTGTCTACAGTTGTGGATGAAAGAAATAAGTTGGGCTCCAATAAACTTGGAAAAAAACCTCCTGTGTTGGTCAAGGTGGCCCCCGACTTGTCTGAGCAGGAAATCGAAGCCATTGCTACTGCAGCAAAGACGTCGCATGCAGACGGTATTATCATTTCTAACACTACTATTCAGAGACCTACAGACTTGTATACCACCGATAAGGCGCTCATTTCGCAGACCGGTGGATTGTCAGGGAAACCTTTAAAACCGCTCGCATTGACGGCCTTGAAGACCTTGAGAAAATACACCAAAGACTCGGATCTTGTTTTGGTGGGGTGTGGAGGAATCTCTTCTGGTGCGGACGCCCTTGAATTTGGTAAAGCTGGTGCAACGTTTGTGCAGCTTTACACTGCGTTCGCTTACAAGGGCCCCGGGTTGCCTGCTAAAATCAGAGACGAATTAGCAATGTTGTTGAAGAAGGAGGGCAAGACGTGGCAGCAGATTGTTGGTGAAGATGATAAGTGAAGGAAGATGGATTTCAGAAGGAATCAGATCATAGTAATGAAAGTCCTAGTAATACAAAAGAAATGATATGAAAGATGAGGGTGAATGTTACGAAAGATATTTAAGAGTAATATAATGATGAAATATTGCACTTTATAGAATAATGACAAAAGGATTGATCATGTTAGATTTTTCAGTGCTATCATAGGGAAAGGTTGTGGGAACGAACCAATATGAATGATTGTATGAAGGGTACGATGAAGAATGGACACTTATGAAGAAAAAAATAAGAAAGGAACTTTTGAGATACCCGATTCTAGTCAATGCTAATTTGATGTTTCTTGGAATTAAGAACATTGATTGAGAACGTAAATTCTCGAATATCCACCTACTGAGGCATCCATAAGGACCGGAAGTTATAAAAATATAACTGAAAAATGTTAAAGACCCCAATATTGAAGAGAAAAAAAAATAGCAAATATAAATGCCCCAACTTTTTCCTCAATTATTAAATCCATCCATCTTTCCCTTCTTCCCGATCGCATCTCTAGACGCGAAATGCACAAACCCAAAGGTAAACACACAAACACTCCTCCACACATCACCTCTTTTTACCATCACAAACACCCAGCTCCACACAATGCCGCTAGATCCAGCAACACCTCCACGCAGCGCCAGTAGGCGACGTCTGAATCGGTCCTCGGGTGTTTTTGCCGCATTTTCACACTCTCCGCCTCCACATTACTCTAGAGACGTCAACCCGCTAGAAAGCGAAGATAATCTTTTCCGACTCCAGAATATTGCCGAAGGTGTCCAGAAACTTCTGCTGAATGTTTCCAGTCTCGAAAAGATCCACCATGCACTAAACGATTGCTTCAACGAGTCGTTTGCTGGGTTTCTGTATGGCCTCCTCCTCAACATGTTCTGTAGTAATTATCCGGCTTGCCCGCTGAAAGAGCTGTTTGATGCAAAGAAACAAGCCCGAGCCGTGATGTCGCTGATCTCGTCGCTAGAAGAAAAGATTCTCCAGGCGAAGTTAACCCGTACTCATCTCCAGGAACAAATTGCACAAAAAACTCAGACCGTACGCTCACTACAAGCAGCAAAAGCAGTTCAGAGTCGACGGCTGCTCCCTGCATCTGGGAAATCCGTCTTTGTGCGCCCCGGTCTTTCGCAAAGACAAAAGAAGTTCGCTGTGGCACGCGACGATACGTTTTCGACCAACGACTCGTTTGTGGACGTTCCCCCGAGTGCTCTGGCGAAAATCAAAACACCAGGAGTTAAGGGGAAGACACCTGATCTCAACCAGGCTCCGCGGTATATGCGCGGACTCTTTGAGTCCCG
This sequence comes from Australozyma bambusicola, assembly GCA_030563705.1. Classification (NCBI taxonomy): domain Eukaryota; kingdom Fungi; phylum Ascomycota; class Pichiomycetes; order Serinales; family Metschnikowiaceae; genus Australozyma; species Australozyma bambusicola. Next base: position 208,417 of record JAJMJU010000008.1, on the reverse strand, counting down.
ATCGGCCAATGTGCCCAATCGGGTGACGAAGCCAATTCCCAAAATCGCCAGAAGCGCAGCTTCTGCTCGGGCAGAACGGGCAAGACAAGAACGGCTTACTGCAAGGCCGCCGTTCAGGTAAGTGTCGGAGATGTCTGCTGGAAGAGATCATGTTAATCATTCATTTAAATTGCATACATGACGAAAGCTTAACGAACCCAATCGTAAACGGCTACAAATTACATAATTCGCTCCTCATTGGCTCAAAGCTTCTTGAGCTCTAAATACAACTCATATTTCACCTGTTCGACCGACTTCTGTTGTTGGCTGGCCATCACCATCAAGTAATCCTTACTGGCTATCAGGGCAAGGATTTTGTCCCTTCGAAGTTGTTCCAGGTAGCTAAGGGACAGGTTGTTCATGAAATTGAGGTTTTGGTTAGAGAAATATGAATAACGGAAAGAGTGGTGATTGAATGAAACGATCTGTTTCAGCCCTTTAGACAGTGAGTATAGAGGTATCTCCACCCATAGATGAAGTACCAGACATGAAACATATAGTCGAAGAACACTAAAACCTCAAAGTAAAAAAAATACCTTGAAAGCAATCAATTTTTCAATTTTTTTTTTTTTTAAGTCCTTATTTATTTTTGCCTCTTCCTTACCTGTGACCATATTATTTAGTATATAACTGACCTACTTCTGTCTTCCCCATGTTATCTGAAGTACTCTGTTCTCCACACCAAAACCAATGAGCAACGTTTCGGCAGAGGAAAAAAGACGTCTTCTACGCGAGCGAAGACTCGCCAAAATGCAGCAGGGAAAGGCTACAGAACGACTTAACAATATCCTCAACCAGGGCTCGTCAACAGGCCATGCTTCGGTGGTATCTGTGTTGGAAAAGTCCGCCCAAGAATCGACGCCCGAAACCGCCGATTTTAGAACAGAGACACCACTTCACGACGACCCGGAAGTGCCCGATATTTCTCTGCTTTTGCAGCAAGGAACTCCCGATTTCGAGCCAAACGAACAGGACATGGATGCCATGTTGAACAAGATCTTCGGAAGTGCTGCTACTGGGAACAGCTCTGCTTCGGCAGAGGGTTCCGAGGGAATATCCAATCAGTTCACAGACATGATGCGGGCCATGATGCAGTCAGCTCCTGAATCTGAAGAAGATGCCGCTGCGTCATCATACCAAGCAGAGATTACCAAATATCATGCGTATCAGCAGAAACAATGGAAGGCGCGGTTTTTGGTGGTGCGTCTTGTGGTCCACTTGGTCAACTTTTGGTACCATTTCTCTAATTATGCCTCCTTCAGAGCACATCTGTTGGGCCGGCTTCTGAGCTTCACGGGCCCCCGCTCCAACTACTTCACCATCTTCCTCTCGATGGAGCTTGTAGTCATTTCTTCTTATTTTGCAGTTTTATCTCAACAGGGTTTGCTACAGGCGTTTTCACGAAATCACATTCTCTCAAAGCTCCAATCCATGGCGGCAGCATTTGTCCCGCTGGTGGCCAAGTATAGACCCATGGTTGATACTGCGCTTGTATACTGGGGCGGCGTGAGCATCTTCATTGAGGACCTAATGTTTGTGGTGTTTCTCTTGGGGTTGACGAGTTTAATTGGCGTTCTTAATTAGCATATATACAAGTAAATGAACTAGACCCCGTGATGTTTCAACTTGGCCTTTTGGATCGCCTCCGCGGACCCAGTGCTCTTCCGTTTGTAAATTGAGTAGGCTAGAAGACATGTGCTGGCAAATGAAACTCCAAACCAGGTGATGAGGTATTGGAGATGGTTGTTGGTGAAGCTCACTTTGGGCACCGCACCCACGGGCACTCCCTGTTGGTTGAATTCGAATTCTTGCCATTCGAGCGTCGAGTCGGCTGCTGAAGCTACGGGCAAATGGGCATGACGTGGCTCTGTAGGGCCCTTTCCCATGAGAGAGCTCCAAAACAGAGGTGCATTTTCATCGTCTGGTGCTTTCCACTCTGGTTTGTCAGATAAGTCAAACATCATTTGTGCATAAATGGGCAAAGAACCAGACTGCTCGGCCATAGTTGGAACGTCGTGGACATAGAAGAGCTTGGTCCCGGGTTCGTGGTCGAAGTGGATAGATGATTTAGTGGGCATGACACGGAACATGGCTTCAATGGTGATTTCTCCTTGAGGCATGGCCAAATGCGATAAGTAGCCATGCGCACGCTTTTCCGGAATCACCATAGCCTTTCGGATCCAACCTCTTTCAATCAAGATCGGTTTGCCTCCTGATGCGCGAACTAATGGAGTAATGACCAAGTATCCGACCTCGCCGTTTCTGATACGGGGGCCCAAGAACATCTCCTGAGAATAGTCGAAGTGACCTTTACAGCGAAACCTTCTGTGCTCAAACTGCGAAATAGCTGCCGGGTCTAGGTTGGCTGGGAGATCTGGAAGCGGCGGCTCTGCGAGCTGGAACTCAGACTTCTTGATAAGATCTACTTTCCATTGCAATCTCTTGACTTGCCAGCAGCCCAAAAAGAAACTCACAACGGGCATAGCGATCATGAGGCCAAGCAAGAATCCACGGAAGATTCTGTGTCTGGCGTTGTTCTCTGCCTTTCGGAGATCGGTGGTGTTTGACCGGATGGGTTTCCAGTCAACAGTGGAAGTTTTGACGGTACGTTTTAGGGCAGGGGCATAGGATCTGCCGAGACCGGCAAACCTCAGGGCTCCTATGCGGAAGATTCCATGTAGAGGGAACATCCGTGTGTAAATGGGTGGTGGGGTGGTGGTATAATGTGGAGTAGTGTAGTGCAATACAGTATTAGAGTTGGAGGTAGGCTAGATCAAGAGCAGAACTATATAGGTGTGGTGTTTTATCTATAATGATTTTGTAGTATTTAGTCAATTTTTTAATTGAACAAATTTTTTCTTTATTTAGAAATAGGAAGGCGGTGATTATACTTGGCCATAGTCCTTTAATTAGGAGTACGAGAGTGGTTTGAACATCATATCTGTTCCTGGAAAACCAATATTCGAAATTCAAAATAAATCTTTTTACGAATAATATTGAATTAGATCTCCTCTATTATAGAATCGCCTGGCTCTGTTTGTTTGGCTTAGGGTACCCTTTCTTTTATCTTCACCCTTTCCCCTCCCAAAAAATTTCAGTTACAAAAGCAAAATCAAATTCCATAATCTGCCATTTATTCCCTAAAATCGCATTTATTCAACAAAAAATCGTCGTTTTCAACTCCATTTATATTCTTCCCCGAAATTTCAATTGTTTCAACTTGCAAGTCTGGATTTGCAGCCATCTCATCTCATCCTCTACCCCAAACTTTCCAACCCAAACTACACACAAGCGCTCAAACTTCACCTCTTATAAAAATCCAAGTAATAATCAATATTATATCAAATACCTTTCACTTTTTTCAAAATTCCGTCCTTCCACTTATCATTCCTCTTACCCTTCCATCACTTTATATGGTGGTAGTGCATCTGGGGCCGCCTGTCTGCACACCTAGAGATGCCCGATGAGAATTTTCCAAAGCGAAAGTTATCCCCCCATCTAACATCCCCAAAACATGGCTGGCATCGACTATCTTCTCTTTGAGGAGGCTACAGGGTTTGCCATCTTCAAGGTGTTAATCCAGCTGGATGACATTGCCGTCAGAATGCGTGAGGTCCAGGAGGCCGCCTTGGACTTGTCCAAGTTTTCCAAGATGGTGGAGCTCGTATCCTTCGCCCCTTTTAAAGGTGCTGCTCAGGCATTGGAGAACGCCAATGATATCTCCGAGGGTTTGGTCAGTGACTACTTGAAGTCCGTGTTGGAGTTGAACTTGCCAAAGCCTTCCAAGAAGGAGAGAATCACCTTGGCTGTTTCCGATAAGAACTTGGGACCTTCCATCAAAGAGCTCTTCCCATACATCGACTGTTTGTCCAACGAGATTGCCCAGGACTTTTTGCGTGGCGTCCGTGTGCACGGCTCCAAGCTCTTGAAGGACTTGCAAGAGGGCGACATCGAGAGAGCCCAGTTAGGTTTGGGACATGCCTTCTCCAGAGCCAAAGTCAAGTTCTCCGTCCAGAAGAACGACAACCACATCATACAGGCCATTGCCCTTTTGGACCAATTGGACAAGGACATCAACACCTTCTCCATGCGTGTCAAGGAGTGGTACGGATGGCACTTCCCTGAGTTGGCCAAACTCGTCCCTGACAACTATACGTACGCCCGTCTCGCTCTCGCCATCAAGGACAAGTCCTCGTTGACCGACGAGTCCTTGCACGAGGTGGCTGCTCTTGTAAATGACGACTCGGGTCTTGCTCAAAGAGTCATTGACAACGCCAAGATCTCCATGGGTCAGGACATCTCGGAACTAGATATGCTCAACGTATCCACATTCGCCGAGAGAGTTGTTTCCATCTCCGAATACAGAGCCAAGTTGTACCAATACTTGACCGACAAGATGCACACCGTTGCTCCTAACTTGTCTACCCTTATTGGTGAGGTTGTAGGTGCTCGTTTGATCTCTCACGCCGGTTCCTTGACGAACTTGTCCAAGCAAGCTGCTTCCACTGTCCAGATCTTGGGTGCAGAAAAGGCTTTGTTCAGAGCTTTGAAGACTAAGGGTAACACTCCTAAGTACGGTTTGATTTACCACTCCTCGTTCATTGGAAAGGCGTCCGCCAAGAATAAGGGTAGAATCTCCCGTTACTTGGCCAACAAGTGTTCCATTGCATCTAGAATTGACAACTACTCCGATGAGCCAAGTACTGCTTTTGGTCAAATCTTGAAGAAACAGGTTGAGGAGAGATTGAATTTCTATGATACTGGCGCTGCCCCTATGAAGAATGCCGACGCCATTAAGGAGGCTTTGGCTTTGTCTGCTGATTTGGGTTCCGATCTCATGGACGAGGTAGAGGATGTACCTAAGAAGGAAAAGAAGTCTAAGGAAGATAAGAAGGAAAAGAAGGAAAAGAAGTCTAAGGAGGACAAGAAGGAAAAGAAGGAAAAGAAGTCCAAGGATGAGAAGAAGGAGAAAAAGGAGAAAAAGAGAAAGGCTGATGATGATGAATCGCCTAAGAAGAAGAAGAAGAAGTCCAAGGATTAGACGATTTTTTGTAGCCATCTGGGCAAACCCGCAACCTTTCCTACTCATATCTGTATAGCATGTTCAATTTGATAAATTATAATTACGATAGCAACGTTTGTTATGTCATTTGATTAAAAATACTTCCATGAGGTAGCAAATGCCTGTGAGAGATTCCACTATGACCCAAGCGAGAAAAAAGCACTGGAATATAGGCTGCTGGTATTGTCTGCCTCGTTGCGTAAATCGGTTAGCTGATAGGCGTATTCGCTGAAGTTGTTTGCTGCTGCATTGGCTTCGCTACCATCAATCGGATAACCTGGGTCGAAATCCAATGTTGGCGCAGCAGATGCCTGAAAATTGGAAGCGAAAACAATTGTCTCCTCCGAAATGGCGTCGGTGGAGTGTCCGACCGTGTCAGTAAACCTCACAGTCTTTGGCGACTTGGCTCTGGCGATCTCGTTTGCAGCCAAAGTGGGTATGTCTTTACTCGTCATTGAGATGCTCAAAGAAGATGATATCTCGTCTTCCACTCCATCTGAAAGTCTTGCTTTAGGAAGAGCGACGGCGGCAGGCTTCTGCGAAACCAGCCCTGGTGGCCTGCCTTCGACTGTAGGAGGAAGTGGTGCTTCATCGAGATGTTGACGTCTCTCCGATTCGCGATCATCCACCTCGCCACTCGAACCATCGTGCTGAGACTCCTCAACCGTCTTTTCCAGGTCGCCGTTAGAGCCTTTGCCCTCTGAGGCAGTGCCAGCCAGTTGTACGCCCACGGAACCGTTATCTCCCACTGGTTCGTTCTCAGAAGAACCAATATCTTGTCCTCCAAGATTAGCGCCGTCGATATTGGCGTTCCTCGCTGCCTCCAAGCCCCACTGAAGAATGAGGTCTCTCAATTTCCCACCATTCTCTGTGTCATTGGAACTCCGGTTATAGAGGAACTTGACGAGGTCACAGAAGTTGCAATCAGTTGGGGTCTCATTGTCAAGAATCTTGACCAAGATCTGATATTGTTCCTCATATAGCGCCGAAAGCTGCGTGTTGTCGGTGGTCGTAATTGGACTCTCCGTGCTTGTGTCTGTTACCACTATCCGCTCCAACTGTTCCCTGAGCCGCCGAGGCATCAACGGAATTGCGATGCTCGAAATCTTATTTCCCAGAGTCTTAATGGCGCGCCGCACCCGGTCGAGGCCACTGTTGGTGGGCTTAACGAATGTTGCATGGAGCGCACTGTCGACGGCAAGAAACAGATTGTCGAATGGTTGTCTCAAGTCTTGCACCTCGACCGTCTTCAAGTTGGGTATCCAAACATCGGCGGTCTTCAAGAGCTTCTCGGCAGCCTTGTCCTTGAAGTCCAAAGTGGCGCGGATTGGCGGAATAGCGTCTGCTCTCTTGATGGCACCTTCGCCTAGTCTCACAACCTGAGGGTGTCTGTTGGAGAAACCCGAGTAGACGCTCTTGTAGATCGGGTAAGTCAACAAATGGTCCTGAGTTGAGAACCGCGCTCTTTTCGTAATTCTCAACGTTTCTTTCGTGTTCGCGTTAGGAACGTAGCCTGTTTTGTACAATGTTGACAGGCGAGATTCTGGTCGGGGCGAGCGGCTCTTGATCTCAGCTGCGATCAGCTTTTTCAAAATTGGATCGGGAACGGGTTTTTGAAGCGAGGCTAAAGGCTTGCTTTTTCCGCTGTTTTCGTTTAAGGAGACATTGTTAGCAAGGGTGAGGGTAGCCATGGTTGGAATGGAATGAGTATGTAGTGGCTGCAAATTCTAGTCGGGTGCGGCTGTAGATATACATCAGGACAATGAAAAGAACATGGAATTATTGAATTTTTTGAAAAACTAAATGCTGGTTACAATGAATTTGTGTTTGTGTCGTATTCTATATTGCTATAATTGGTTCATTAATAGTTCTTCGTGATGTCTATTATCGTTTGGATAGCCTAGTTAGGCAAAGTTGAGCTCCCATCCAAGGTCGTTGACTATGATACTCCAGTCAATCCATCTATTCCCATCAGGATTGAGCTCCCATACTTTTTCTACAATAAATTTTGCCCGTACAACGTTCCAGGGCCCGTACAACTTCATCATGAGATCGAACCTCTTCTTCATGGCCTCTTTGTCGTCCTCCGTGACCATACAAAGACCAGCCATAAAGATGGGAAAGACGAGTGTTGCCTGCATTGGTGTTCCAATAAGGATGTCGATGCATTTGGTCAAGTGGTGCACAAGGATCTGGCACTCCAAGGCTGAGGGATTAAGCTTGAGAATGCTCTGCCGCAAATGAAGCTTACAGCTGATTTGAAACGCTTCAAAAGTCGTCAATTGTAGTTCAAGGTCACGCTCTGGTAAATTGACCAAATCGCTCATCTCTGGGCGGCAATTCTCAATATACTGGTCAAGTTCTCGAGCTTTATCTAGTGAGGCATGCAAACAATTGAGTGCAACAGTATGTGTACTAGCATAGCTGTGATCTGATCCGTCGGATGACACTGTCTCGGTAGGGGACAGTTCATAAGTGCTTGGACTCGTTGGAGACTTGCGCCCGTAATAGTTTCTCATTGGAGTTCTAGATTCATATGCATATTGATTGATTGCACCGATGACCTGGAATAGACCCTTGGAAACTCCAAGTAAAGGATTCAAATTACCTTTTGAGTTCCCGTTTGGATCACTGAAAATCTTTTCGTAAGTGTCTGGATCAAAGTATGCCGGTCTCTCGCTCACGGCCAAAAGATCATGGTAGGCGAAATTCGAGATGAGCCAATGCTCTTCTTTGTTCGTGTCAAAATTAAGAATACCTCCATTGTCTCGTAGAAGTCTCCATCCCCAGTCTAAATATACAGACCAGATCTTCACATCTCCTCGGCAAATTTCAGCACCACACAAGATTAAAATTGTGGCAAGCTTGAACACTATTGTTCGGCGGTCATCAATTCGTGCATTCTTTGTGAAATCCACATCTTTTAGTAGGTTATTGACGGCTTTCTCTGCATATTTAGCACCCTCTTTCATGTACTTACCCCCTAAATGAAATCCAGCCCAGGCCAAGATGGCATACAAAACTCCTTTATCCTTCTGTGCAAGAGGTAAAAACACTTTCTGATAAGAGTTTGACTCGTTCTGAGAAGATGGCGCAATTGAGACTTTGCGGGATAATGTTTCCAGGTAGTAGTTGTAAAGAAAGAGGCCCCTCGCATCTAGTTCAGGAACATCCGATAGCGGGGGCTGTGGTGCTGTGGTAAAAGTTGCATTGAAGCTGGAGGCAAGCAGCAGGTATTGGGTGGGGAAGTCGTGACTCAAGGGATGTACTTGCTCCAAGAAGTCATATATGTTAAAGCCAGTAATCTGGCGCATCTCCTGCAAATTTGATTTTGGTGAGCACTGCTCTGTCAAGGAGGAGCCCTCATTCTCTTCTTCGTGATCTAGTAGCGTGAGCTTATCCAGACTCGTGTTTGCGAATAAAGAAGCCTCTCGTAAAAAGTTTAGAAAAGTGGAAGAAGTTTCGCGTGCTATATTCGCTTCGGTCTCGTCGTGGTGTTCGGTTGGAGAAGGGTCCGTAAGCTGTTCGCCATTTGTTAAAGAGGGAAAACTTGCAAGGTAAGAGGGAGATGCAATATGTAGTCCTGAAGCGAACGAAGAGGGAGCCATACCGTGCATTGGATTTTCTTCACTTATTGGAGAAAACGTGGGTAGAGGAGAACATGAATTTTCAGCTTTGACTTCGATTAATGGTGTCGGAACAGCTTGGCTACATTGCATTATTGTGCTACTCTTGGAAGGGCCAGAGCCCATTAACGTATTGGCAGCTGGAGACGTTGTTTTAGAGGTGGTGGACTTGGATTTTTTCTTATCATCTTTTGGTTCCTTAGATCTATTACGAATCTTCGACACTCTCTCCTGTTCTTGCACTTTTTCCCTCAATTTTTTAACGTCCTCAATGGACATGGTTTTACGGTCAATCCAGACACATTCCTTTCCAAAACGCTGACAATCTTTGCACACTGGTTGGGTCTCGTCGCACTTCTTTCGTCTGATCTTACAGGTGAGACACCCAGATCTAGATTTCGGACGACTCCTGCCAGACAATAAAGAGCCATTGTTGGACTCTGTTGATTCCGAGTCCGTCTTCGTCTTTTTGTTCACCGCAAAGTGAGTGGGCTCCTCTTGTTTCAAGGTGGTACAAGAGAGTTCGGCATCTTTCGCAATCTTTCTTTTGGTTTGTGGAGGCATAAAATCAAGCGGGATTTTAAGAGAATTATGGTTTGTTGCGCTTATGAGTTGTGTTCTATCAGAATTGACCAAGGTGTGCTCTGTTGGTTCTATATTGTGAAGATATATGACCAGTGTCTGTAGGAAAGAAAAAAGGCGGCGGTATAGCGATATAGAAGCAAGGCTCTTTCAATTATTACAAGGAAGTGCTTGAAATATACAATGAAGAACTAAATATATGTTCTTTTGTTTGGGAGTGATTGGCTGTGCAAGCCTTGGTCAGGGTACAGTAAATGTGGAGTATTAATGAGGTTGTACAACAGGGGAGAGTAGACATACATGATTGGAATTAACGAACTTTTAGGAATTTACGGTTCAAAATTTTTTAAATGATGTGAAATGCATTAAAATTTAGCTTTGGAATTGTCGTGTCTTGTATAAGAGTTTTGGCATGGATCTGCCTCTGTTGGGTTTATCGGTACATCTGCAATAGCGCCTTAAGGGTTTGAGCAATAAGTGACTGTTTGATACTTTACATTGAAAAGATTCATAATTTAGGCCGTTCATGATGGCACTTCGTTTGGCAAATAATGCGACGTTTGAAGGGTAATGACACTTTCTACCTGATTTATTTGAGTTTTTGACTTTCTGGGGTCAAATGCTAGTGATTCAATAATCTTTAATAGTGATTGTGGTAGCTAAGGTTTTAGTCCGTTCATATTCAAGACCGATTAGAACAGTATATTATCGATGCAGCTAGAAGATTTTTAATTTAAAAGGATAGTCTTTTTCAATTTTTTCTCGGATGATTATTCAAAAATTGTCCGCATTGGACGTAGATCCGTTGACGTTGACGTAAGATATACGACGACCGTTGAGATTTGTGCAGGACGGACGTAGATCTAACAGGATGTTAAGGAGATTTCAATGATACCGGTCTTATGTTTACGATCATTGTTAAAGCGGTTTTTGCATTTGGAGAAAGGCTGAAAAATACAAAAAGGAACAAACTGTTGGCATATGATTGTGATAGTGTTGTAACCCGTGGTGACTGAATATCAACCATGCCAGAAAAGGGCCGATAGTCAAAAATCTAAAAGAGCAAAATAAGCTTTGCTGATCATCGTAAACTTTGGTTTTGTACATCTATCATGGCCACCCTTTCGGTATGCAAACACATAACTTGTCCCAGAAACCGTAGCTCGAATATGGAACGCCTGTAGCTAATCAAAGAGACACTTTAAAATGGTTGGATTATTTGTTGAATTAATGGAATCTGTTGTTGAATTAAAAAGTAATATTTCAGAGCCCTACAAATAAAATTGATGTATGTCAGAACACTAGATGGGGTGATTCTTGGAAAAGCCAAAGTCTATCAATATCTTCAGATAAGCCCGTTTGTTCTAAGAAAAGTGCATTAGAATTTGAAAGTCCATCTCGACCTGGGAAATCGTAGTTTATGTTAAAAATTCTATTCCACAGTTGACATAGTGATAACTGCGCATTTACATAAACGCCAAACCCATATTCAGAGAAGAAATTTCAAATCCACAATCTCGCTTGACTACTTTGTATTCTCTGTTCGTTCTGTTTTTAAAACTCGTTTCTTATTGTAATTCGTTTTGTTGTCTCTACACAAATTTTTGTCATCGTTAGCGCCGCGCCACTTTACACATCTAAATCTCTTTAACTTAACCTAAGTGAATTTCCGCCCTTCTTTTTTTGTCTTTCATATTTTCTTTCCCTGTTTTCAATTTTGTTTCCCTGCCTTTATCAATTATACTTGCTGTACACCTAAGAAAAACTCCCGACACAAATGCAACTTAACAACAAAAAAAGAAAAAAACGATCCGCAATATTCCTTAAAAAAAACTATCATATCCTTCCACCCAATAAAATCTCCTCCAACCTCTCTCTCAGCCTTCTCAAAAGCGTAGAACACCCTGGAGCGTGGTTATCTGCAGTACATCACTGGACCGTTAGCCAGGCTCGTTTTTTTCTCCCGCTCGCATTAACCACACCCTTTTCTTACAGATAAACATCCCCCTAAATATCCCGCATCGCAATGTCTTTAAAACGTATTAACAAGGAGTTACTTGACTTGGGCAGGTATGTATTTTTATTGGTTGCTGCCGTTTTTTCCGTCGAGGGTCGCATATAAGTTTTCGTTGTCGACTCGCCACTAAAGACCCATCCAGGGTGAGACATGAACGGTCAAGAAAAACTCAGGAAAGAACTGAGATTTTCTGTTGGAGAATATAAAGTCCCGACTTTCCATTTATTACATGGTTGACTTCTTCATTTTTCTCCTTTTCTTCCACTCTACTTAACCTTTGCTCGAATCGGCAAACCGTCGCTGGGGGCAACTTCCAGAATCAAGACCGTGAATGCCACTCCCTCCACCCCTTCATCCGTCTACGCCCTCCCATTCTAACTAGCTACTAACGTCACAGAGATCCCCCTTCGTCCTGTTCCGCTGGCCCCGTCGGCGACGACTTATACCACTGGCAAGCGTCCATCATGGGTCCCTCCGACTCACCCTATGCAGGCGGAGTGTTCTTCCTTTCGATCCACTTCCCTACAGACTACCCATTCAAGCCCCCTAAGATCAACTTCACCACCAAGATATACCACCCTAACATCAATGGGACTGGTTCCATCTGTCTAGATATCTTGAAGGACCAGTGGTCGCCTGCGCTCACCATCTCTAAGGTTCTCTTGTCCATCTGCTCGTTGTTGACCGACGCCAACCCAGACGATCCTTTGGTCCCTGAAATCGCACACGTCTACAAGCAAGACAGACCAAAATACGAGGCCACCGCCAGAGAATGGACCAAGAAGTACGCCGTCTAGGTACGCTGGGCTCTAATGCTTGTTCCTGCAACAATGCCTTTTCTCCATAGATCGATGTACACTTGCAACGCCTTGTTAAATGTCTCCATCTGTTGCTGTAGAACTGTAGTAATATATTTTTACAGATATCCATCCTATTTTGTTGGGAGATTTTCTTTTTGTCATCTTGTAGGCTTCAGTCTTAAAGGGATTCCTCAGTGGTGCATATAGCTGATGGTCTTAACTGTACTCACTTTGTTGTAAACCCCATAGATAATTTACAGCCTAGAGATTACGGCCAATAATCGAGAATACCGAAATAAAAATATTTCCAGTCATTTTCTGTACCCATAAAGTATTGGACTGTGTTTTTTTTGCGGTCAAAATACGACAAATTGCAGTACTTTTCACTCACTATCAATTCCTCTAAACCAACACATTAAAGCCTGTGATTTAACCCCTGAACAACCGCAAAATGGCCCCGCTTGCCATCTTCGAAGCTAATGACGAGCGAAGGTTATTTGTTCTTGCGAAGGAAATGCACAAAAAGCAGTATTTCCGCAAAGCTTTGAGTACTTTTCAGTTCCAGATCCTAAATCTGATATTGGAGCGTGACAACTACGACTTGTGGATAAAATTCCTTGATGGAAATTGTTCGCTTGTAATTGAGAAGTCTGAGCTGGTCGATTCCGACTCTAATCAAGGTTCAGAGAGTTTAGAGGAAGGCACGAAGCCCATGATCCTGTTAGCTTTAAACGTAAGATACCTACTATACGAAAAGGCCATTGACTTCTATTATTTCGAAGAACCTCGCGATGCAAAATTAGACAAGAACACCTCTCACCATAATGGCGACGAATTGCAGTTGATAGAACTGTTAGACTCACTACCTAATGAAGAGGACTCAAAAACGCAAGCGCCATCTACCGCCACTGTTAGAGACGAGGAGGACGACTATGATGACGAAGATGACGAAGATGACGATAAGACGCAAACACGTGTAGATCCCAATGCCTTGGGGGATGACGCCGGTTTAGAGACAAACGCTGACGGCACTATAACTATAAAACTCCCTGATTCCGTGTTTGAGATTAAACAAGCATCCGCTGAAACTTCACAAGTAGATACGGAAACAGAAGTTGCTCCGCCAGCGGATGAACCTCCTCTGACTTATACGCTAGAAGAGCACGATCTGCAAATCATTAATTTTAACAAGATCTACCACAACTTCGAGTACGACAAAGAAACTCTAATCAAAAGAAGAAAATTAGAGAAGTCTGACATGCAACTTGAGAATCAGAAACAGGAAGACTCGGTCATTCCAATCAGTTTAGGAACTGCATCCCACTCGTTGAAACATCTATTGAGCACTATTCAAGATAGAAGAGATGACATTGATCTCAATGATATCGAATTGCGGGGCCTTTTTATGGACATTCGCAAAAATAGGGGCAAGTGGGCCAATGACGAGAGAGTTGGGCAAGAAGAACTTTATGAGGCCTGTGAAAAGGTCTTGCTTGACCTTCGAGGAAACTCCGAGCATTCAACGCCGTTCTTAAACAAAGTCTCAAAGAGAGAGGCTCCCAATTACGGGCTCATCATCAAGAAGCCTATGGACTTAAACACAGTTATGAAGAAGTTGAAGTCGCTTTCCTACAACTCCAAAAGTGAGTTTGTAGACGATCTTATGCTTATATGGAACAACTGTTTAACTTACAACGCTGATCCTAAGCATTTTTTAAGAGCACATGCAATAGCTATGCAGAAACTCACGCAGAAACTCGCAACCTCCATTCCAAACATAACAATTAAAGTGAAATCCGAGCTCGAAAAAGAAGAAGAAAATGATGATGGAGGCGCCTCGACTCCGGCTCTTAAGGGTGGAAAGAAGGCTTCTAAAAAAGGCCGGATGAGACGCAGAGAGGAGATCATTAAAGCGGAGGAAACTGACTGTTTATCTGACAATGTCGACTCCCAAACAAACTCTGTGGAAAGCACGCCCTTTTCACCTGCAAAAGTCAATCTGATTGCCCCTGAATCTACGTCTATGCCTCCAGAAGATAATATGGAAGAAGATGAAGAAGAGGGCGATGACGTTGATGAAGAGGTTAGAGAAGAGGACAACGACGATGTTCAAGACACCGAGTTACAAGCCTGGAAAAATCTCACTGCCAAGTCAAGAGCAAAGTACTGTGCCGCCCGTGCAGCGTTGTTCGAGGAAGATTTTAAACTCGTCATGAACGCAGATGCTGTGATCCGTGAGCTGGGAAAGATGAACGATTTTAATCAATTTTTGGACAACAAAGATTTCATATCGAAAGGCAATAAGTTGCTCGATAATGATGAACCATATTTGCTTGAATACGACATTGCAGGTGGAATCCCTGGTCTTGAGTACGAGGGCATTGATGACTCCTCGCAAGACCAGTACGAAAACCAAGTCATTGAGTCTCTTATTGACAAGGCTGATGCTTCTGAGATCTCTCCTTCGAATCTCGTTTTGCCCACAGATAAGGGCCTTAACCAGTTGTACTTGGGTAACTTAACCGAAATTCAAGAGATCAGAAAAATCTGTTTCAAAATCTCGCTCATCCGTCAAATGCAAACTCAGCAATTTGTTCATCGCACTCAAATGAGACAACCCGAAATCGATACCCTCGAAGAGAAGGACATTGACGCTGTGTCTAGACTCCCTAACCATGACGTCAACGACGAGCACGTCCAATTTGTAGCGCTTCGACGGAACATTTCTAAAATTGCAATGCACACTGGTTTCGAGACCACAGAACTTCCCGCGATTAATACTCTCACTCAAGTAGCTGAGCAGTACATGCTGAACTTGGCTAAGTCCATGAAATTGCACTTTGAAAATGCTTCTAGAAATCAGCTTAGCCCTGAAAAAATTCTCTTACTCTCTTTACTTGAAAATGGTGTCGATCAGCCGGGTGACCTATACACTTTTGTCCAAGAAAAAGTCGAGAAAAATAAAGTCAAGCTTAGAGATTTGAGAGTCAAGCTTTCGGGCTTCTTAAAGGATTTACTCCGTCCTTCGTTAGAGAGCTTCAACGAGAAGAGTTTCGAAGACAATAGTGAGCAGTTCACCACTGGGGACTTCACCAGTGAATTGGGGGACGACTTCTTTGGATTTAAAGAGCTAGGACTTGACAAAGAGTTCAAGATGTTGACATCGTCAATCCCCATCTATTTGTTGCATTCAAGACTCCAAAACTCGTTCAATCTTACGGGTCCTACGAATAAGGCAACTAAATACGAGGATCTAAAGGACTGGAAGACTCCTAAGTTAACCAAAGCAGATGTTGGTAGCCAGATTGGTCTCTTGCAGACATTCTACAACGACCTTGTTGCGAGAACGGAGGCATTTTACATCAAAATGCAAAAACGTAAGGGTGCCAGTACTGAACTTCCTCCTGCCAATACACTATACTTGTTGGAGGACGAGGAATTGCCACAAAAACAAAGAAACATTCGCCCTCGTCTACCGCCCACCGGAAAGATTGCTCTGGCCAAAAAGAAGCTTTTGTCCACCGCGTTTATTCTTCCCGAAGAACCCAAAGAGGAGGTGGGGCTAGATATATTAGAACGCATGGATATTGTTCCCCAAGACTAAGGGGATTTAATTGTCAAAAGCATTGTTTGCACATTCTGTATATGTATATGTAATAAGACGCCGTCTCTCTATTTGTCAGTCTTTTTGAAATAGGACTAATGCTATCCAAGCTTATGATTGGAACAAAGATCTTGCAAAAAAGAAATTATCGAAATGTCAAGTAATCTTAACTACGGAAAACTTAAAAAAGAATTATCAACACTCTTGGTCTAAACTTCTTCCCTTCCGATTTCTGGGGTAAGTAATTAATTAGATGTAGGAAACATAGACCTAGATACAATTCTAACGATACTTCCAAATAGCGAAAACGATCTCAATTCAAATCTTTCATTCTTTTAGTAAAAGTAAGAGACACTTGTCAAGTCGGAAGAAAAGCCGAAATCATTACATACTCTCTCGACCGTTCCAATGCGATAAATAGTATGAAGAAGCGCCCCTCCAATGTTCCCAAAAGCAAAGACAATCGCGCCAATATCCTCCTACGGGATATTATGGGCAGAACTACCTTGCACATTGCTATACTCTGTAATGAACCCGAGGCCCTACGAAGCTTGCTTGCCTATCCTGAGCTGAAAGACCTACTCATGGCTGTGGACTTTGAAAATGGCTGGAATATACTCCACTATATTTATTTTTACAAGCGTATCCGATGCTACAATGTCCTTATGGAACACCTAGACTCAAGACCATCATCACATACCATTTTTATGGATTTATTAAAGGCAAAGGACCGCTGTCGCCATGCGCCGCTTACACTATTGAATAACGACATAAAGGACTTGGCATGGGTACCTGCGTATCTCAACGAAAAAAATGAGTACCACTTAATTCCTCGCTTTGACTTGAAGGAGTCACAAAAGCTGTCAGACTCTTCCTTTCGTTCACAATCACCATTTCGAAGCATATCCAACGATTGGTGGTCTGATAAAAGAGGCGGTTCAGATATTTGTGTATTTGGCGTGAATGTAAATAACAATTTGGGAGTAGGCGACTCTACAGACCGGTCCACGCCCTCGCATGTGTCGCATCACGATTTTAAAGATGAGGTAGATCTGTCCTTTGGTCTCAAGGATATTCTACGAAGACCGCGCTTCAACGGTATCCGCATTTCGAAATACCACTCAGTGATTGTTACCCTAAATGGCCGGCTCTATACTTGTGGAGTTGGTTCTCGAGGACGTTTGGGTCATGGCAACTCTTCTAATGTCTTTCGATTTAAAAGAGTGAAATTTTTTGACGACCAAGAGAAAATCGTCCAGGTAGCCATCGCAAATAATCACAATTTGGTATTGTGTTCGGATAATTCATTGTTCTCTTGGGGACATAACAACTTAAATCAATTAGGGTTCACCTCCACTGTATCCAACTCTTTTAAAAAAACCGTAACAGATGTTTACGAAAACAGTCCTAAGCAAGTTATTTCTGGAGATTTAAGGAAATGTCAGTCTCTGATTATTGGTGTATGTGCATCGAAAATCCACTCGTTGGCGTATACAGAAAACGCAGTCTACTTCTGGGGTCTTAACATAGGACAAATGGGGTTAACTCAGACAGAATCCACAGCAGACCACACCGTTAATGGCAAAATTTACAAGGGCTGTATCGTTGCACAATCCAAAGAGGTAAAGTTTCGAGACAAAATTAAGCTTGTAAGCACCTGCGAAACATGCACATGCGTGGTTACAGAGATGAATGATATACACATTTATTTCGGCGGGCAGAGAGTTAAACTTCCAAAGTTGCCAACACGAATAGATACAGACTCTCAGTTCGACTCTTTCAAGCCGTCAAAACTCTCCTCCCCAGCTGTTGTGACGAAAATTGCCATGAAGTCACACGAACATATCCATGTTCTCTTAGAAAGCGGAAATGTCATGTCGTTTCTGCTCAACTCGTCAGATTTAAAAGCGCTTAAAAGCACAAAATATGCATTCCTTTGGCTTGCGCATGATGTCGATATGTATGCCGTGGACATTGACAACTCCTACGATGGTTCCATCATTGTAGCTACCCGAAATGGGTCTGTTTTTTCAAAGAGCAATCAAATGAGTGTGTTGCAGCGAAGGAACTCCATTGGTGCCTCAACATTACCAACTTTTCATTCATCTACCAAAAACAAGTTCAGAAAGGTTGAACATGTCAATAAAGCTTTACGTGTTACGTGTGACGATTCTTTTTCGTCCTTTGCTGTTCTCCGTGATGACGTAGACCCACTACCATTCAAATTACAGACAAACGATTTCTTACCTGATATGGCTTTCTTGAGTCCATTAAGTGAACCAGATGCTTTCAGAAAACAGAATCAGCTATTGAATAGTGACCATCACGAGAATTGCTACGTGACAAGTTACATGTACCCAAGATCCAAGGAATCTTCTGATGGAACTCGAAGCATTCTTCAAAGTATTTTCAAGCGCAAGGCTTCTGGGGAATCAGACAAATTGAAAGACAAAGCAAAGGACAATTTACGGGAAACTTCAAATTTGAAATTCAGCACAAAACTCATTCCTCCCGAATCTGAAAAAATGTATCAGCCAATCCCTGATCCAGCCCCGTTGATCTCGTCTTTATGTTCCAGCGCGATATATGACTTTTTTCTGCTAGACTCTGATTGGCCTAGAAGAAAATTTTGTGATGCGTACATTATGTTTGTCAATAAACCTGAGCTTAAGATTGGGTTTCATACTCAAATACTTAAAGTCAGATCTGCGCTCTTCCGCAAAGTATTAGATAATGTGGACGAAGGGGTATATTTCGTTCATGAAGGCCTAAAAGGGCGCTTTAACTCATCTACAATGATCCTTACATTGGAAACAGATGTAGATGAAAGGTCCGTTCTTATCTGGCTTCATTATGTCTACACGAACAACGTCCTCGAACTTTGGAGCATGGATGTCGTAAGATCTTTGACTGGAATTGACATAAAAAAGATTAAAGCTGATTTTGATCTGCTCATAGCTTTGTTTCAGATGGACATTTTTCATTGTAAGTTACCGCAATATTTTGCACAAGTGCAAACGTTGGTACATCATCACAATCCAAACACTGGTATTCGATTAGTTCTTTCGGAATGCGAAAAAAGGGCATCCCCTTCCATTCTCGTTTCTAGAACTGCATTTTTCGAGACAATACTTTCTGGAAGATGGCAGGCGGGGGAAATCGAATATTCTCCTGATGGTATGGATTCCAGGAGTGTCAATTTAGCAAACGTCGGCCCAGTGCACTTGGACGTTATTTTGAAGCACATTTATGGATGCAACGATCTTGACATCTTCGAAACCGCTCGGGAGTTTGTTAGCGATTCAAAGGACCCCGAAGATTTCGTACTCTTTCTCTTGGAGATGATTGAATTATCCGATGAGTTCCTTCTCATTCAACTTAAGCATTTGTGCGAATTAGCCGTCAGTGAGTTTCTTACTTGTAACAATGTTCTCCTGATTCTTGCGCATGCTGATTATGGCAATGCTCAAAAACTTATAATGAGTTGTTGTTGGTATATCTACAACAATTTGGAGATTCTCTTTTTTGATTCAGTTTGGCGGGACTTAAATTTCAGCCTTCTTGAGCAGGTTGAAGATATAATGTTGCTTTTGAGTAACTGCAAACATATTGATTTTGTGCTGGCCACTGATCATCTGTTCGAGGTAAAAGCTCTAATGAAAGTTTCCGGTAGAGGCGGAGCTTTGCAATTTATTGATGATAGCCTGTCTTTTAATGACATATACATGAGTGACAGACGTGGTTTTATGGCGTTCGATATCTTGGTTGATCTTAAGCCGGATATGCAACCCCCAAAGCCCAAGAAGCTGACTGCCAGAAGGCCATCGCGAAAGACGAGCTTTGAGAATCCTTTTAAGAATTTCACAATTTCACTGAACTCCAATAATTTAGCAGAAAACGAGAGCGCTATAGCAGACGATGATGATTTCGAGATGGTTACTAATCGAAAAAAGAGAGACAAATCAAGAGCAAGTTCCGTTGCCGAAAGATACTCACCATCTCCTAACGAAATCAAAGATGAAGTCGACTCGCAAAGTGTTGAGAGCCCCGTTGAATCGTCACAACTGGCTAGTGCACCAATACTACAGCACAGTCCATTTTACGCTAGTGGTGAGGGTAGCTCTCAGAATGCATCTTCGTCTTCTATCGCTACTGTATCTCCGGCGTTGGGCGAGTCTATCGAACAGGAAAAGAAGCCTAGCAAGATAAAGTTTTCTACTCTTAAGCTATCGCAGAAACAGAGAAAGAAAATAGCCGACGAAAAGTTGAAGCAAAATAAGAGCTCCGAGTCAACTACTTTGGCTTCCACCAATGAAGTAGGACAATGTCCTTGGAAACTTACGCCGTCTCCATCTACAAAAGTGGCAGTTTCATCCAAATTGAGTAACATGCCAATTTTGGGCCTGGCTCCGAAGCAGGTTAAGGCTAAGCCTCTTGAAGAATTGAGTTGGAATGATCGACAAAGACTGATGCCGGTGAAGAAGACGCTTCAAGAGGTTCAGCAAGAAGAAGAATTTGCAAAGTGGTGGGAAGAGGAGTCGAAACGAGTGCAAATGGAGATTTCTGGAACGAGCGGTGCTTGGCAGGGTTATGGACAAGCTAACGGGAGAGGAAACGGAGTAGGGTCTAGCTCTCGAGGCGGTAGGGGTGGAAGAGGGAAAAAAGGCAGTCGGTCATCTCGTGCACCCTAGCTTTAATGGAAAATTCAAATATTTACGTGGAATGAAAGATCGTAAGGGGTCCAGCGTAGGTGCCTCAAATTTAGGAGGTGCGTTGTAGGTACTAAAGTTCTATTAGTGGCAATTAGAATAAGATGTTCCATGTTCTAGTACGTTATTATTTACAAAAGAAGTATTTGCAACATAATTTAAGCGTCCTCCTCCAATTCTTCTGGAAACCAGCCATACTCACTGAGACTTATCTTCATGCCAATCACTTCGACGCCCTCTGCCTGCAAAAGGCGCTTCTGTTCATATTCACCCAGATCTCGCTTTGCTATGAGTCCAGATGACGAGATAACTCGCCACCAGGGCAAATTAGGGAATTCGATGTCGTCTTGCTGAAGAAGCATCAATACCTGGGAACAATGCTTGAGGGAAGAGCCCACCTGTCGAGGGTTCTGAGGCTTTCCTATTAGCTCAGCGATGTGGCCATAGGATGTGACAGAGCCGTAAGGGATCTTGCTAACTGTAGAGTAGACTGCAATGTGGAAAGCCCTCGTCTCGTCGCTAATCATGATTTGTAATGAGAGTTGTATTACTAGCTGTGAGAAATCGAGAAATGAGAAAAAACCTTCAATGATTTGATAAGGGTGACAAGTGATTTTCGATTTTTTTGACCATTGGTTTCTTGTTATGAGATCATAACTGCATAAAGTAGTCCCTGACCTTATTAAGGTGAGTCAACTCAGGAAATTAAGGACTCAACTTCACTTCCGACCATTCCTGCAATAATACAGACGTCAAGCCCCTAGAAGTAAAATCAAAACCAATTGAAACCCAAAGTAACAGAAAAATAAAATCCTGCCTTTTTTTAATAAGTCTTCAATGGTTTTAATTTGAGTAACTCTTCTTTTTCAACTGTAATCAGCTACATGTGTTTCAAAAACCAAACTAAAATATCGAATTAAACATATACAACATCATTCTTACAAAGCCAACAAAGCACCGGCAGCCAAGGCAGCGGCACCAGCAGCGAATTGCTTGTTAGCACCAGCAACGAAGGTGGTGTTGATTCTGGCAACAGAAGTAGAAGTAGAAGCAGAAGCAGAGTTGGCTCTGGCTGGGCAGTTGGTGACCCAAGGAGCACAAGAAGTGATGGTAGCCAAAGTGGAGTAGGTAGAAACCACGGTGGTAGCGTTCTTGTTAGGAGCAGCAGAGGCAACGGCAGCAGCAGCAGCGACAATGGCGACGGTAGAGAATTGCATTTTAAACGAGAGACGAAGTTAGGATTACTGTGAATAGAAAAAGAAAGTGTTAAGGTTGGGGGGAATTCGGGGCCTTTTTATATTCACGCGAGGGCAATAACCTTAAGTTGTTCATGGCCACCAACGACTATTCTGAAGCCGTTGCGTTTTATGCAACCTGCATTCATGCTTGATGTTCCTGTCCTAATATGGCTATAACGGTATAGCTTGTGGTCAAAGTACTGCAGGTAGAGTTTTAGGACTGAACATAAGCGCGCTTCTGCAATCTTTGTTTGTTTATTCTTTGATTAATGCACCCTTTACGTCAAATGATTCTAGGGCAACGGTCTTTCTGGGCAACGGTTTGATTTTACTTAAACGTCTAAAACCAAGAAAATTGGAATCAGTCGTGCTTTCGAAGAAGTTCGTCTTCTTAGAATACTCTAACAATTTTGCTTGGACAATTTCATTGAAGAACTCAGACTATATGTGGTGGAAAATTACATCATCATTCGATCATGTGCGGTCGCATTCCCTTAAAATTTTTCTCATTGGCTATGTTTGTTTTGACTAACGGTTGTGCGCAAGATCAGCCAGGGCAAAGTTATGATTTATGCACCGCGGCATCTGGTGAAGTGCATCTTCAACCGAGCGGCTCAAAATCTTCACGAAACCCATCTCCGCCCCAGAAAAAAAGCCTCAAAATCCCTTGAACAATTTTATCCCTATAAACCTTCCTCGATGGCCAAACATGTGTGGTAACAACGGATGAGGTCTTGGTAAAGGATAGGAGGAAGGTCAGCAGAGAGAAGCATTTCCAAAGGCTCAAACAGCTGGCTCAGTATTCGGCGTTGTACCACAGGATTGCCGGAATACTTCTCCGCGATGTTTTGAATTGTTTGCTTCATTTTCTGTTGTTCCTCAGCGAGTACGCGCTCATGCATCGTTTGGATATCCCCTGCCAAAAAGGGAAACACCGACAGGAAAAGCACCAACTGGTATTCTACAAATGTGAGGATATTTCTCTTAAGAGTCTTACCAACGCCTTTAGCCCTAGCTATGTCTGCTTCATCGTAGTGTACTTTCTTGAATAGGTACGTGTGGCTCCTGCTCATAACTCCAGAGACAAAGGTGCTAAAACTGTAGGCCAATCTAAAAATTTGCGAAAAAAGCTTCGAGATTGTGTAGTCAATTCTATTCTGGGGCACATTTTCCAATAACTTCAGCTCAATCCAATCGCTAATGCTATTCCCATAGAAGAACAACCACATCCATAGAGCAAAACTAATGAAGAGGTAGATCAGTGGAGGTTGCAAGATGAATAGAGCCCTTTGTGGCCCAATGAGCGCAGATGCTAGAGCTATGCGCACTATCAATTGTGCGATTTCCTCGATGTTGTTTGATACTTCTCGTAGAAACAGTTGAAAGACGGTGTTGTTATTTGCGCGCCGAATGTTTGCTGCTGGAGCTGCCTGAGGGCGATTGATGTTGACTGCGACTTGTTCTACCGGAGCTTCTCTTTGTGGAGGGTTGCCCCCGAGAGCCGCTGTAGCCGGAATGGTAGGCGTCAGCTCAGTGTTTGTACTTTGAGTAGCGATTGAAATTGAACCTAAAGAGTCCGATTGCGCAGAAGGCGGACGAGTGAATATGGCTGGGATTTCTTGAACAAGTTCGTTTATATTCAATTCTTGTTTTACTTTAGCCTGTGCGTACAAGTTTAAGAGAAGATATCCCTCTGGGTTAAAGATACAATCGGCACTGGAGATATCAACTGTAGCTCCATTAGCGGTGATTCTGTAAAACTCAGACAGCTCACTAGCAAATTGATCCCGCAGTAGTTGCTTAGGGGTCTCGTAGGTGGTTGCGGGTGTTTTGAATTGTGGAAATCTTTCAAAGCTCATAGTCACCACAAATGGCGGGGGAACGTCTAGCTTTACGACATCCTGAAGAGTCATATCTTCTTCTAAGTCTCTGTCATGATAGGATAATACGGAGCTCTCTCCCGAGATCCTAAACTTCGCTAGAACCTGTTCTTTTAGGTCTCTAACCTTCGAATATAGGGTTTCGCGGCATGAAAGAAGAAGAACGGCAGACTCATCTGCCGAAACAACATTAATCACAAAAAATTCCGGGATCGGTATCTTCAAGTGCTCTCCTTTGATTCTTTTATCATCACCATACTCAAAAACTAGTTGGAGTTCGGGAACACTGAGCTCTCCTTGTACACTATACAATTTGAATACTTCAGCCAAGGTGCGTTTGCCATCTACAATCTCGCTGTCGAATTTAAAAATTGGCCGGAAGCATGGAACTCCTGAGTCTTCTTTATCTTCGGAATTTAAGATGATCAGCTCCTCTAGTTGACTAAACGTGTTGTTTAAGGTTACTCGTATACGGTACTCAGATGATTCAGAGAGATCTGGAACATCGTTTATCTTTCCGTGTATCTCTTTCTTCACCACAAGTAAGAAAGGTGAGTTCATTGAGATTCTTAGGTTGAAATTGTGCTCCTGGTATTCAATGTGTGCTTTCTTGTATGTTCTAGATATGTGGAGCAGTTTACGTGTGAATTGGCACATGCAGGCAGATAATAAAACTGATAGTGAGCAAAGTGGAAAAAATATATAATAAACATTTATATAATAAAGAAAATGCTGATACTCAATTACGGCTTCCAAGCCTTTACTACAATTGCTCAGATCTGAGGGCTATACCTAACCTGAAACGTAAAAATATCAGCTGCTATGTTATGTACAAGTAAAACCGTTCCCTCTTTACGTCTTAATGGCATGATATCTCTTGCCTCTAAATGCAAACATATGGCTGTTGGCCTGGTATACCTCTGTGGGGTTGTAGTCCACCAAGTCCAACTTGGTCGAGCCGAAGATGTTGTTGCAAGGCTCCATGAGAACATCAGTCTCCTCCCACAATGGGTGCATGCGAAGCCACGAGTACTCTCTTTGGATGTCTAGGTCGTGGTATCCGGTGACAAACACAGGACACTTGGACTCGAGAAGACCGTGGAGAGATTTGTCCCAATGGATCTTGTCTGCGGTTTGAAATCCAGGGTGGAAGAGGAAGAAGCAGTCCAAATATGGGTCAAATGGGAACAAATCACCCGTATCGAAGAGTTCGTTGAAGTATTTGGTGTGGTAATGCAAGGTGATTTGCTCGTCATATCTGAACTGTAGAGGGCGGCCGTGTGGTCTTTCTACAGGTGCAAATTGTTTAGTTTTATGGTCAAAGTAAGCCAGAGGTCCAATGAAATGAAACTCGAACTTTTGGCCGGGAAACAAGTACGTGAGTTGCTTCCACACGAAGCCAGGTATCATGGCTTCCATTCGAGCGCCCACGAGGAAAATACGCATGGGTCTTTCTCTGAAAACAGCACCCAGTTCATTCTGTTTGTTATAGGAGTACAAGGAGTATCTCAACGCCGAAAGCGACCTCAATCCCTCCAATGTGAGACTGCCCTTAGGCTGCACCTGGTACGGAGAGAACTTGTGCAACAACGAGGCAATGGTAATTGGATACGTAAGCACCTTAGTGGCAACAGCCAAGTTGAACTCTGTGTTCATCGGAGGGAAGTCTCTGGTGTAGAAAAACGAGTCCCATGAGTTTAATGCCGGGGTCGAGTCCAAAGGCACCGGTCCAGGAAACTCGAACTCGTGAAAGGGTCTGCCCGACTTCAAATCGTGTTCGTATAAATTCACCATCCTTAACTTCTTATATATTTCGTTTTCCTGGTATTCCTTGTCGTTCTTCCATGCTTCCTCATCGTGATGAGTGGGTATCCCAGAGTATGGACAAACGAACTGTACCGGCTTGTTTGTGACAGGACACTTGGCCTTTGCACGGATATAAGCCGCACGTGTTCTGATGCTTTGGTGGGGAGAGTCGTCCCAGTTATAAAGCGGACGTTCCTTCTCGGTCTCCGGGTCTGGGTCCAACAGAAGCAATTTCAAGAACCAATTGGCATTACGACGACCACCAAGCGAAGTTCTACCAAGGGCCACTTTCGGCCTGAATGTGGATAATCGCACCAAAACCATTGGGGCAAATGACCAGTATAGAGCTCGAATTCAGAAACGGATGATAAATTCGATCTGTTCGAGATTTCTTTTCTCACGACCAGGTAAGTACATGACTGCATATGGTGCAAATTAGTGGGTTCTTGAACTAATTCAAATAATAATGATTGAAGTATACTGGTGTTAGGGGAAATCGTATTTAGGATGATTCCATCTGTCTATTTTATTTTTTAGGGTCGAGGTGCTTGTTAATCTTTGGGTGAATGGCTGTGCTTTAAAGTTAATCAAACTCGATACATCCACCAAGTCTACCTTGAAAATCCTTTATAATCTAATAGATTCTCTATTTTCAGTATTAACATAGAGTTTGGGTTGCACCTACGAAAAGTCATTGAACTTTCTGAACTTACTTTAAGTGCTAAAATGTGATAACAGGCTACGAAGGCTTCACATGACTACAAAAATGCATCACGAATAACATCATCTTAATTCCCCTGCATTGCCAAGTCGTTCCAGACATCTATTGGTATTCCATGTACATTTGTTGATTCTCGTCAACCTCGACGAAATGAGGGTTGCCTTCGCTGTCACCCTCTCTATGACTAGTCTCGGTAATGATAGGTGGATTCTGCTCTTCTTTGTATTCTTCTTCTCCTTTTTCGTTTTGTTCTGGATTTTGTGCTTTTTCTTGTGATTTCTCGTGAATCTCCTCCTCTTTCAATCCTTGTGCCTCTTTAACTTTTTGCTCTTCTTGATTCACTTCCGCCATTTCGTGTTCTTGTTTGGCTTTGGTCTCGGCGCTCTCGCTCGAACCACTTATGTCCCGAGAGTATTTGATTCTCTTATGAGGTTCATAGGGAATCTCAAGGTCTTCAGAGAATATTTCAAAGTTCCACAAGTTGTGCGGCGCTTGAAATTCGGGCCTTTGAAACCGAGCAAACAAAGGTTGATCTCCGTTCATCTCTACCAAATCAACGGGATCCACAATCAGCGCATTGAGCGCAGGTTGGTCGCCGTCGCTGGTGTTTTCGATTCTTGAAAGGGCTATAAACTCGCCAGTGATGCTATATATTTCAAACCAAAGCACAAATTTATGCAGCCAATCGAGTGCGATGGGGTTTTCTGGTGTAGATGAAGGCGCAAGAAAGGACTTGCCCATTGAATTGAAAACTGCGCGGCCAAATTGATAATTGAGGTCTTCTAAATGTGTAAACTCACCGTTGAACAACGCAACGCACCTATTGTTAAAGTACTCGCTGGTGCTGATGTACTCGTAATCGTGTGTTGCAATATAAAATCCTCCACGTAAGTCTAAAATATCATGCAGAGCAATATTAATTCTGTTGTCTGGACGTACTGGAAAGTCTTCATCTTCTCTTAAGAGTGTCACACCAAGGTAGTCATCAAAAGAAGATTTTGCGTCATTGTAGGTATTTGCCCTATCAATCTTTTGACATGCGACATCAACAAGAGAGTCTTGGACTTGTTTGGTAGGCACAAAAGGCTCGTATTGACACAATTTAGGAATATGTAGAACCATTTTGTAGTGGCAGGTCCTTATCTCCTCGACGTTTATGATTTCTGCGACGTCGCCGCCCATTTCAGAGCATGCATACACCAACTCCATGCTTCTAGGTTGCCTGGTCATGTCACAAGTAGTTCCATCAGTAACCGTTTGCAGAATCACTTTTTGTGAGGAATGATGCGAAAATGGAGACGCTTTCTCATCTAGAAGTCTGTACGATCGGCCTGCGTTCTCTACAAAAGACTTATATTGCAAGTCGGAGATTTGATTCTCGAAATTGACCTTCTTTGCTGAAGCATTGGTAAATCTACCCAAGACAAATACTGTACTAGGAGCTATTGGCTTGTGTGTGTTCGGCCTTGACGAATGGGCAGCACCTTCATGATACTGAATAACTTTATCACCAAAACAAAAGGCATACGTCCAATACCAACCACGGAAGTCGTACGCCCACACACACGAGCTCTTATCGAAAGTCAGGTGTATTAGCTGTGTAGCTTTTCTAAGCATTTCGTGTTCAGGCTCTTCCTCCTCCTCCGTGTTTTCCTCTAATTTCAGATAGGTTACTGGAGCAAACTCACAAATATACTCGTCGGTGCCATTTTGGTGTCTCCTATCTATGAGCAATCGCTCATAATAGTAGTTGTCTTCTGGATTACTCTTCAGTATGAGCTTATCAGCCAAGGGACCTGGGATATAAGATTCGTATAAATTTACATTGAATGGCACCATGACATCCAGAGCATAAGCTAGGAGCGAGTACGCAAGGATTGTAAGACATGCTTGTTTTAATGACATCGAGGGTATAGTGATTACTCGAATTGAGGTATGCAACAGACAGATATTCTAGATTAGGAGGTGTATTGTAACTTGCCAGATGTTGGTTGTTGAGGTCAATTGATTAATTGCTACTCCAATTGGTTTTCAAACTGCTCAATGAAAGAAATTCTGTTCTTGGTTTCTAACCTGACGTGGTCTCAAGATGTCTTAATAGGTGTAGTAAAATGATAGGTAATGTGAACATAATTTTATAGCATTTGAAAATAGGTTCCACAAGTTCATGAATCCAATCTTTGTATGGAATCGACGAGAAGAAAATTATTTTTGAATAAGTTGTTTTTTTGGGGTTTTCTCTCTTCTTCCAAGATTTGACTGATTACTGTAAATTTATAAATTTAAATTGTCCACAATAACAAAACACAAAATTACTAGTAGTGATAAAAAAACAGCATATTATTTTTAGCAATCAAGGAGCTATTAAACAAAATTCCTTGAATTCATAGTTTTCAAAACACTACTTTTATTACCCCAAACCCTTCGTGAGGCCATTTCAAACCCCCTTGATTCTTCAACAATTAAAAACACTATGTCTGAAATGAACGACAATCTTCTTGACACTCCGGCATTGGACACTGCCAATATGAGCTCTAACTCAATTACCCCACCTAAGGATAGCCCGAAAGCATCGACCATTGAGTTGATCCAGTCACTTCAAGGAAAGGTGGCATCTGCCATAGAGGTCATTGACCAAGAAGATGCTGAATTCAATGCGCGTCTTACAAAGCTTAGTGACAAAATCGAGTCTTACAAGAGATCTTATCTGCAATAGTTAGGATAAGCATCGCTTCATATTGGGTGAGTACGATTTATAAAGTAGAGAGTACAGGTAATGATGTGGAAATTCCTCTCGATATTTTATAACAAAACTATGAGCGTTTGTTTTATAAAGCAATAAGAAGGCTTATTCGATTCGGCAGCATCTATTACTGAGTTCATAGTTTTTTCATCAAGGATGTGCCATCTGAAACAAAACGAGTGAGTGTCAAGCGATGCGCCACTTGGACCACGCAGAAAAAAATCACTCTTCATTTTATTTTCCATCAAGTTGGTTTACTCGAACGTCGACGTAAACAATCTCGAATCATGAACTTCGAGTTATCTGTCCCCACAGTTCAGACACTTCGCATCACTTCGTAGTACAACAAGACCCTAATAATGGGCCCAAAACGTTCAAAGAATCAACTAAGGCGAGAAAAAGCTAAACTTCGTAAACTAGATAAGAACGGAACAAACAAACAAGATCCTTCACATCAACATTCACTATCTCAAACGACTGAGTCTGCGTCGTCAGTTCCAGCTACCTTATCAGACCCGTCCGTAAATAAAGATGACTTAATAGATCAACCTCACTCAGATAATCGAAATGAGGAGACAACAAGTAATGAAGAGCTTGCCGCTGAATTCGCGACCATCTTCAAAAAATTTGACACTCCATCGACATCTCTATCAAAACCTATGACTGCTTTAGTTAATAAAGCTCAACCTGAGTCCGAAGGAAGCCTGTCAGACGAAGAAAATTATAGCGAAAGTGAGGGTCAGTATAGAACTTTGTCAAAGTCTCGTAAGCGTAAGCTCAATTCCGTGCCTATGGCGGAGCTCAAAGCGTCAACATCTAAACCTCAACTAGTCGAGTGGTTTGACTCGGACGCCCCAGATCCTTACCTAGTAGTTCTGCTTAGAACAAGGCTAAATTGCGTGGATGTTCCAAGCCATTGGCAACAGAAAAAAGACTACTTGTCGGCTAAAAGAGGTGCCAGTAAGCCACCGTATACTCTCCCGAAGTTCATACAAGACACAGGCATAGCAGAAATGCGCAATCATGATCCAGAGTCATTAAAGAAACTGCAAAGAGATAGAGTGCAGCCCAAAATGAATAAGTTGGACATAGACTATCAACGTCTTTACGATGCTTTTTTCAAACACCAGACCAAGCCGAGATTGCTAGCTTTCGGCGAACTTTATAGCGAAGGACGTGAAAAAACGGACCAGCATCGTCAGGCAGTAGCTGAACTTAAACCTGGTAGAATCTCCAAGGAGCTTAGGACAGCAGTTGGGATGTCAGACAATGAAACTGAAGTCCCACCATGGATAACTTTAATGAAAGAATTTGGTAAACCTCCTTCCTATAAACACTACATCATACCAGGAGTGGATGTCGAGTACACGAATTACGGATATAAAATGGGCGCCGGTGGAACCTCGGATAACTTTAGCATGATAGGTGAAACTTGGGGACAAATGGAAGAGGGCGAAGAGTCTGGTTCTGAATCTGAGCTGGAAGAATCTAGCTCCGATGAAGGTGAGGTGGAGAATCAAAACTTGGAAAATGACCGAGAAGTTGAGGCTGAAGACGAGAGGCCTCAACGAGTCGAAATCACTGAATACTCTAAGAAGCCTACGAAATTGGGTGATTCAACTTTACCAACTAAAGGACTGAGTGGTGAATTGTACACAGTAATCAAACAGATAAAAGTAGAGGATGGCAATGGATTGTTGACTTCTAAGACAGCCTACGAATTGCCTACGGAAGAATAGTTTGTAAGGAATGTATTCATAGATTATTCTGTTTTATGTTTTTTTTTTTTATGTAAACGCTAGGTCACAGAAGTTGGCCCTAGATCTTGCGTTAATCAAGTGTTCGTTTCTACCGGATCAAAGGGATTAAAAAACCGATAATAATCGTAGTCGACATCCTTGAAAATATCCTTGATAGAGCTCATGAAATTATCCCGGAATTCGGGATTTTCAGAGACAGGACACGGCGATTTTCGTTTCTTAGCATTACAAGAAGTTTCATCCGTAGCGCTTTCAGCGACTGGTCTCTTCCGGTCGATCTCTACATTGGGTTCATGTAGTTTGTAAAGCTCTTGACCTTTGCTAGTTTGTGTGAGCAGAAAGAAGTCAGACGTATCGTCCTGTTTGACATCCATGGGTTTTGCACGATTTGCAACTGCATTTATCCAATTGTTGATTCTTGCAAGCACAACGGTAAATCTTTCACATAGCGTCAGTTTTAGGTTGACCCTATCAAGCTTGATTGCAGCAACAACTTGGGAGTGTAACGAAAATAGATCGAATTCAAGCGGAGGGTACCTTTCAAGAAGTTTCTCCATCAAGTCCGATTTAACCAACACTTGAACTCTAATCAATGAAATGAGCGCCTGTAAAGCCCTATAATGATAGGGAGGGGGCAAGGAGAGCCCAAATTTATGCACGTCTATATAGCATCGAAGAAGCCCTCTGCAAGAGTCACCGAAAGTTTTTACATGTTTGTATAAGTATTCGCTGACGTCAACGTTTGTGACGACAAACGCATCTTGAGCAGATAATTTACAGAAAGACCAGCTAACCAAATTATCGTGAGCCAAGATGAGGATTTGAAAGTAAGAGAACAAAAAGCAGTAGGTCTCCTTGGGTGCGTTCTCGGTAGCAGCAAAAGTGACGGTGTCAATATTGCCTAACTGCTGAAATATATCGACGAGTTTCTCTTGATGCTCTTTGATGATACTCGATGCGTTTTCATACTCTGAGAATCTTAAGTCAGTGAAGAAGTCTTTTGGAACTTGATTGTCAGTTGTTTCTTTTGAAGTAAGGAACCGGAGGCCAATGCCATTAACCGAGAATTTGTGGGTTAAGTCCTGGCCAACTTGAATCAATTGTGCGTAAAGACACAAGGTTCTATCTGCTTTCGATGGAGAGTCCTCAGCCTCTTGCATTAAATTTTTTAAGGCAAATTCGTGTCGTTTTGACCAAGGTATTAAATTGAATCTCGGAAGTGAGAATGATAAGCTGCCCATGCAAGCGTAAAGACCTAACAAAGCACGAAGATCGTTACGCTCCATAGATTCGTCTTTCCCGATGCTATCCAGGTTGTAAGTATGAGAATTGCCTGAATCGATGCATAGCGCTATGTTCAGTGCGATTAAAATTTCCATGTGCGTTCTGAAGTCTCCCACCTCAATGGACGGAACACTCCAAATGGCTTGAATTAAACATACGATGATAAGGCGGTAGGAGAAGTTCGTTGTGGTGAGGTAGACATCGTGGGCTACGAGGCCATCGACGATTTTTCGAAGTGAGTTGTTTAGTTTTGTGTTTTCACTAGGTGGGCAAAAGCCATGGTAGTCGAACGTGGTCACGTAGATACACACCAAGAGAACCATAGGACACTCGTTTGAGAGGTGATCGTAGTTTCTGAAGTTTTTCGAAAGAGAGACGACAGGAAAAAAACCGAGCATGTTTTGGATAAAGAACTTGAAGCGTGCGCGGGCCTCTGCATCTGTCAACAAGCCTAACCGCTCGATAACCTGGTAGATGATGTTACTCTTCAAGTCGACGCCTAGCTCGATGCGGTCGCCGATAGGAGTAGTAATGGGTGACATGGCAAGCTCAGGAACAGACAACACGGACGCCGGCGTCAGTGGGTTGAGTCCCTGTGGGCGCAGCATACAAAGTGGAGTTTTGGCCAACGTATGCAACTTCTGTGCCAACGCATGGAGCCGCTCGGCGTGTTTTTGAAGCAGTTCAGCGACGTTGGGGTCCACTCCACCTGAGAGGATCAGCGTCTCCAGCTCTGCCGTCAGAAGCCATTTGTCGAGCTTGGTGGCTACGCGTTCTGCAGAAATCTCAACGGGCCGTTTCTTGGCCTCCTTCGCAGTTGGATCCTCGTCGGGCGAACACACCAAGTTCTGTTTGAGACACCGATTGCAACCTCGAGAACTATCGTAGACACACTTGCTCTTGAGACGGTGACATCTTGCACAAGCACGAAAAGTCCGCCATCGGGACTCGTCACGGTCTTCCATGGGACTAGGCGATTATTATTTCTGAGGTATCAGGGATTGGAAGCGGCTCGGTCATCGGCTCATTCCAGAGGACTGGTTAGCGCCTGCACAGATTTCGTCGTGATCGGGGGTGGAAGTACATCGTCCACAAGACCCTTCCATGATGATTAGGTAAACAACGATGGTGTTGGAAAATGGACGAAAACTTGCAGAGAATATCCTGTTTTTAGACTTTTCGAAAATATTTCACTTGAGAAAGGATTTTATTTTTTTCAGCTGGATATGGTGCTTTGGTGCCGCTTTAGGTTCACCCAGTTCAGGTGTTAGCTGCAGGCCAAATGCATCACAATTCACGAGATAATGGAATGAACCATCAAACATGGCTGTTGACATTTTATTTATCGACGTAACAATGTATAAATTCTAATTTGATTTTGGTTGGCTGACCTTGGTTGAACCGTCAGTTAATTTACTCGTCTATATGATGATACTTGTGATTACAATGTAGGTTCTGTGTATGAAACAAGAGTTCACGTTTTCTGACCAAGTATATATAGTGTTATCAACCAGGAAAGGAACTTCTGATAACTCATATCAAATGAAGGTGAAACCCAATTAAACAAAAAACAAACAAACAGACAAACATAAATACTTTCGATTCATCACCATCATCTACAAGTCGTACTCTAAATATCGTGAATTATGCGAGCGAAGTTGTCCAAAAGGTAAACAAGCAGCTGCGAGCCAAGGCCCGGCGGTCGTTCGCAGGTAGGCGAGCGCCTTATGAAAAAGTCTTTTGTAAAATATTTGTGTGTCAATGGCAACACGTATGCAGTTGAGTGGGTAGGGTTGAACAGATGCTCTCCTGGCTCAAGCAATGCTAATCTCGGGCTTTGGGTCCTTGATCTTGTCAATCTTGGCGCCAAACGACGACACACACTTAGCCATAGTAGGTGACGATCTGGAGATGGCGTCTGTGAAGTAGAAGTTGTCGATTGGATTCTTCAATACATCTCCGCTGATCTTAGCAGTGCCGTGTCTGCTGACAATGTCTTTGAGTCCAAGCGTGGCGACGAGTTCACTGGTGGGCTCAATGACATCGTATCTAGTGAGGTGTGGGGCAATCTCAGCCATCCTGTCTCTGACAGCGAACAAGTTGTCGTATGGCAAGGTTGCACCCAAGTACTCGGACAAAGCACGAATGATCTGCCAGTCCTCACGTGCAACACCAGGGGCGTTGGTAGCGGCTCTGGTCATCTGCGTTCTACCCTCCGTGTTCACATAAGTGGCGAACTTCTCAGTGTAAGCTGAACCTGGCAAGATGACGTCGGCCAAAGAGGCACCAGCATCACCATGGTGGCCCTGGTACACGACAAAGGCGTCCTTGGGGATGTCAGAGCCCTTAACCTCGTCAGCACCGAGTAAATAGATGAATTTAGGAGAGGTGGTAGATTCATTCAAGTTTTGGAAACCAATGTCCAAGGCAGCAGCACGGGAGGCCTCACGGTGCAACAAGTTGACACCGTTCCAACTCTCAGTGTTGAAATTTTTGTTCTTAGAAGCAAAGTCTGCCACGAGACCGTAAATAGCGTTGGCGTCTTTGGATTCAGCAACACCGGAACCAACAATAATCAAGGGATTCTTGGCGGCGGCCAACTTCTTACCGTACTTGCCGGCCAAAGCAGCCTTCAAGTCCTTAGCGGAACTTCCCAAGTTCTCGGTCTCGAATGTAGACTCAAACTGCTGACCAACTTGGGCAATTTCCAAGTTAGATCTCAACCATACCTTTCTGATTCTAGCGTTTAATACAGCAGCTTCGTGTCTAGGGTTGGTACCTACGAGTAAGATTTGGTCGGCTTCCTCGATACCATCAATGGTGGAGTTGAAAGTATAATTGGATCTGACATCAACACCATGAGCCTCAGTGGCCTGCTGGACGTCAGTAACGGTGTTCTCAGAGCCCAATTTGTTGGTCAAATCTTTCAAGGCAACCATTGATTCAGCATCAACCAAAGCACCAACGATGGCCTTAAACTCATCGCCTTTGGGAGCAACCTTGGAGTAGGCGGCAGCTATCGTAGACAAAGCGTCATCCCAGGTGGCAGTTTGGAACGAGTCACCGACCTTGATCAAAGGAGTGGTTAATCTTTGGGTCTTCAAACCGTCACAGGCAAATCTAGACTTGTCCGAAATCCACTCCTCATTGACCTCGTCGTTGAGTCTTGGCATGACCCTCATGACCTCGATACCACGAGCGTCCACACGCACGTTTGAGCCTACGGCATCCATGACGTCAATGGTCTCGGTTCTCTTCAACTCCCAAGGTCTAGCGCGGAAAGCGTAAGGCTTTGAGGTCAAAGCACCGACTGGACACAAGTCAATGATGTTACCGGACATCTCGGAGTTGATGTTTCTCTCGATGTAAGTGCCGATCTGCATGTCATTACCTCTTCCGGCGGTACCCAATTCAGGAGCGCCGGCCACGTCGTTCATAAAACGAACACATCTGGTACAGTGGATACATCTGTTCATGGAGGTCTTGACAAGAGGACCGATAGCCTTGTTCTCGACAGCTCTCTTACCCAAAACCTCGGTAAACCTGCCTCTGTCGGAACCATATCTTTGTGACTGTTCTTGCAAGTCACACTCACCACCCTGGTCACAAACAGGACAGTCCAAGGGATGGTTCTCCAACAACATCTCGGTAACACCCTCGCGTCCCTTCTTGACTCTCTCTGTGTCCGTGTGCACGATCATACCATTCTGCACTGGCATGGCACACGAGGCGATCAACTTGGGCATTCTCTCAACGTCTACTAGACACATACGACAGTTACCGGCAATGGCCAACTTCTCGTGGTAGCAGTATCTGGGAATCACCACACCAGCCTTGTCGGCAGCCTGGATGATGGACGAGCCAGCTTCGATTTGCACGGTCTTTCCGTCGATGGTAACCAGCACTTCAGCATGGCGTCTGGCAGAGGAACTCAAGAGCCTCTTGGAAAGACTCGCAAAACGCAAGTTTCTGGACAACATGATCTACAATTAGCCAGAGAATATATATA
The DNA here is from genome assembly GCA_030563705.1 of Australozyma bambusicola. NCBI lineage: Eukaryota > Fungi > Ascomycota > Pichiomycetes > Serinales > Metschnikowiaceae > Australozyma > Australozyma bambusicola. The sequence continues at coordinate 172,537 of JAJMJU010000008.1, read as the reverse complement.
AGAAAAGAATGGGGCTCTAAGACGACTTCAACTAGGAGGTTTAGTCTTCTTAATTAGGGCACGGAGCTGAGTGGTTGTGGTTCTTGGAATACGAACAAACAAGAAAAGCGCCAGGACAGACTATATCAGGGAGCAAGCAGCTGGTTCTAGGGAGCACGTCGAGTTGCTTGAGTCTGTGCGATTTTTCGATTTAGGCACTGGCTGGGGTCCGGCTTCTCTGTTGGTTAGTCGAAAATTCTCGCTTAAGTGAGGCTAGTTAGTAAATCTGAATATTTGGATGCTGATAGGCTGTCTGCATGTAATTGGGGGCCAGGGTAGGGATAGTAAAGAAAAGGGCGTGTTTATAATTTATTTTGTCCGGATTTAGGTAGATATATTTAGTTAGTTATATAGTTGCTGGCTTGTGAAAAAATGAAGCGGGTTTGATTGTTTCGTTTGTGTATTGGTGTGAAGTCTATATCGTTTCACAAAGCCTTTGGTAAAAAAATAGAAGTCAATCGATATTTATAGAATTAGTGAGCTTTTATGTTGTAATTGGTCTCATTTATTCCTCCGAAAATTTTTCTGTGCTGTTTTAACGTCAAAGTGTGTTTGAGAGTAGGGCCAATTCCGTTCAACAAGGCCTCGGCCTACCTAAACATTGAGATAGAACAGAACGACAAGATACTTAAAAAGAGGGGTCCTAAAAAAGATCCTTTTTCAATTTTGATTATGAATCACATTTCGAATGGAACTGTTATGCCATTTGCCTCAGCATAGGGCTAGCACATCTTTCAGAAACCCTTTTTTATTAAGGTATCGCCTCGCTTAAAAATTGGATCCCTCATGAACCATCAGTATGTCGCTTTTAAATATTCCTTTATTTACATCCCTGCGAGCCCCCATACTCAACTCTAACTTCCGTCTCCGTTAATGACCTAGCCTACTTCGCTCCTGGCCCGTCGTTTGGAGCAACGATCAAAAATAGAATAAGTGGAGGAACAATGTACATCCAGTTCTTTTGCACCCACGAGCGATTGTCCACCCCTATTACCTCCGTGACCTCTTCCTCCACCTCCGTCTCCACACCGTTCTCGTCCTTTAAGATCCGTTTGCGAACAACTGTTTTAGTTTCCAAAGGTTGCTGAGCCGAAGTTGTTTCCATTGCGACAGGTTTCAAGTTGGGAGCTGGTCCATAGACTGGTTCAATCACCTGAACAGAAAGGTGTTCGGAGGAAGGACTGAAGGAAAGCCGCAGAATATAGTCTTCGTTCAAAAACAATTGGAACTTACCTTTCAACGAGCCATTGGATTGTTCATGGTACACAAAGCACTTGTGGTTTGGCAAATCGTGTGTTCCCAAGCACAAATGTGTGCCTAGATCTGTTGGGGAGTTCGGCTCGAACGAAGCTGTTCTTGTTTCCGAGTCGTACTTGATCTCACCAATGGCGGTTTCCAAGTCGGATCCGAGGTTTCGACCGTAGATTTTGATGGTGGACAGTGCAGTTATAGTCACTAGTAGAAAGAACACGAAGGAAAGCATTCTATGTGGGTAAGAGACACGTAGGGAATGACACGATTGGGTTGATCTGACGATGAAACTTTCACGACTGAATGAGCTACAGAAATGGAGAATTAAAAGTTAGATACGAGCCTTGTGACTTAGAGGTTGCACTCTTGGTGTATGGAATGAGTGATAGGAAAGATAGAGAGGATGGCTAGTCATGATTGAACATATGATGAGAAATCCGTATTTTTCACATCTGGAAATTTAAATACAGCACGACAACAAGCCATTTTAAAAATGTTATTATTGTCCTGAAAAACTCACCAAATTGAAATTTTCAACATTGACGTTCCTTGGTTTACATTGAAAACACGTCCTACAACCCCATATTATTATTCATAGTAGACAAGGCTGTTCACATAGATGTTCTAACTCCATCAAATCATCAAGTATCATTGAAGCATACTTCATAAAACGCACAACACACACATCTCTCTTAAACACCAACTCCATTATTCAACTCTACCCTTCGTTACAACGCATGAACGTTTTCCACCTAAGGCACCAGATCCGGCTCCATTCCACCCTCAGATCCGCCCAATCGTGCCAGGACTATCTCACACACTGTCTGAAGGCAATGGTATCGTTATCGTCGCGTATGTTCCGCGGAACATTCTACGAATTCCAGGCCAAAGAGGCCTTGGAACGATACCTTCACCTCACCGACTTGCGACGAGTAGGCGGTGCCGGCGACAACGGAGTGGACCTTATAGGAAAATGGAATCTATCACGATTTCAGAAATTCACGGAGGATGGTCAGCCTGTGAATACAGCTATCGATATATCACACAACGCACCGGTATTGATCCAGTGCAAGAACTACTCCACCAAAATTAAGCCCAGCGTGATTCGTGAATTGGCAGGCTCTCACGAATATCATGTGAACGGTAACACAGACCGATTGAAAACGCCTACGTTCATGTTTTTGGTTTCGCCGTTGCCCCTAACTAAGAATGCCCAGGCACAGATGGACACCAGCTTTGTCCCCATCATCCACGTGAGAATCAGCCCAATGACACGGGAGATCTCAGGAAAGGCCCAGGATGATTACTTGGTTGAAAATTGGCAGATTTACGCTTTTGGCCCGGTTTACATGAACAACACCGCCCGAAACCACTTGGCAGGGCTCTCTGTAGAAAGTCAACCCTTCTTCGAGGAGAGACTAGTGACGTGCTAAGGCCCCAAATACACAGGTCTAAGACACACCAATTTTTGCAGATATCCACAGGCCAATTGAGCCTTCCTACACTTGCCATTAGTTGCATAGCTTTCGTGTCCCATTTCCTAACTGAAGTCAGAGCCAAGAGGCACCTACTACAAACACAAGTCCGAATCATTTCAAAACATGCATCAACTCACCAATCAATGCGTGCTCATACCCAAATTGAGGTATTTTGGGTGAATATTAACAGATCTGCTTTCCACGTGAATTTGCTTTTGACACATACAGGAAAAGTGGGTCTCCCTAACAATCACAACACCCGATTAAGAACCACAGCATTCAATTCCAGCGTATTTGTATTACCTTGATAGACACCAAAATATAATGGAAAGTTTTGTCAGTGAAACCATATTTCTTCTTCGTTAATGGGGGGTATGTAGAGTCATTGCCCCTTACCAGAGAATTATGGGGTTAAACACTCTGCATATAATCCCAATTCCCGCCGAAATTTCGGCGGATTGCCATGGTACATGCAGGTCCTCCTTTCATCCCAGGTGTTTTCAACGCCCCTTTTAGGCTGTTTTTACGGAAGTTTTCCAAATCTAGATTCCGGCCGAGGCTTACCCACAATTATATAAAGCCCCTCAGGTATCCTCTCAGCAATTGACTCCTCGTGTACTTTTTTATCACATATTCACAGGCTCTCAAGCAAATAATTCACAACTCTCAATAATGTCTGTGAACTTCAACACTAATGCCGTCACCAAGGACGGTTCGCTCTATTCGAAATTCGTTTACGAGTCTGCCGTCGTCGAAAAGAAAGCGAATGGCACCATGTCCGTGACCCCTACGGCCACCGAATACGAGTTCAAGACTGACTTAAACACCCCAAGAACTGGTTTGATGTTGGTTGGTTTGGGTGGTAACAACGGTACCACCTTGATTGGTGCCATCTTGGCCAACAAGAACAAGATCAGCTTCGAGAACAAGGAGGGTGTCGTGGAACCAAACTACTATGGATCTGTCACCCAATCGTCTACCATCAAGCTTGGTGTAGACCACGAGGGCAACGACGTTTATGCACCATTTAACTCCGTGTTGCCTTTTGTCAGCCCTAACGACTTGGTCGTGGGCGGCTGGGATATCTCTAAATTGCCTTTGGACAAAGCCATGAAGCGCGCCAAGGTTTTGGACGTCGATTTGCAAAGACAATTGGTGAAGTACATGGAAAAAATGCAGCCATTGCCCTCTGTTTACTACCCCGACTTCATTGCGATGAACCAGAAGGAGAGAGCCGACAACGTCTTTAACTTGGACAGCAACGGAGAGGTGACAACCAAGAACAAGTGGGCTGATGTCGAGAGAATCAGAGCAGACATCAACAAGTTTAAAACGGATAACAACTTGGACAAGGTGATTGTGTTGTGGAGCGCCAACACCGAGAGATACTCTGAGATCATTCCGGGTGTCAACGACACTGCCGAAAACTTGATTAAGTCGATTAAGGAGAGTCACGAGGAGGTATCTCCATCCACCGTCTTTGCTGTTGCTTGTATCTTGGAACAGGTTCCTTACATCAACGGATCTCCACAGAATACATTTGTGCCTGGTGCCATTGAGTTGTCTGAGATCCACAAGAGTTTTATTGGTGGTGATGACTTCAAGAGTGGACAAACCAAAATTAAGTCCGTTTTAGCCCAATTCCTTGTGGATGCCGGTATCAAACCTCTCTCCATTGCCTCCTATAACCATTTGGGTAATAACGACGGTTACAACTTGTCTGCACCCCAACAGTTCCGTTCTAAGGAGATCTCGAAGCAGTCTGTTGTTGATGACATGATTGAATCTAACGAGATCTTGTACAATGAGAAGACCGGCACTGAGGTGGACCACTGTATTGTCATTAAATACTTGCCAGCCGTCGGTGATTCTAAGGTCGCAATGGATGAATACTACTCGGAATTGATGTTGGGTGGCCACAATAAGATTTCCATCCACAATGTCTGTGAGGACTCGTTGTTGGCTACACCTTTGATCATCGACTTAGTCATCATGACCGAGTTCTTGCAAAGAGTGTCATACAAGAAGGCTGGTGAGGACTCGTACGAGAACTTCTACTCGGTGTTGACTCTCTTGTCGTACTGGTTGAAGGCACCATTGTCGAAGCCTGGTTTCAAGCCAATCAATGGTTTGAACAAGCAGAGATTGGCCATCGAGAACTTGTTGAGATTGTTGGTGGGAATGCCAATCAACAACGAGTTAAGATTTGAGGAGAGATTGGTTTGATGTAAATTATAATTCGGGGCGACGAATACATCGTCCTTTGTAATAGCACAATATTTGGAAACCTAAGTCGTAACCCTTATATAATAATGGCTAAAGTGTCTCGTCAAAGAAGCCTTGTTAGATTTTTTTGTTTAGACCAGGCACATTACGAAGTAGTAAAATTAGGAATCGTTGCAAACTGGAAAGTTTGCTTAAAAGTTCTTTGTTCCAATATCAAAGGATGAACCTTTTACGTATACAGCCTTCGAGTCATTATATTGCAAGATTGAAGGCATAACAGAGGTGTTGAGGTACAGTTCACGAGGCAACAGTCCTCTTAAACATGAGCATTGACAGATCAGTCGAATATAATTTTTTTGTTGAAATCATGAAGCTCAGATCTTATAAAAAGCGGTTTGGACCTCCGGGCTTTTGTGAACTTGTTACCCAGAGCGTAACAGTGAGGTTAAAGAACGATATTTTTACAATTTGTATTGAAGTTTCAGCAGTACTATTTGATGGATCAACAATAATTTAAAAATACCTAAGTTTGTCAATTCCTAGCAGACAGAGTCTTTGACATTTATAGATTGTGAACGAGTTTGCTATTTGAAGGGCTAAGGTGTTTCAGCCTCTCATGCCCAAACAACACCTTATTGTCTTACAAGACTATATTTATATATATATATATCTTGATTTTGTCATTATTTTACTTTCTGGATTACCCAAATATGTACTGAATTTGAGTTTTACGAATACATTTGAAAGGTTTGACTTTAAAGAAGAGTACGTCATGCTGAGTATAGGTCACTCACAACGATATAGCTACCTATACGTTCATTGAATTAAGCAACTGAGAAAGTTTAGAAAAACGTGAAATATCTCTTTTCAAGTTAAAAAGCTTTATCGATATCGAACCAATGGCGGTGGACGGATCTGCCCCTCCTCTCCCCTCAAGTCTTTTGCAGCCATTATCTTCTCCGCCATCAGAATAGGAGCCAAAAAATTAGAAGGTCCTGTAATGACAAAGAGCAGGAAAAAGAACGCAGAAAATAGGTAAGAGAAAACAGACAACAGAAAACTTTAGAAATTGCCAATGTTTTAGTATTCTTCTTCAATTTTGTCAAAATACCCGCACCCTTTCTTACAAGATTGAGAGATACTCATCTCTAGCCTTGACCTTCCCTTGTGAGACAATCACCCAGATAGCATCAGCCCCTTCTTCGGCCCAAATGGAGCGGTAATAGCCGACGCTTCACCGTATCTTTCAGTGGCAATGTTCATTTTCAAAACGTGCATTGATTGGAGTTTTGCAATCAGAATTGGCAATTTTTCTGCTCAAGGTGTGGCTATGATTGATTTGCAAGGAGGAAGGAGGCGGCGGGACGGAGTTCAACGTCCATACCGCACCGGCATGTAAAACCACGATACACAGGTACTGACCATCATGTGCAGTACTTTTGATTATTACGCACACCCAGTGATTTATATGCACACCACGCATACCTGTCGTCGTCACGCTCATACTCCCCCCCTTCCTAAAATGGCTAATGACATCAGTACATCAGTAAGTTGTTCTGCAGAGAAACTACCACTATCACGTTCCCCACGGTGCTGTATGCACACCGCAGATCCCACATTATCTCCATGCTCCATATGATAGCCGTTCCCCAAGGTTATATAAAGCAGCCACAGTGCTATCTATCCTCTCAATATTCGAAAATTCTACACAATGTTCTCTAAGCTTTTCACCCAAAACACGCAAACTAACGTATTCGCTCAAGACAAGAAGGCCTCGACTCCTCATTTGATCACAAGCTTTGACGACTCCTCGGTCGTTCCACCTCCCGCTGAATTACAGCCACAAAAGCGTCGTTGGAGCTATGTCACTTACTTGAACCAGGGCACTTTGCACGGAGACGGTGATAATTTGATGGTCGGTTTGTAAGGCAATGGCTGGCCCAATTACTTCCCAACTCAACGCACCACAAGAAATTATAAACTTAACGACCTACCATTCTTCTAAATTGGGCGCCGGATGCCCCACATTTTTATATGATTATAAATTTTTTTGAAACAATTCTATGAGTAGCATTGTATCCTCGTAGCAGTTTGAGCAATATTCTTTTATTATTAGGTTGATACCTCCTTTAACTGTCAAAGAGTTCAGACCACTAATTGAATTCCTTTAGGTAATGACGATTGATCTTACTCTGTCAAAGAGTTTCTTCCTCTCTTGATTCGATAACTCACCTGCCTTATCGAAGCTGTCCAATAGTTCGTCGCTTGTCTCAAAATCAATCACGATCTCATACATAGCATCCATGGCCTCACTCCGAACTCGTTCTAAAGAGGAACTGACTGCCAACCAACAAAGCCTATCAAAAGCCTTAGTAGCCACGGCTCCGGGGACTTGTTTGTTGCAAGAAAGGTGCCGGAAGAGCCTTATAACGAGGCTGATCCGACCAGTATGAGATGTATTAATGTGGAGATTGTAAGAGCGAATAAATAATGACTCATAATTCAAATTGCTTGGAAACGAGAACTCAGCGTCGAAAAATTTAACAATGATGCTCAATGTGGCGTGAATGACTTTTTTCTCTCTCGCATCTAGCGTTTTGAGGGTTTTCCCACTTGGAAGGCTGAGTAGACGCAATACAACTATCCAAAAGTCTCTCTCGTCATTCTCGTTCTCCAAGTAAGTCATCATTTGTCGCATGGAAATATTGATGAGATCACTGCCTGCGACAGCAGCGCCGGCCGTGAGAATAAGGCCATTCCAAAAAGATTCCGCGTGGACTTTACATCTTGAGCTGGTGGTAAAGAACTTGAATAGATCCTGGAAGTACATTTTGTAATCGTTGTTGTAAAGATGATACTTTGCTTGGAACTCCATATTTCCTTCCAACAAACACAAGCATATGAACGCTGAGATCCTGAGCTTGTCAAGAGTTTCGCCAGCTATCCGTAATAGTTTCCCGAACAAAGTCGCCTCTATTCTTGAAGCGAAAGATGGATAGGAAATGAATAGCTGTATGCATGCATATCTCACTAACAGGCCAACATCCCCTTGTGATGAAACGCTATAATCGTCAAGGAGATTCACAAGTGTTACTTGTAAGAGGGCATGGTCCTGAAATTTGGCTAGTAATTCCAGGAAACCGCTTATGATGAATGCACGTTGGCCCGCTTCGACACCTTTATCTAGCACAATCTCCAATAGTTGACTCAATTCTAGTTCAGAAGTATTGTGTGCTGTTACAGACCTTGCCAATAGGTGATTACCGAGACGAATTTGGCGGCAAATTTCTTCATAATCACCGATCGGTATGTCCAGTGCTAAGCTAAAGAATTTTTGAAGAACATTGACTAAGCTATCACTGCAGTTGAGTTTACTAATATTTATGACGAGGGGAATTACACCGGCACTGCCTGGTGCTAACTTAGTTTCAAAAGCTGCCACGAGCCAATGGAGCATTGCTTCCCCTTTTTCAGAGTTGTCGTGATGAAAGTCGAAAGATAGATTCATTACCACCGTGTTCACCATCTTTGATTGTTCTAAAGGTAAATGACCTGACCTGAGAAGCTGTGAGAGAGCATACAATGCTCCAAAATTAAAATCCAGTAGTCTAGATATCAAGAAATCTATAACTTGCTTCTTGGTTAATAACGGGGATTTCACTGATATAGGATTACAGATTGCTTCAAGTAACCTTGAGATTTGATTACCAGCATCAACTTTTACTCGGAAAGGGCAAAGATCTTGATCAATTTCTAAAAGTATCTGTTGCAAGAATATTTCTTTTGGAAATCCTAGGGAAACGAGATCATGAACAAGCTTATGTGAATCAGATGAGGAGCCAATGGAGCTAGTCCCGAAAAATTCAATAAACTTAATTGTGAAGGATCCAATATCATCCTCATTCTCATTTAAGAGCAAGGTTTTGAAGAAGACAGACCCAAATCGACCTGTGAACTCCTGCAAAACAGCCACGCCACACCTTCTGATTGTAAGATCTTCATCAAATATTGCTATCCTGATCGCATCAAGAAACAAATCCGAGATTGCGTCAGGGTTGGAGGTATAGGTGTTGGTAAATACCTCAGGGGTCATATTCTTCAATAGTGCCCACATGCAGAAACAAGAGGCATCTCGTAGCTGAGAACTTTGGTGTAGACCACAGCTACGATACGATAAATATGCAGTTTGGTGGACAATAGATAAGTAGATAGGAACAAATTCTTTCTGCAAGGATCTCGTCATTGCAAGAAAACCAGAAAATAGAAGAACGGTATGATACAGGGGTATTAAATCTGCTCGGATTTCTAACTGGAGTTCGGAAGTGTACTCAATCGGCAAGTCTGTTTTAAATTGTTTGAGCATGTAGCGGACTAGTTGAGAAGCATAATTCACAGCAGGGGATGTGAGGTAACCGACCATTCTACTAAGGCCCTTGGCTAAACACTCTCTGAGCGAAGTGTCAAACAGGTCCTTCATCAATTGCATTATAAAGGACAATGAGTCAATGATCTCAGCAACGGTGTCCCATTCAGCGCATTGAATGAAAAAACGAGAAGATTTGGATGCAACTTTAAACAAATATTTTATATTCGTAGTTGAGAATTTAGACTCTTCGAGGATTAAACGTGACAATTCGTATAGAATTATGTCGTAGTATATCTCTTGTGCGAACTTTGAAGCATCAGAACTTGAACCACGCTTGAGCAATTGATTGAAAACCATTAAATATCCCAATTTTGCTATGTCTGTCTGTTCTGGCCACGAAGACTTGACAGATTCAGTGTAATTTAGGAGGAGCCCATTACAATCTACTCTAGTTAGAAGCAGGGCTAGAATTGAGGAAGATATAATTTGCATTTTTGATGCACTTGTATGCAAAAACATAAATTTTGTCGACACTTGCAAAATATCCCGAGCTAGTGAGTCCTCCACTGTATCAAGGTTGAAAGGCACAAGCACTAAGTTCGAGAGCCATAGTAGCAAGAAATAGCATTCTTCAGAATTCGCCACGATTCCTTGTGGCTTAAGAAAACGAAGAACTTTTGTGAATATATAGACGTCTGTGGTAAAGAACGTTGCAACAAACTTGTACCCTCTGACTTTTGCAAGAGACAGAACTAGGCTAGCAACGCCATCGACCAAACCATTGTCACTGAAATTTAACAGGCTACTGTCTTTAAGGGTCAAATAAGAGGTGGTGATACTGTCAACGTAAAATTGGAGGTGTGGATCTAGTGATTTAGGAAGGGTCTCAAACTCTTGAATGAGTCGTTTGGTGCTTGAAACGAGTTCAAGAAGATTCAGGTGGGAGTCATGGTTTTTGGCCAACGTTAGAAGTTGACGGAGATTAGTAGATATTTTAGCGTGAACTTCGTCTGAGCGCAGTGTCACTGTGGAACATCCAGCCATGGAATTGATTCATGGAGAGTGATCAACGATTATAGGTAGATACTAAATGGACTCGCACAGATCAACTTTTTGGCATTGCAGTAAAAAGAAATAACATTAATACCTATCAACACGCGATACATCTTTGAGACACATAAACTCTGGTAAGCTCTCAAACTTTCATATATTCCTTCTAATTATCTTTTTCTTACTTTCATACATGAATAGAAAAAATCACCTAGAAATCGAAGAAGTTGGAGCATCAAAAAAAAAGAAAAAAAAAAAATAGAACAGTTAATATTGGCCGAAGACTTATAGCACAAATTTCCACGTCATGTTCCTTATTAATCTTTATCTGGTCTTATATCTTCATCCTTACCGGTGTACAGGTCTCATTTCTCCTAGTGCCCGTGAAAAATTCAACCAAAGAAATGTCTTCCCCACAAATGTTTTATAGAATCAAACAGTTGCGTTCCACGATAGGGTTGGGACCCAGTATCAAAAAGAATATCGAGGCCCTTGGATTGAGGAAACGCAACCAAGTGGTTTACCAAGCTGTATCTGCAGCTACAGCTCACAAGCTTCGACTTGTAAAGGAGTTGGTATCGATCGAGTTGCTCAAAGCCGAGGAGATCGAAGAAGCCAAAAAGAACGACAAGCCCCAGTGGCCAAAGGGATTCGAGAAGGTCGGAGAATACTAGAGGATATAACTAATAAATGTACATAGAGGAGCCTACCTGTAGAGGCACTTGGACTGAAGAAACCCGAAGGATCAGAGGAGAAAGGAATATTCTTAAGGAAATTGGAAATAGCGAAGAAAGTGAGGCATATCTTGAAAGAGTAACAGGTTCAATTGAGCAAAGAGTGAAATCTTGAACATCAAACAACCGCTATCAAAGTTGCGCCTTACTGGCAAATTGTTGATCACGCGGGAAATATCACCATCGATTTGAAGGATCTTTCCAAGTGTATGGGGCCTCAGTCTATTCTTATAAGGTAGTTCTCTGATTAACGTATTCAACAGAAGGCCTCCCTATTCTAAAACAAAAAAACTCATTTTATTGGGAATCTTATCTTTTAATTCTATTACTAATCCTCTTTTTTACTTCGAATTTCGGTGTTTTCAAGTGCTAGATTGACGAATATTAGATATAGGAAAACAATAACCGTCTTCCAACCCCAAGTAGTTGGCCACAAATTAAAATCTAAAAGTTCAAAATAATCACAATAGCTTTGGCCGCCCAAACTGTAACAACAATCCTCCTTTTCTCATGTTCAACGGGTTGGGATGTGCTGATTTCTGACCATAATCCCCATCGCAACAAACGAAAGGTAAAAAAAATATGGCGTATAAGAAAATGCTAGGGAATTTCAAATTTTCATTCGCAATATTCCTTTTCTCAAAAATCTCTTAGGTGTTTTTTGTAATTCTCCGCCAATAATTGGCTCCATCTCAAGAACGTCCTGCAGGTGGTGAGTACTTTTCCAAACCACCTTTGACATTTTCCTACTGAAACAAGGGCAACCGTTTCTCTCACCTTCGAAACTATTCTCGTTTTCAAAGACTACTTCTCTTTCTAGCCAATATACCCTGACTCCGGTCGATACATATTCAATCTTTCTCCTACAAGCGCCCGTTCCGGAACGCACATTAAAATATTCAAGTACCACCACTACTACCCCCCTTACACATACTTACACATACTTACACCATGTTCGTAAGAGCAACACAAAGGAACAGAGTCACGTCTTCTATCTTCACATCCGCATTCGCCATATGTTTTCTAATGGTGGGTGCTAACTCGGTGCTCCCATGTCCCGTTGACTCGGTTCACAGTAATGATGCGGTAATCGATAAAAAGCTCAAGAGGTCCGTGAAGGTGGAGCAGTAGACGAAATTACCTTAAAATTAAATCCGGAACTCTTTTCGGCTTACATGATTTACGAGAGCTCTTTTCTCCAGATTCTTAGTCTGGGCCTTAGTGCTGACATGGGCCAATACCAGCTTCCGCCTATAGAGTGAGTCTGCACTGTAAGCATGGCTACGCTGTGAGATGGTGGGTCCTTTCATACAAAACCCTTGCATATATTCTTAAACCTTAATTGAATTGATAAACGAAAAAATCTTATCTGCTTATCATGTAGAAATGCCAAATTAAATGAGTTTCGGAATACCCAATCACGTGACCAATCACGTGACAATTATATTTCTGCAATTTAATTTAAAGAAGGCGATTTGGGATTATATAACAGTAAGATCAGCATCATGAGTTCGAGTTAACATCAACTTTTCACTCCAAATCAGGTCCATTGCCCAATTTGTATCCGTCCATATCTGTATGTAGCGCCCACACCCTTTTTTATCTAATTCTGTCGCATATCTAAGTCTTATCTAGAGGGTCCTGTCTCAATGCGGTAATACATAAACAGAAGAATTTCACTATGAATCGGTCCCCATGAAACCCCCTAACCAACCTTAATTCCAAGCCTTATAATGCCTACGGCTTCGCCCTATACCTACCCTCGTCCACTTGCAGATTATGGCAAGAGTCTGAATAAGAAAGATACAGACCCTTATATGCTAGCGCCCGTAGAATTTGCAGCCACGAAACCAAAGATGACCACCCGTCCCTACACCAGGAGCTATGACTCGACGAAATTATATACCCACATGATGATGGCAAACCCACTTGATGAGATCCTTGCTTGCAGTCGGAAACAGATCCTGGCTTATCAGCTCAAGTTACCATATCCATCGGAAAGGGAGCTGGCCAGCGATCCACATTCGGTCACGCATAATGACGCTATAAAAGAGCATTCGAAAATACTTCCCGGCATGGATCTTGCCCCCAATTTGGCAACGTTGGTACCCTCATCTTCAGGCTCACTTGAACTTCATGCGCCATCCTTCTTGCCCGAAAACGGTGCTAAGAACATTACGCATGAGCCAGAGATAGTGTCCAAATCTCTAGATGATGAGGTAGCAGATCCGCTAGCATGTCATGCAAACAATATTTTGCGAATGGCCATGGATACCACGATGATGGGTTCTTTTTGCAACAGTAGCATATCACTGAATTTCCTGAATCTCGTTGACGAGTCCATGTACAAACTTGCAGAAGGAATTGAAAGGAGTAAACTAGGAGGCAAGAAGAGTGGTCTTCTTAATCTTCATAAGGCCGCAAAGATCGAAATTAGCGCCGCAGACTTGGAGGATGCCATCAACAATCCACTCAGATGACCACATATCACATTACATTTCTTACAGCATTGAAATACATTATTTATGTAAAATGACTGTTCTTTGATTCCTCAATGCAACTTGAGGATGCTTTATATTAAGATGTCTAAGGTTAGGTCTAAATCAAACGTATGAGTTTTTAAATATCAAGGTTTCACTTTTCAATTGGGAATAATTTTTGTAAGCGCTGGAGGTCTCTGAGGTCGATTTCAGTGTGTTTTGAACTCAAAATATTAAACGGATTAAGTTGAGAATAATCAGTCACATAACCCCGTTCGTTCCAAACCATTTCCCAGTCTGTCAATATCCCTGGATCAGACAATAATTCGGCAAGCAGTCGACCAGCCACGTTCTCATTGGCCCAATGGGTGAGACGCTCCACCAAAAGAGCAGAAGGACTCCCAGAACAACTTTTAAGGTATTCATACACGTAAAACTGTAGTAAAGTTGAATCTTCCGGGTTTCTAAGTGCCGAGAAGATGAAATGCTCTATCGTTTCGGAGGTCGTATTCTTCTTCGTGCTTTTCAAGTAGCGGAAGAGCTGAAACCCAGAAGCCATGTTCGCATGGGAAGAGGCCAAACATTTGCCCATTATCTTAACCAGGTCCGAATCTAGCCAAGCTTGTGGAAACGATCCATAAATGGTGGACAAGGATTCGAGAACTGTGATAAGTCCTGAAAAATTCTGGTATTTCGTGATATGATTCAAGATACAATTGAGAAACATTCGCAAAGTTTCTAAGCCATAGTCCATGCGCTGAATGTAAGCTACATGCTCCACCACAAATCGCTCAAGTACAGCAGTATTCATGAAAACATTTCCCATTCTCGAAGAAGTAATTGGCGCACTCAGAATTTTCCGAGGAAGAAACTCACCAGGTTCGCCTTCATAATGCTCTGCGAGTTTTGCAATAGTTGATAGTTCTTTAAGCTTGGCGTCTTCTGCATTTTGATCGTACACCCAGTAATGATGCAACTTGAACAGAAAAGCGTCCGAAATATCGACATAAGTAAATCGACCTTTCTGTTTGGACATGAAGTTATGAACCACATCAATTACCCTTTTTACAGACCCATCAGTCATGCCATTTATCATTTCGCTCTGCTCAATATTGAAACAGTACGATTGAACAATATCTACGCAAACCTCCTTTGAGAGGCTGCTTTTTCCTTTAAGAGTGTTGAGAATGTAGTGGAATTCCACAAGTGTAAGACACAGAGTGACGTCTCCGTGAGATGCTAGAGTATGGATAATCTCACTAATTGTGGATTCCGTCAAAGAGCCAAAAACGGGATTTTCATTTCGAAGTCGACTTAATTTATCGTCAAATAATAAATCGTCAATTGAAATAGCTTTGTCAATACCTCGAACCAAAATGGCATCATAAATAAGCTTCACCAACTCGTAATGGTTAAGAGAAAGTCCCATATTCAATGCTGTGGCCCATACACGTGCAGATATGAAGTCCCGATTGCAATTTAAGATGTCACCAAGTAGCTGAGTTAAATTAGAACAATCATGCATGGAGCACATCGAGTCTATGATTCTTTCAAGAGGAAGTCTTGAATAAAGACGTAGTTTTGAGCTCTTGAAACTGGATTGAAGTTGATGCAAATAGTTCACAGCTTCAATATACTGCGAAGAGTTTAAATAAATATTCATTACCGTCCCGAGGTACTTGTAATGAAGATCGGTATCACATTTTCTGGAGGATACGCTCTTAAATAGAATACGAAGGGGTATAAGCTGAGTAAAATCATCACAAGTTGAAGCACAGTCTAAAACGAGATTGAAGGCCAGCTGCAAATCATCATCTGAACATTCGTTTGCAATTAATTCGCTACAGAGCTGTGCAGCCAAAGCGACCTGAGGAGCACCTCTCGATTGTGTTGCCGATTGCCGTTGAAAACCAACCAGCGAAGCCAACAGCTGGAGTAGGAGAATATATAGCTCTGAGGAGAGATACGTCTTACATTGTGGATCCTGTGCAATTCTACCGGCTATTTTAAGTACCATTCCATGATTACCAGCACATAGGTTTAAGAACAACAATTCCTTGACCCCCGTGGTAGTGAGTTGCTTCCAGTAAATCTTCGGTAGATTTTCAAATTTTTCATTGACGGTTTTTGCCAAATCCCTGGCAACTTTCCGATTAGCTGGGGTCAACTGAGGAACACACTTAGGTAACGAGGCATCTTTACCACCACGAGCTAAAAGACTTTTTATGAAGGCTGAATGTCTTTTTATCATCTAGTGACATCAATGCTTTTATGCTGCGGAATGCTATATGGGTTGTGAAGGAGAGTTAAGATAGGGGAAGTAGAATATCTGGGGTATTCCAAAGAGTAGAAGTGCTCGAGTTGTTTTGAATGGGGTGAGGAAGAAAATAAGGGCCAAATGATTTGAATTCAAAAAACTGAATAATTAAAAAATTGAATCTACTTTGGAGGAACTTCTATAAAATTTGGCCGAATATCATAATTCATCTCATCGCCATTTAACTAGTCCGCCATAGACAATAGTACATATTCTTTAATAATCCACTAACACAAAGGAAAGAAAATTGTTTTGTGACCTCCAAAACCGTCTTACCATTTAAAACAGCCTTCTGTTACAACACATCCAGCACTAATTTTATGGTCAAAGTATTCGATATGAACGTATCTACTGTTGCTCGAAAGACTGTAATACTTTCATCGTCGGTTAGGAAACTAGCTACAGCGTCGAAAGCATCAAACGCAACCAAATCTCAGTTCAATGTTTTTGATAGAGAGGTCAAGAATATACAGAAATCCAGACCAGCAAAGGTTAACCCCAATCGATCCAGAAAGATGGACTACCTTAGAGATGAAGTAGCTATTAAAACAATCGAGCGTCTTGGATTCATTACTAGAGATTTTACCCGCTGCTTAGACTTTGGGGCTCACCTGGGTAACTTTCTTAAGAGCCTTTGCACAATTTCCAAAGTAAGACCAGGCAGCGATAGTGCAGAAGAGCATATTGTTGCACAACTCAATAACGACAAAGAGAACATCAAACTGAAAATAAAAGAACTCGTCATGCTTGAACTGTCGGAAGCCATGTTGTATCGTGACGCCAAAGAAACATTTGACACTGGATTTGACGGTGAAGTAGTAAGAGTTGTTGCAGACGAAGAAGCATTTGACCACGAGGTTCTCAAAGGCGAGGAGAAATATGATGCCGTAATTTCAAACTTGTCCTTGCATTGGATCAACGACCTACCACAAACACTAAAAAACATCAACCGTATCTTGAAGCCAGATGGGCTCTTTATGGGCACAATATTCGGCGGCGACACTCTTTATGAGCTTCGTACATCACTTCAACTCGCTGAACTTGAAAGAAGCGGTGGAATGTCTCCCAGAGTGTCTCCTCTTGTGCATCTCAATGATATTGGAAGTCTTCTCAACAGAGCAGGTTTTAGTATGCTTACAATCGATACCGAAGACTTTGTTATCGGTGGATACCCTGATGTTGTGAGTTTATGCACAGAGCTCCAGGATATGGGTGAACAAAACAGTTTGTTGTCTAGAGCAAATTCATTACCCAGAGATGTTTTATTGGCTGCAAACGAGATCTACAAAAGCTTACATGGAGAAAAGGGAGAGAGCGGAGTGACTCTTCCGGCAACATTTAACGTCATTTTCATGATCGGTTGGAAAAAAGCCGATTCACAACCACAACCTTTGGCCAGAGGTTCTGGACAAGTCAATCTCAAGGACGTCCTCTAGGCACCTTAGTGGAAGAAAAAAAGAAGCAAAGAAAAAGCAATTTGGTTTCCTCGTCCGTTTCAAGCGAGATCTTGTATTAGGAGAACGCTATGTGCCTTTGGCACGGTGGTTGAGCCTCAACGGTAATCGGGAGTAATGATGAGGGATTCATATAACTAGTGTTTATATTTCTGGCCTATCATTAAATGAAGACGGAGGCTTTAAATTGTGTTAGACAAGGATGATTATCCTTTGGCGACTACGATTATTCGCCTTCCCGAGCATTACATCAGAGACCAAGGCCAAGCGCATTGAAACATGTATGTGCATAGAAAGCAAATTAGCTGCTCACTTGAAAATAGGAAGACCTTTACGATTGCCATAACAAATACCAAAAAAATACTGAATTCATTCACACTTTGGCGACTAAGGGTGTGGGCCAAATAGTTTTGGTCTAATAAAAACATGACATAAATTGATTAGTAGAACATCATTATTTTGTAACCAAAATCTCGTTTTTTCATTTCCTGGAATTTTAGATAATTGTTGAATTATTATGTCTTATTGTGCTATCCCGAGGTTAGTGGTGATTAGGTGTTTCAGCATAAGCGATAAGGAAATACACCAAAAGCTTTTAATGCCAGTCAACCTTAAAAATCGAGAAAAGAAAGACCGAGTCTTTTTATCTTAGCCAGAAAATTCCCACATTATAAATTTTTTTTGTAGAAAAACGATCTTATCTTATATTTCCTTACACCCACCAAATTCACAAGAGCGCATGATTCAGCCAATGTGGAGATCCTGCACGAGGGCTAGGTTCACCGCATATGGGAATTCATTCCAAGAATCCACTAGGTGATTCTTTAGCTACTTGCTTCTTTTTTAAGAACACAAGAACCGTTGCATCACAAAACATTTCACTTTGATTAGGCCATTATATCCGAATCGATTATAAGAACCTGCTTTGTAACCACTGCCCTGACTCACCTCTTATCGTACAATGGCACCCTCCAAGAATTGCAACCTGAACAAGAATGCCCTGTCCCGCATTGTCCTACCGCAGTATATGTTGGACTCGTCGTTGGTATTGATGCCCGGAATAATATACAATGTCTCTTTTACTCGGTTCAAGGCTGCCGCTTTACTTTCCAGGTTCAGGACCATTCTTGGCTCGTTGGAAATTGTTAAGGGTCTCTTGAGCGAGTACGATTTGGATGAGACAGAGTCATTGACAGTGTCGGAAGATGCTATTGCAGGGATCAATCTGTTTAGAGAGAGAGAACAGACTGCAAAGCACCCTCGCCAATCGGCTGCTCTGACTTCGACGGAAGGTCTCTTTGATAATGTCATCCTAGCATTTGTGCCAAACCCATCCAAGATAACCTTTCCTGAAGGTGCAGAAAAACCCCATCTGTGCTCTGAGATCGTCACTATTTGTCGTGTGCGCGAGATAAGCGATGACTCAAAGAATGTGAAATTGACCATTCAAGCTTTGGCGCGGGCCGTAAAATCCCCAGAGGAGGCACAACGACCTTTGGAGGTGATTGTTTCCGTTGTTTGGAACGACAAATTGAACATTTCGAACAATCAGTGCTCAGCTTTGAAGAAATCGGCGTTGAAATTGTTCCACCTGATCGAGCAGTTTCTCGTGGACTACCGCGAGTCCATGGCCGCTCAGGCCAAAAACACAGATCTCCTTACTCTCAATCCTTTAGCAAATGCCCTATTTTTACAGTTGTCTGGCTCCAGAGAGTACTCTCGTGCTTACCTGACGCTACAAAACATCTATCTGTCTACCAAGAACACCAACACGGAAAAAAGCGTTCTGAAAATGGTCGACTTGACAACAGCCATCGTCCCATTTCCAAATTACGAAAAACTTAGGGTCCTTTCCATAAGTGATGCAAGCAAGAGGGTTGACTATCTTTGCGAGATTGTTGGCAAAATGACAACTGTGTTCGATATGATAAAGGACAATAATAGTTTCATGAACCATTGGTTCTATGAGGAAGCCTCTCATCTTCAAAAAGCAAGTCTTGTTGCAAATCAATTAAGGTCAATTAGACTAGTGCTAGATGGCTTATCTACGTCTTCAAAAAACAACGCTTCGAAAGAAAAACAGCTTGTGCGCCGTAGAGGCGGATTGGCACATCCATTGAAGGGTTCATCTTCGAGTGGTGCTGGATCTTCAGGTATGAGTGGTGAAGACGATGATGACGACGATTTGAAAGCCATCTCGGACTTCATTAACAAGAGATTGCCCGAGATCACGAGCATTTCCGACGATAGCAAGAGGCTTATTGTCAAAGACTTCAAACGAGTTAAGACCTCAAACCCTGGCAATGCGGACTTCCACGTCCTCAGAAACTATTTGGAGATTGTTGCGGATTTGCCATGGGACAAGCATGTTTCTAAGTTCAAATCCAATAAGGACATTGACTTGGCAGAGGCAAGGTCTCAGCTAGACAAAGATCATTTTGGTCTCGAAAACGTAAAGACTAGATTGATCCAGTACTTAGTTGTCTTAAAGCTTTTGGGGGCAAACGCTGACAAAGAACTCCAGAAAGTTAGTTCCGGAGAGCAAAAGAGTTCAAGAAAGCTTTCAAAAGAATTGGAAAGCAAGAAGTTTACTAGAGAGTCTGCTAATGGTCAATCTATTATCATTCCATACAACGAGGATGCTCGCGAAATTTCTACAGAGAGTCCTATGAGCCCTCAAAAGGAGGACCATGATTCAATACAGAAAAAACGAGCCCTTAAAGTTTCCAAAGAGAATAAGTCTCCTATCATCATGTTGGCTGGCCCTCCTGGTGTTGGGAAGACCTCTTTAGCCAAATCTATTGCAACAACTTTAGGTAGAGCTTTTCAAAGAGTTTCTCTTGGTGGTGTGAAAGACGAATCGGAAATTCGTGGACACAGAAGAACATACGTAGGTGCAATGCCTGGGACGATTGTTCAAGCAATCCGGAAATCTGGATCTATGAACCCAGTGATTTTGCTCGACGAAATTGACAAAATCATAGGCGGTAACAGTGGTTCTAGCAAGGTTAATGGGGATCCTGCTGCCGCGTTGCTCGAAGTTTTGGATCCTGAACAGAACACACAATTTGTTGACCACTATCTTGGTTTCCCAATTGACTTGTCTCAGGTCATTTTCATCTGCACTGCGAACGAGCCTTACAACTTGTCGAGACCACTTCTTGACAGACTTGAAATGATCGAATTGGGTGCTTATGATTACAATGAGAAGCTTGTCATTGGAAACACATACTTACTCCCTAGACAGGTCACTAGGAACGGCCTTCCTCAAAAGGATTTAGTGTACCTAGATGAAGATGTGATGAAAAGGGTTATCTTGGATTACACTAGAGAAGCAGGAGTCCGCAACTTTGAGAGGAAGCTAGGCACGATATGCCGTTACAAGGCGGTTGAATATTCCGAGAGTTTAGCCGATTCTCAAAAAGTCTATAGGCCTCGAGTTGAAGAGTATGATTTGTCGAGATACCTTGGGATTCCTCATCCAAGTATGGCCAGAGAGATTATCGATTACCCTGTTATGTCGAGTCGATATGGAGTAGTCAATGGGTTGTCGTACAACACCGATGGATCTGGATCTGTCTTAATCTTCGAGAGTATCGGATTCGATAACGGAAAAAACTCGACTTCGCTTAATATGACAGGACGCCTTGGTGAGGTGTTAATGGAGAGCGCTAAGATAGGAGTGACGTTCATCAAAGACATGCTCCGTAAGAAGTGTCTTAATATCAATGATAAGGAAAGCGTCATTAAGCGCCTTGACAATATGGAGATCCACATGCACGTCCCCGCTGGAGCTATTCAGAAGGATGGGCCATCGGCGGGTATCACTATGGCACTTCTGTTCCTTTCATTGGTGTTACAGAAACCGGTGCCATCTAACATTGCAATGACGGGCGAATTGACGTTAAGAGGCCTTGTTTTGCCAATTGGCGGCTTGAAAGAGAAAGTTTTGGGAGCACATTTGACGGGCCACATCACCCAAGTGATTGTTCCCAGACAAAACAGAAGAGATGTCATCGATGAATATGTACACAAGATCAACGACCTCGGGCTTCTCAATGGTTTTTTGGATGATGATGCAAAGATCGATTTTGAGAATCACGCGCCAGAAGAGTATTTCTTCGAAAAATATGGTGTTCGAATTGTATACGCCCGAGAGTTTTGGGATGTGATTCGTCATGTTTGGGGCAAGGAGCTTTTGTATGAAGTCGAGCAGGCGAGACTCCATCTTTAAGCACTCTTTAAGGCGTTCTATGGAACTTCATTGTGAATATCAGCTAGTAAGTAAAATGAATGGAAGAGGTGAAAAAAGAAACAAATTGAACAATGGAAACGAGAGCAAGGCTCGAAGTTTAACGAGATGGCTAGTTGATCTAATATGGGTGATAGTAATTATTCATTAGCTCTACGTTTTGTATCGTTTTAGTATGACCCATCAGTGGACCCACAAACACCTATCTCGTTTCACAAAAACGAGCCACCACCTCATCCATACCACAATCTCCTTAAAGACAAAAATCAACTACAACATAAAACAATTTGCTAGAATCATGCGCAATGGCCAAAAGTACGCGGCGGCCCGTACTACGGCTCACAACGCACGATGTTTGTTGTTTTTTCACCATCTGAAACGCGACACCAAGACAGGACTAAGTACAGGTCAGAGACAAGTGGCCGCAGTCAACTATAGTAATCGAACACTCAGTCAAAGTTTTCTTACATAAATTTAAACACAATCCATCAGCGAAGTATTTGAATTGTCGCATTTGTTGCTTTTTTCCCCCATAATATCTAGGAAGAAACCAAGTAGAGGTCTTACCTGGACCTGCCTCTAACACTAACCCAAATATTTTATCGCAGAGCGGATGCACCATGGCGTGTTTAAATGCAGGCCGTTGATCCGTCTCGATCAACCATATCCTCAGATGCCAGACAAAGAACCAACTTTGAAAACTAAAAGAAACCGAAATGGTGGTACACACAGTAAAGGATATTACAAACGGAAATCGGCTGTCTTTGCTCAATGATGCAACGTATGACATGCGAATATTAAAATGTTCTGTCCTGTATATAATACTCGCAATCCCTGATGGGGCTTGGAAACGTTGTGAGAAATTACCATTTGTTTCTCGAGTGTACTCCATCAACAAACATCCAAGTCGCTATTCTGCCTATCAAAACACCAGGCCATAACTAGTTTGAATCCTCATTTTCTAAGCCATATTAGTGTTTTGCCTCGTGTGAGCTTTCCATCCATTTCCCGCTAGTTCTCATCAAGTAAAGACCCCATTCGCTAACAGTAATGAAGATCGCCCAGCTTCTCTGTCTTGGGCTTTTATCGCCTGTTTTGGCGGTTCGACTGCTCATGGCCACGTCTTTGGTCACATGTATGGACAACTCGCAGATTTCGCCGTCCTATTTCAACGTCACATTCAATGCCGATGACGGGTCGTTGAGGTACAACTTGGACTTGGCCACCGAAATCTCTGGAAACGTCCTAGCCCACGTCCAGATCTACGCCTACGGGTTTGTGCTTATTGACAGAACCTTCGATATGTGTAACATGGGCTGGAAGCAGTTCTGTCCCTTGTACCCTGGATCGTTGCAGATCCACTCCATCGAGTACCTTTCGGAGTCTGTAGTCAAAAATATCCCCGGAATTGCCTTCAACGTGCCTGATATCGATGCGGTGGTTAAGGTGAATGTTTATGATGCCGAAACTCAGGAGTTGTTGTCGTGTCTTCAGAGTTCCTTCTCAAATGGAAAGACCGTCTCTCAAACCGGAATCAGATGGGCCACTGCCTGTATTGCTGGGCTTGGGTTAATCGTTTCTGCTTTCTTGAGTACTTTTGGTAATTCCAATGCCGCTTCGCACATTGCCACAAACGCGGTGTCGTTGTTCTTCTACTTCCAATCGGTCGTCATTGTGTGCATGCAAAGTGTTGACCGTGTACCTCCCATCGCATTGGCTTGGTCCGAAAACTTGGCTTGGTCAATGGGTCTTATTGAGGTGCCTTTTATGCAAAACATCTTCCGCTGGTACATTCAAAGTACTGGCGGTACCCCAACATTGTACTTCAAGACTACCTCGCAACAGATTCTTGTCCAGAGATCCATCAAGGCTGTGAAAACTTTCACAAACTATATTTCTAACTTACCCGCCGTGTCCAAAGTCAAGAGAGATTTGACTTTCCATTTGAGCTCGAATCAAAACTTGATTGTTCTTAGAGGTATCAAGAGAGTGGGCTTTAACGCACACATCGAGCCAACATCGATTGTAGTAACGGGATTGACATTTTTTGTGCTCGTTGGCTTTATTCTCGTTTCTGTTTTGATGATTGTCCAATCGGTAACGATTTTGTTGGTAAGAACCAAGACAATTAACCCAAACACTTTGTCTCACTACAGAAAAATGTTCCCCGCCATTTTAAAGGGAACAATCTTGAAGTACGTGTACATTGGGTTCGTGCAACTAATCATCTTGTCATTGTGGGAATTTGTGGAGAGAGACTCCCCAGCTGTTATTGTCATTGCCGTGCTTACTCTTGTGATGTCACTAGGCCTTGGCGCTTACGCATGCTGGAACACGTACATCTATGGCTCTAGGTCGATTCAGAAGTATAAAAACCCCGCTGCCATCTTATACGGAGACTCTAATGTGTTGCATAAGTTTGGATTTATCTATACCATGTTCAACGCTAAAACCTACTGGTTCGGCGCCATTACCTTGGGTTATGGTTTCTTGAAGGGTGCGTTTATTGGATTGATTCAGTCTTCCGGAAAGGCATCATCCATCTTATTGTTCGTCCTTGATTTGGCATATACGATCTTGTTGTTTGTGTACAAGCCATACATGAACAAGGCCACCAATGTGTTGAACTACTGTATGACCATTGTCGTCACTATCAACTCTCTTTTGTTTGTATTCTTTTCGGAAATCTTCCACCAACCCGCGCTGGTCTCTTCTATCATGGGCTGGGTGTTTTTCATCCTTAACGCAGCATTCTCGCTTATTTTGTTGATTATGATATTGGTTTTAATCACCCTTTCGCTTATCTCCAAGAACCCTGATGCAAGATTCGCTCCTGCTCGAGACGACAGAACCTCTTTCCAAAGAATGTCCTCCCTTAAGCACAGCAAGTCCGAAAAGGCCTTGTCCGCAGAAGCACAAACAAAGAATGAGTTGTTTGCCTTGGGTGCAGCTGCACAGCTGCACCAAGATGGCTGGGAGGAAGATATTTACAGACTCCAGGATTTGTCTAGATCTGAGAATGGATCCACATCTCCAGATTTATCGCTCGACAAAGAACCCTATGTCACCGAAAGACCCCAGTCAGGTGAGAGCTGGCAACCTGAACAGGACTTGTTGGACACTGCTGCGTCCAATGACGGTCCTCACAACCAATCTATAGGTCTCAAAATCAGAGATTCCATCTCTAGAAAGCTATCCAAAAGACATTCTAAGGGTGACGTTTTAGTCGCAGACTCTCCCACAATGGATTCCCCATTGATAGCGCCAAAGAGTGTTTCTCAAACACCCTTAGTGCATAATCGTTCTCTCTCCGGCTCGTCCTCGATCCTGTTTTCTCAGTATTCCGAGCACGTTCCTTCCAAGCCACAGGACCTTATATAGTATCTCCTACTGGGCAGCGCCTGATTTGCATCGTTTCTTCGCCTTACACTACATTAGTAATTTTAGCAATACATTTTCTTTGTTTAATATTATAGAATTTTTCGAAGCAGCGGAAAAGAATAAGCAAAGCAGAAGAATTTTTTATTAATTTGATTTACTAGGCATCAAGTACAAAGTTGATATTGTGGTGCTGAAATCAAAAAATGTGAAACAAAACCGATAATCCAAAGGCACGCACAACAATGAAGTCAAAAACAGTGTAATTTAAAAAAATACTTCATTGAATGAAGTCAAGAAAATGGAAAATATACTAGATTCTCTCCAATTTATATCTTTCAACGGATCAAGGTGTACGGGTGTCTGCAATAAGAAGAGATGAGATGAGATGAGTTTAGACAGTGTACCACTCTTCGTCAGCGCCAATGGACTCACAGCAGCTGAACAAGCCGCACAGAGGCAACGACGGCAAGAAAAATACCGCCAAAAAGAAATTGCATCAAAATGGTCATAATGCAAAAGCGTTTGCCGTGGCCGCCCCTAGAAAGCTAGAAAGACAAGCCAGAAGATCTCATGATGTCAACGAGAAAAAGCTCCATGTGCCCATGGTGGATCGTACTGTCGACGACGATCCTCCACCAGTGATTGTCGCTGTAGTTGGGCCACCTGGTACTGGAAAAACCACCTTGATTAAGTCTCTCGTTAAGAAACTCACAAAGACAACACTTACAGAGATCAAAGGTCCGATTACTGTGGTGAGTGGCAAAAGACGTCGGCTTACATTCATTGAGGTCAAAAATGACTTGAATTCCATGATAGATGCTGCCAAGATTGCCGACTTGGTTCTTCTTTTGGTTGACGGAAACTTTGGCCTTGAGATGGAAACCATGGAGTTTCTTAATATAGCGCAGCACCATGGTATGCCCCGGGTGCTCGGAGTCGCTACACACTTGGACCTATTCAAGAGTCAGAGCACGTTAAGAACGTCGAAAAAAAGATTGAAACACCGTTTCTGGACTGAAGTGTATCAAGGAGCCAAACTTTTCTACCTCTCTGGTGTGTTAAACGGTCGTTATCCCGACAGAGAAATTCTTAATTTATGTAGATTCATGTCGGTCATGAAGTTTCGGCCCTTGAAATGGAGAAACGAGCATCCTTACATGTTGGCAGACCGTATCACCGATCTTACACATCCACAGAGTGTTGCAGACGATCCTAAATGTGATAGAAAGGTGGCAATCTACGGTTACTTACATGGAACCCCACTTCCTTCCACTTCTGCACACGTCCATATCGCTGGTGTCGGCGATTTTCATGTACATTCAGTTGAAAAGCTCCCTGACCCGTGTCCTACTCCATATTACGAGCAGAAGCTCGATGAGCTTGAAAGAGAGAAGGCCAAGGCCGCTGCTGAGGCTGGTGAGCAAATTGCAGTTACTCGGAGAAGAAGGAAGCGTTTGGAGGACAAGCAGAAGATAATATACGCCCCAATGTCTGATGTCGGCGGTCTTTTGGTTGACAGAGATGCCGTGTACATTGACATTGGCGACAAACAGTCTTTCGTGAGTGGTGAAGAGCAAGGAGAAGGTGAAAGACTAGTTACCGGTTTACAAAACGTATCCAAGACAATGCATGAACGATTTGAGGAAGGTCCTGGTTTGCAATTGTTCTCAAATTCTAAGGAGATCGAGCGCCATGACGATATCGAGGAAGAAGAAGAAGAAGACGAATCCGAGGAGATCGACGACTCAGAAGATGAAATCAAGGATAAAGTTAGCACAGGAAGAACAACAATGCGTAAACCGAGGATATATGGAAAGTCAATCCTAGAGGATTCCGAATTCGATAACTTGTCAGATAATGATGAGGAAGATGGATTTTCCGACGATGATGAGAATCGCAGAAAGACAGTGGAAATCGACTTTGGCGAAGCTGCCAACGGCGATCTTGCATTTGTTGAGGACTCTTCACTATCCTCAGATGACGAGAATGATTATGTTAAAATGGCTTCTAAACTCAAGAGTACAACACAACGTCGCTGGAACATAAACAAGCTCTTGTATTTGGACAACATAGAACCCTCCGAAGTGATCCGCAGAT
Source organism: Australozyma bambusicola (assembly GCA_030563705.1). NCBI lineage: Eukaryota > Fungi > Ascomycota > Pichiomycetes > Serinales > Metschnikowiaceae > Australozyma > Australozyma bambusicola. Next base: position 145,412 of record JAJMJU010000008.1, on the reverse strand, counting down.
GGAAGCAGGAAATTGTGGAGGATGAGGATGAAGAAGAATCTGACATCGAAGACGATGAAGAATTTTTCCAAAAGAAAGATATCGCGGTAATCACCGAGGATCATGACACATTCACACCTTCATACGCTAACTTGGAAGAACTCAAGGTTAAGTTCGATCCTACTAGAACGGAAGAGAACAGTGACGAGGAGTATGAAAACGGTTTCCAAATTCTTAAAGATCGTTTATTAGTTGCACCTAAGCTCTCTGAAAATGGTGAGACCAAAGAGGGCGAAGGAGGTGATGACGATGAAGATGAAGAGTTGTACGGAGATTTTGAAGATTTGGAAGAGGGAGGCGAAGACAACAATGGAAATGAAGGTGAAGACGTTGAAGCAGAAGAGGATGAGAGTGACTTTGCTGATTTCGAGGCAGAAGAACAGAAGGATGAAGAGCCCGAGGACATGAACATGACCATCGAAGATAAAAGAGAGCTTAACGCAGCAAAGAAAGCCAAGCTTAAAATGCAATTTGAGGCTGAAGAAGATCGAGAGTTCGGTGCCGATGATCCAGAGGGCGATAATGAAGCAGACACATGGTACGAATTCCAGAAGAACAAGATTGCCAAACAGTTGGAAATCAACAAGGCTCAATTTGAAGAGATGGACCCTGAAACCCGTCTTAAGATCGAGGGTTACCGCCAAGGATCTTACGTTAAAGTTGTCTTTGATCGCTTACCTTGCGAGTTCGTGGAGAATTTGAACCCCGAATACCCGATTGTTCTCGGAGGTCTACTCGCTACCGAATCGCGTTTTGGTATCATGAATGTTAGAATCAGAAGACATCGTTGGCACAAGAAGATCTTGAAATCACAGGACCCGCTAATCTTATCTTTGGGTTGGAGACGTTTCCAAACCATCCCAATTTACACTACGTCTGATTCTCGTACCAGAAACAGAATGTTGAAGTACACCCCTGAGCATGCATACTGTTTTGCTTCTTTCTATGGACCTCTTGTTGCTCCCAACACAACGTTCGTTGGCTTCAACATCGTTGACCAAAACTCTACGACTGGCTCTTTCAGAGTTGCGGCAACAGGTGTCGTTGAAGACTTGAATTCATCGGTTGAAATCGTCAAGAAGCTTAAGTTAGTCGGCCATCCTTATAAGATATTCAGAAACACTGCATTTATCAAGGACATGTTTAGTAATTCGTTGGAGGTCGCCAAGTTTGAAGGCGCTGCAATCAGAACCGTTTCAGGTATTCGAGGAGAAATCAAAAGAGCGCTTTCAAAGCCAGACGGTTACTTTCGTGCAACATTCGAAGATAAGATTCTTATGTCTGACACCATCTTCTTGAAAACATGGTACCCCATCAAGGTAAAGAAGTTTTACAACCCAGTGACGTCCATGCTTCTTCAAGATCATGAGCAATGGAAGGGAATGAGACTTACAGGCCAAGTTAGAGCCGAGCAGAACATCCCAACGCCATTACAAAAGGACAGTGCTTACAAGAAAATTGAAAGAGAGGAGAGAAGATTTAACGCTTTGAAAGTTCCAAAGAGTATCCGAAAAGATTTGCCCTTCAAATCACAAATTCAGCAGATGAAGCCTCAGAACAAGCAAACTTATTTGGCGAAAAGAGCTGTTCTTGTAGATGGCGAGGAGAAGAAGGCTAGGGATTTGATGAATAAGATATCCACATTGAAGAAGGATAAGGACAAGAAACGTAAGGAAAAGAAGCAAGAGAAGTTCAAAGATCGGTTGAAAGAGATAGCCAAGAAAGAGGAGGCCAAGAAGGAGAAGGAGCGTGAAAGAAAAAAGGAATATTTTGCAAAGGAGGGAAAGAAGAGAAAGCTTGATCAGGCTGAGTCTGGCTCGAGTGCTTTTGGTAGAAAGAGAAGATGATCGGTTTAAGTTGAACACACTTTGCATGAAAAAAGGCATGACACATAGTCTAATGGAATAAGATAAAATTGAAAAAATCGATAATTGAAGCTAGCATAGAGACCTTTGTTTTTTTTTCTTTTTTGAATTTAACTGAAAGGTATTCAATAAGGCGGTGAATTACACCTATAAGCGTCACACGACATAGCCAAAGTAATGTTCTTAGCCAATTCCGAGAACAGAATCTATATAAATAAAATTTAGATGTTTTTTTTCTCGTCCTAAATTTGACTCCTGGTATTTGAAGCTCCTTCATCTGTTCTTACCTCACGATCATTACTCAACAGAAGAAAGCTAAACCCACACAAAGCATGAGGAGAAAGAGGAAATTAGGTTTCTTTCTTCCAAAAATCGAAATAACCAAACAAAAGCGGACGACTTGTCAATATCGATTTACCCCAGTTTTCTTCTTCATGAAATATCTTAAATAATTACAGTTTCGCGATGCTCTTCATTCCACGTTATCTCCACAGGGCAACAATATAGATCATAAGCTTTTCTGACTATCACCTAAAAAAGGAAACACTCTCCAATATCCTTGTTGATTGTAGTTATATGGACCTCATAACCGAGTTCTGAATAAATTCCATCTGTTCCCCTATCACTTCCTGCCCCGCCTTTTCAGGCAGGCCAAACTTAGCAAAGACACTTCCCTCTGGAGCCATGACGTCGGTCTATGTAAACGACTTCGTGTCCGATATTCCGCTCAAGCGACCAGCGGAAACGTTTGTGGACGACCCAGCGTCTTTAGATGAGGTTTCCATCGAGGAACTCGAATTTGACTTGTCCCACGACATAAAAGACATTAACAAACTACACATCTTTCACGCTGTTGCTGTGTTCAAGTCCATGCTCACTGATCTCATACGATTGGGCCAGAACAAAGAGCTTTTCGAGGAGTTTCGCCGCGAGCAGCTCCAGAAAAACTCCATCAACGTTGATGAAATACTTACGTCAGAAACCTCCTCGCCAAAGCCTTCTGCCAACTTCCACGACGACGATTTACCGCTACCGGTGGAAACCTTACGGTCCAGTGGCCCATATAGGCTACCTTCTGTAGATTACTTGGGCATTTCACCAGTTCCTGATGTAAACGAGGTTTTGAATAGACTGCCTGATGTATCCCTCCCAGTTTCCCCGGTGCCGGAACATGACACTGAAGCAAGCGATAGTGATTCCCTTATGAAAGCGGATACTAGCGCTGTATTTATTTCGACTGAATCATTGCTTAAGCTGACTTCCTTAGATGTCGTTTCAAATCCTGTAACTGAACATAACAGCAAGAGACTAAACAAGGAGGTGAGGTTCCACATGAACCCAAAAACCAAGACACAAGCTGAGCATCTTTTGAGAGCTTTCTCTCTCTCAAAGGCCCCGCCCATTACAATTGAGCAGTTTTTACTTCGTATCAAAACTTATCTGCCTTCTATATCAGTATCCGTTTACATTCACAGCGCTTACATGCTTTTTAAGCTCTGTGTTCTTTTGGATGTAACCAAATACACCCATTTGAATGTTTACAGGTTCATTTTGGCGCTGTTGAGATGCCTGGTTAAGGTCTTGGAAGACATATACCAGAAACAAAAGAGCTACGCAACTGTGGGTGGAGTTGACCTTAAGGACCTTCGTAAAATAGAGGTCAGCTTTCTTTACCTATTCAATTTCAAATTGATGTGCAGTGAGTTTATCTTGAATCATTTCTTGATAAATGACTACGTTGCGTTACGGACGTTTTGTCGTGAAAAACTAGGATCGGAGGCAAAGCTAGCTAATGCAGATAACAAGAGCAATTAGACAATTGAATTACCTCTTGCCCGAAACAACAATCATTCTTAACACGCCCACCACATTTGCCGTCCCAAAATGCGCAAGCCTTTTGCAAGTTTAGCAATTCACGATCCTTTCATGTCAAGCCTAATGAGTTCTACGAAGTCACGACGTAAATTGCACGCTTCACCCTTTGAATATATCGAATAAATATTCATCATTGTAATCATGCAATTGGATGTAAAACTTTTTGAGATGCAAAATAGTGTCTTGTTAGAACAAGAGAAGAGCGAAGCTAATATCATCTCAGTTTGCTGGGAGATCTCATCGGTACAGCGGGAGTTTAACCGATCCGCGTTGTAACGACTCAGAAAAACGATTATTAATAAAATTAATAAAATCTACCTCGGATCCTAAATAGGCGCGGCGCTGAAAACGGCGACCGAACCGTTTGCTCCGTATCATGCATTGAACCAAGGTGGGGGAGGGGCGGCGGGATGAGAAAGATTTGAGTCAGACAAGTCCTTGAGTTAATCGATCAAAAGATGATATGGAGAAAGCGCCGACAGAACCGATTTTTCCACGGGATAATTTTCTTATCTCTCGGTTATTTTGCCTCCACTTGAAAGTTGCCTAAGAAGTTATTATCTGTGAAAATTAGGTATTGCCTTACAAACGGTTACAAATTTCGAAAGACAGGGCTGCAAAATCTTCTCACAGCAGGAACCATCCGAAAATGAGTGGCGTTAAAGAAGCAAATTCGGCCAAAAATGAGATGCTCTGATTGGTGGTAACACATAGACTGGAATAGATTCGGCTTCGGCGTCAATAGCGCTCATCAATTATATCCTTAGGAATACTTCTAATGACAAATCTACCATTTTTACTTAACCTCCCCTGACCTTACTAGGTGAAAATTAAATTAAACAGATTGATTCAATAGAGCAATTAATAGTTCAATAACGTTCTTTTAAATATATTCAAAGTTTTTGGCCTCGTTAAAGTTATGCGAGGTGAGCATCAAGGATTGCAATGGAACCTTTATCTTCGGTTTGTCTTTACAGCCCGTCAACCCATCGTTGCCAAATGCGGATGGACAACGGTGGGGCGTCATATTGATTGGCAGGCTAGACGCCAACAATACTCCGCGTCGAACGCGTACTCGACTTGTTTTTTGTCGTAAATATTGTTCGAAACGTCTCTCAGTGAGATGACTGTGATATCCACGGAAACAAAAGGTTGACCCCGGATTTCTCCAACGTTTATGCACGATTCGGACAACTATCGTTTTTTCCCGTATTTGGCAATACACATCAGGGCTCGCTAACGTTATGCAGGAAATACGGTGTTTTTTTTGGAAACCAACATCGTCCCTTACTAAAGAGGCAATAGAGGGGACTTTTATGCAAGCTCGGCTAGCCGGAGCTTAAAAGTCGCGAAGCAGCATTTCACCAATCCTGCTTCCAGAAAGTTTGCGGTGGGATGTTACTTCATTAGGATCCAGCATCATCGTTCTAAAACCTTCCTAGATTGAACCGTTGCTGAAGAAGTGGTTCAGGTGTACAGGGAAAGGGACACTCTGCAGTACCAATGGCTTAGCCGTGTTCTGGCGCAGTGAGATCCTGAGGGCACAATTACGAAATATAGTATAACAAATTAGAACCCCTTATAAGAGTTACATGCACGGATTAATTTTTTACGACTTTTTGAACTAGTATTGGTGAAAGGGCGTTTTGGATAGGTACCTAGATTTGAGTACCTAGTGACGCGTGGCGGCAAACCACCCCGCATGAATTACCTCCGATAGGTACAGCACGATATTACCCATTTGGGAAGGCCCGGTGGATCCCCTCCAGTTTGGCAATTTAGAATCACTATATATCTTGAATGAAATCCTCCAACCCGATAGCTGCCAACTTCCCTCGATATTGAAATTAGCAAGCGCCTAATAGTCCATTGTTTGATCTTTTTTCGCCACTACTTTTTCGCCGCAAATCTCAACTCCTCGGCATTTGATCAGCGCCAATTGTTCAAACAATATAACTTCAACCCGTCAAAGGAGTGAATCGACCCCATCCAACCAATAAAGTTGTTGCACGTTTTTGATCAAAAAAGATTTCTTTTTTTGATTAAGCTATTATCTTTTATCACTGCTACAATCCCGCTTGAACTGCCCCTGTGGTCCAGATTCTTCCCTTTGCTGCACATAGCCTATAGCTGACCCGTCTCTCCGCTAAATAATAAGGGTGGATAAAAAATAGCCTTGACGAGACGGCTACACCTTGAACATTTAAGATAAAAAGCGTCTGCGGATATCCATTTGGTCAAGTCAAAGCATTTGCTTTGGAAATTTTTCTGAGTATATATTCAAACGTCGTTTTCTCCAGACAAAACGGCGAAACAACAATTCCCACATCACCACACAATTAAATGGCTTACACAACCACAGCTACCCGTGGAATTGCTCCAAATAGCCTAAATCTCAATATTTTCGGCCACATGCCCAAGCCTCCTAAGTTTTACGGCCCAGATGCATCGCTTTCGATGCCTGCGTCATTCGTCGCTGCCTCGCCCGTTAGTTCTGACGATGAGGATATTTTCAATCTTGACATGGTCACCATGAACATGGATTTCGAGCAGGCATACACCATGTACAGCAAGCTCCAGAAGAAGAACGTCATGCTGCAAGTTGACCAGCTCAGAAAAGCACAGGAAATCAGCGCCAGTAAAGCTCGCACACAGCAGTATGTCAACTCACAGAGTCTTCATACCATGTGTCCACAACAGCTTTCGATCCCTAATCCTCAATCAATTAGTAATATGCCTTCTAGCATGCTTGGATCTGCCTCCTTCACGATGCCTCAGATTGTACCTGAGGCAGCACCACAAAACATCAGACTCGAGACCAAAAGCGTGAAACCGGCCAATAATCCTATGAGCGATAACACAGATGGCGGTTTGGACCAGTTTTTCTCTCATACCGAATCAGATGCTATCGAACGTTTCTTGGATAACCTTGCTGGCGAGACTCTTCCACAAAATGACCCCAATGGTGCAGTTATGGGCATGGAAGCTTGGTACGAAAACCGTATGCCCCATGACTTTTTCAACCAAGATGTCTCTGCATCTGCAGTCAAAAGAGAGATTACAGATGCATTCCAGCACCCAGCCGTCTCTTCCCTCAGAAGCTTTGGTTCATCGATGAAACAGCCCGAAGAACACTCCATTTCTGCCGACAGCATGAAGTTATTTGAACCTTTCGTTTCAACTAGCACCGGACACATCGATAGATCGGTTTCGCCTATGGACACTAGCTCATATAAGAGACCCCACGACTCCGATTCAGGTAGCTCGCCAGGACATGCTGCAAAGCGCTCCAAAATTATCACAAAGGGTTTGCTCTCGTCCGAACAAAAGCGTCTTAACCACTCGCTACTGGAACAAAAGAGGCGTTTACTTTGTAGAGAGGCTTACGAGAGATGCTTGCAACTTGTCATTGACGTTGAGGAGTACAAGCGCGAAATGGCAGTGACAAGTAATCTGCCCTCATCTAAGAGAAAGTCGTCTAGAAAGCAATTACTCAAGAATGGGCTTCCAAACTTGTCGAAGCACACATCCTTGGTAAAGATCAGCTCTGAGATCGGGAAATTGAAGAGCCAAAATGATCAGTTGCGGGCCTTGTTGGCAGGAAGGTAAAATAGAGTTCACTTCGCTAGTTATATTATTAATCAAACTTTTTATCTGGGCTATAAGGAAGATACAAGATAGGAAAATGTACAACCAAGTTTCTGGAAATTGTCTTATAGATATAAAGAAATGTCATTCCTAATTCTAAAAAGCTTCAATATTATCATTATCATCGTATTCTTTTATGTTCTATTCGCCGCTGACTTCTAGCTCATTAACAAATGAGACGCCAACCATAAACTTAAAATTGCAAGTTCAAGAGTCACTAAGCGATAAATCGTATCTGTTTCTTCCAAAAAAATAAGATTCTATTCCTTAAACTTTTATTATTCTTCCAACCCGTGCTCTTCTTATGAGTCGCGTCTCCGTTTCAGATTAGATACTCCCAAACAATTTCAACCAGAACCAATGGCTTCTAGCAAATCAGCTACACCTGCAGCCCAAGACCATCCGGCTCTAGATCTACATATCGGAAAGCCAGATGAACGATCTGCGCTAAGTAAAGTATATCCTCTTTCGCTTCCAAACGATGAACTAGTAGAACATCTTCAACAAACACGGCCCAAAGACAAACGATGGTGGGAGTTTCGGAATGACTACAGGTATATTTACGTAGTCAATTGGATGTACCAATGCCGCGGGTATCTCAAGCTAGCGAACGAGCACTTTGATGTTGACTTATTTGAGATCGAACTCTTCAACTTAGTAAACCCACCTCCGTTGGACGACCTCTCGCTCATTCTTCATAAAGCAAGGCTTGCATTAATCAGCAAGGTTCATGGGAAAAAGGCAGAGTCTTTAGCGTTATTTGAGCCTTTGTATCGTGTGTATTTTGGTACAAACTCGCCGTTAGGTGGCCTGACCGAAAGTGAGGAGGCAGATGTCACAGACACCGCAGCATTGACAGCCAAACAATCAGCAGATTTGCCCACATTTGATGATCTTTACATTGATGAAAAGATAGATATTTTGTATGATCTCATGTACGAGGTGTCGCTGTATTCTGACTTTAGAGACTATGTTGAGAAACACGTTACACACCTGGACTATGCCCGCCCATTGGTGCTATTCCACGGAAAGGACCCAAAACGACCTGGATTTCTGGAAGACTATATCTTGGTCTTTGATGGTACGGCCATGTTCAAGCGTACTGTCGTTTTTCCTCCAATGGAGATACCGAAAAAGAGACTGTTGAGCCCACAAAATCCTGACGAGGAGTTTGGCGAGAGTGCGTTTGATGCGAAAAAAATCACGTACGAGTTAGTATACAAGGACATTTTCACCCTAGATGCCTTAATCGAAGAACTTAAGGTGCACCGGAATTATAAAAAGAACCGTCTGCTTTTGGAAGTCATTAAAAAACCAGCAGCTATTTCAAACGTGTTCTCTTATGAAATCCAAAAAAGACGCATCCTTATGTCAAGAAGGAAGGAAAATGAGATGGCACACCTTCTAGCGACTAGAAAGAAATCTTCCCGTCTTGAAGCCAAACAGAAACAGAGACACGAAGAGGAGCAAGAGCGGAAACTTCAGGAACTCGAAGAACTTAAGTATGCGACTACTCGTCGTTCGCAACGAAACTACAACTACCTCGAGAACAAAATTAAATCTGATTTCACGGCTGGCCTTTCCCGTGAAGAACGCTTGAAACTTCGAAAGGGCCCAGTTCCAGATGTTGTAGCATTAGAAAATGGTTTGCTTGAAGCCGAACTCTCATGCAAAGATACTGAGTATGATACCATGAAGTTAGAGGAAGAACCAGCCAAAGACTTGCATGCCGAAGTGCTTAACGAACCTCCAGCTGAAGAAATTGAAGCTGCAAGTTGCCGAAATAATGAAACTTTCCCAGAAACTCCAATATCAGGAAATGGACAATGTGGCGAAGTTGTAATTAGCGGCGATTTTATGTAATATGTGACGTAACCAAAGTATAAAATGTAACTCTTGCATAATTGCATCTCTAGAAATAATATTCCTCAACTGGTAATTCATCATCTCCACGAAAAAATGCAATAAAAATATTTTATATCATAACAGCGTCTGACAATGTATTCCTATAAAAGGCGAGCAAATCAAAATTGCGATAGAATTGAAAAGATGCAATGTATCACGTCCTCAAAGATTGAGATCTTTCAAGATTTGGCCCGCCAATGTCTTATAGCTCCACGTATTACCCAACGTCTTCTTGAACTGGACACCGTATAATCCTACTAGTGGCACCTTGACAATGTTAATCTCGAACTTCAAAGGCGTCTTCTTTCTGGGCAGTCCGTCATCTTCGCTGCTTAAACTTGCCTTATGATGTTTTGCCCGCTGTTCAATACGGGATGACACTAGCATATCACTTCCACCGCCAATCATAATTCCACTTAACGAATCCACAGAGTCGTCATCTGCGAGCTGCTGCAACTGCAATCGAGTCTCATCATCCAAATCCTCGTCATCTAAATCCATCGCACCAAGTAGCAGCTTCGTCAATCTAGCGGTGGCAGGCGTGTTTGGTGGCATAAGTGTTTGGGAGCCGTTCTTCTTTCTGTAATTCTGCAAGAATGACTGGCCAACAGAGAATTTACGGCGGTGAGTGGTGCTAGTAGAGTTAGAGGACCGGTGGCCCTTAACAAAAGCGGTTGAAGGTGGAGAAGTCATAACATGAAGGGATGGCTTGCTATGTTCTGATGAATGGTGAGAACCAGTGGTATGAGAGTCTGTATTATGAGACTTTTGCTCAAATTCAGGAGTGCGCGATTCGGATTCAGAAGAAAATTTAAATTCGTGGCCAAACTCTTTCTCTTCACTGGTCTCGTCCAGCTTGTAGTCATCGATTATTGCGTCCGCATAATTGGCATCATCATGCTCGGAATCGATTTCCCTTGTTGGTGTGTAGACAGAGTGCAAACACATAAACCCTCCCTTTACTTCCTGGAATCTAACGCCAAGTCTGCTAAGAACTCTCAAAATGTTGTATCTAATGACAGGAAGAGGCTTTGTTGATGTGGTCTGGACACTAAAGAAACCCTTTAAGAAAAGCGTCTTAGGATATTCGATTGAGGGCATGCTATTCCGCTTAGCGTGGTTGAATTGGTCGATGATATCCTCTTCCGTCATGGCAGGAAGCTCTGTAGAGTTAACATCGGATAAGTTCACATCATCATACCCAGAAGATTCCGACGTTGCCGGAACGGTTTCATCGATACCTTCGTCACTATTTTGCGTAGCCATTGATTCAGGCAACGCAGGATGTACGCGAGTTGATTTGGCCTGAATAGAATCTTTAAACGCATGCGAACCAACAGATTTGGCGCGTGCAGTTGGGTGAAACTTCCTGGAATCAGTAGCCTGGTGAGGACCTTTAGAGGCGTTGGAATTTGCAAAATGTACATTGCCTTCCATCTGGTGAGGATCGAGACTTGGCAATGGCGGCAAATATTCTACTGGGATGAAGTTATGTGGTTTACCAGAAGTTGATGCTGAGTGAGCATGACCCTTAAACTTGTTGTCATGTTTGACATGGTTCCTGTCGCGTTGCTTTATCAACAGTTCATTCTGAAGATTCACCCTAGAACCACTCGATTTCTCCTTGGCGGTAATTTTCATGCTGACACCACGGCGAACAAGAGGGTCTCTCATGGAAGATGCTAGCGATGACAGAGGGGAGTTCGATGGCGATATTGTGTTATTATCCTCTCCTGGGAAAATGTGCCCACCCACGAGCTGCGTTGGCTTTGTAGGGGACGACCCTTTTGAAACCGGGCTCCGAGATTTCTTGGATGACAATCTTCGTAAGAGCGAGTTGAATCCCAGCGCCTTGCCGTTGTTTGGATCCAATGTTTCAGGAGCGTGTTGCTGCGCCAATGGAGTCTGCGGCATGAACTGGTTCTCAAGATCTGTGGGAGAAGCAGCCTTGTCTAAAGAGCGCGGCATTGTTGGGGTATGTACTGGTTCAGGAAAAGAAAGCCGTGGTATCATCTGAGGGGTTGTTTGTTGCATATTATGTTGATTCTGGCGGGTTTGCTGCTTGGGTGTTGAAACCATAGGCTCTGTTCTGGGTTCATTTTCACGAGAATAGCCTGTAGAAATCGAATGACTTCTCTGTGGGTGTGAACCAGCCGGACGGGGAGAATGAAAACTCTTGTCCGCCTTTGGAGGAAAGTAATTGTCAGCGGGGGGTGGATGAGGAGATGATAGACGAATCGCATTGCCAACGCCAGTCGAAACATTTGAGGAAGATGGGACTGGATTCTCAAGGCGAGCATGAGCCTGCTCATGGAGTTGCTTCTTGATAGCCTCATCCTTGGCTCGCTTTCTTTTGCGCACCTCTTCTACCAAATAATAAATCGATACCAATGGATGAAATCCATGCACGATGTTGCTACCCGTAGGTTGTTTCTGACCTCTTTGCGCGTATTTATACCAATTGTCACGGCCAAGCTGATACTCAGGGCTGGTTATTATTTTAGTCAATTCTTCTGTAACAAACGATACGGAGCCCAAATCGAATTGCGATATGGTCTGTACAATAGTAGGATCAAGAGGCAACGATAAGGGCACCCTTTCTGGGGTGTAACTTGGAGTTGGGTGGTCAAATCCTATATTCATCCATGGATGTTGAATAATCTCTGCCAAAGTAGCTCTCTTGGTTGGGTCAACAACGAGCATTCTAGATAGCAAAGAGATGCAGTCTTTAGAAAGAAACAGAGGATACTCCACGTGTCCTTTCTTAATCTTCTCGTGCAACGCAGAAACCACTGGATCATCAAATGGCACTTTTCCGCATACCAACACGTATAGAACCACACCAAATGACCAGACGTCAACTTCTGGACCAACATATGGTTTAGCACTTAAGAGCTCAGGAGCGGCAAAATACAACGAACCACAGTATGTCTTAAGCAAATGATTGGGCATGTATAAGTTTGATAAGCCAAAATCGATGATTTTGATCTCTCCCTTGACGTTAATCATAATATTTTCGATCTTTAAGTCACGGTGAACCACATTGTTTGTATGGCAGTAATCAAGAGCCGATGCGATCTGCCGGGCAAGCTTTCGGGCGTACTGTTCACTTAATGATCCATGAGAAACAATATAATCTAACAATTGACCTCCCTCCACGTACTCAAACAACATGTAGTAGTGATTTGTCATGGGTACTATTTCGTAGAGCCTGCAGATGTGAGGATGGAAAAGAAGACGACCCAATGCACCCTCTCTAATGGTACGCTTGTCTCTGGCAATCTCCTTATCAAACTCCTTTTGCTTCTGGGCAGCTTCTTCTACGGACTTCGCAGGAGGATCGTTGGCATGGGCTCTCTGATATAGCTTGGCAGCACGGGGGACAATTTTGACTGCACATTTTTCACCTGTTTCAGTATGTCTGGCCAATTTGACTTTACCCATTGACCCTGCACCGATCGTTCTTACAAAATCCCAGTCGCCAATTGACTTACGGTGGAACTGTTGCAGTTGCGGCTGACCGCTGTTAGATGCACTGGTGCGCTGATGCAGAGAAGTTGTATCCGCCTGTCTTTCGCCCTTGGATTGCGAGTGCAGGCTGTGCTGAGGCGATTGCGTTGATGGCGTCTGCGGTTGTTTGCTAGAGTGTCCCCTTCTGTAGTCATCGTCTGGCTGATTGAGTACCGCTGGGGGTAACAACTCTGGGGGGCCCTCGGATTTACCCGCAGCGGAATTGGCGGTATGATTCGAGTATCCTGGGCCCTTGAACCCCTTAGAGGAGTCAGGCGCACTTCTAAGCATTCGTGGTGTGGCCGGGTGGTTGAGCTGAGGCTCTTGGCCAAAAGTCACCATGTATTAAATGCAAGGGCAGCTTAAAGCCAACTTTATTTAAGGTGGCAAGTTCCCAATTGGATTGAAAGATGAAGATATCCCAGGAATTGTGCAGCAAAAAGGTGCAAGTTTGGTCGGGTACAGCAATGATCTATGGGGTTGACCTCTGCTCAGTAGAATTCTGGTAACGATTCCGATGGAGGGTTTGACCAATTGGATAAGTTGCGATGCTTACGCTCAAAGAAATGATAAATAGGATTGCACTTTCCTTTATTATATCAGGCGGTTCCTGAGCAATTTATGGATGATATGGATATAATATTAACTTCGGATCTGAGAGTGCGGGAAGAATGCTGGCGGTGGGCGCACGCCGGCATAGTGGTTGCGATTAGATAATAAAGAAAGAGGGAGAAGGTAAAGCAAGAACGTAGGGTGTTGAGAAAAGAAAAGAAATCCGAAAATTATTAGAGAGTAGATGCCTTTTTTTATATTTCTTAGTTCCGTGAGAGCCCAAGTAATTGGATCTCGTTGGATGATAATGGCTATACTTAGAACACTATCTGTACTATATCCGAAGCACGATATTTTACCTAGGAAAGCGTTTCCCTCAACAAATCTCAAAGTGCTACGTTTAAGGTTATGGAAGCTCATAAGGATAAATTAATTCGTTGCAAATACGGTATAGATTCTCTGATGTTATCAGTACTGGGGTTATATTTAAGGTCCTCGAATCCGGTATAAAGTTTCGTAAATCATAAATATACGACGTAACTGAGCAGAACAAAATGGACTTTAACTCACTTGAAGACTTGGATCCTTCTTACACAAAAACATCGGTCCGGATAGGTTGAGTACAAACAGTACTCAATTGACTTCAGATGGTAAATTCTCAATTGGACATGTGGATTGTCCAGGTGCAAGTAAAATAGTAACGTATGATAATTTCTTCTCAATAAAAGATTCGGGGATTAAAATATGAACGTTTATAATTTAAACTTTGGGATATCAGCTATACACCCGGACAAACTTTTTGATACCAATAGAGAAGATCGAACCTAAACTTTTTCAAGTGTTTCCAAGCTAAGATAAAGACGACGGTACTTGGCAAATTAGTTACAGATCAAACTTTAGTTCTCCTAAAATCACGTTCTCCTCTAATGTTTTCTTACATTCATTTTCGTCTCTTTGAGATCATTGGGAGAACAAACTCCCCAATTCTAGGTTAATCCTCCCTTCAGCTCTTGAAGTCATTTAATTACAGCTACTACCAATTGAATATCGTGTATTTTTCTATGTCCGTCTAGTGGTGCTCCTTGTGGGCCTTCAAGTGGGAGTATTCAGCACAGTATCCCAACACGATGACAGCAATAGCGAAGTGAACAAGAGGCTTACCAGATGCCTTCTCGTTACGGACATACTTGTGCAAGTACTTGCCGATGAGACCGGTTGGTTTCTCGGCAGCTGGAGCTTGACCAGTTGGCAATTTCTTGTAGAAGGAGACAAGCTCGGCCATTCTCTTGGCGTTAGGGTTGGTGCCAATGTTCTGTCGTTAGTACATGTATAGGGAAGTAAAGGCTAATGTGAAGAATTCTCTTAAGGCATGTTCGGGTTGCTTTTATAGTTTGGGTACAAAAAAAAACGGGGGAAAAAGGTATCGAGCGCATGAGGCATAGCGGGGGACAACAGAAATCCTCGAAGTCTTACTGTCTCTTGCGTTTACTAAGCTATCGATAATGGGCAAAAGTTAGATATTTTGACGGTTATTGTTCTTTTCTTCGGTACAGAACTCATATCTTTTCTTTTAAAGAGACCCCGTGAAGTAGGTCGTCCAGAAAGACTATTACATAGATAAATAGCCATAATATGTGCTATCAAATAGTTTATACTTGAGTGCATTTAAGGAGGATAGGAAATTTCAAAATGTGTGGTGGCCATGGTAGGTATACAAAGAAGGACCCTATGGATGAAGTTGCGCTAAGAGTTTCCGCAAATTGAGCAGTTCAACATACCTTAGCAGAAGCAATCTTTGGTGGGATTAAGGTAGACAATTGTCTTCTGATGACGAACGACATGGTGGTCAAGATGTAGTCTGAAGATGAAGGTTTGGTGTTCGAATTTTTGGATGAGAACGGGACGCTCATTCGCTGCTGGTATCTGCAGGACAGAAGTATCCGTTCACGGTCAGCTTTTCAAGTCAAGTCTTTTAAGGGAAATGAGGTATTTAAGTGAAGGTGCAATGGAAAAATTCAAATCTTTGAAATAGGCTTTCACCTGTTTTCTACACCTTTTTCTTGTAGTTTCTTCTGTTTACTGTTGATCAATATGAGTGATCACGTGACTAACAAGGTATCCGACATTACTTTTATTTATTAAAATACTAATTTACAATTCGCTGATGTACATAACTGGTCGTTAGTATACTGATTTCGAAGACATTGTGGCCATTGTTGGTTTGGTTGGTTTCCAGATGTTGCAGTTGCGGAGTGACGGGATGAGTCGTCAAAATAGCTTAAAAATAAGAGACAACCACAATCAGGAATCAAAAACTAAAATTAAACATACCGTTGTTGCCTCTAATGAATACATCGCCGAAGCTTTTGCTTTCAAAGTTCTCCACAACCTCTTTAGCCGAGTGCAATACGACATTCATGTATCCGTCAATGCTCTGCAAGTCGCCCTTGTATTCAACACCATTATGAAGTTTCACAACAATCGTGCTTCCTATGATTGAACTCAAGAAGTTCGTAGGGTCTGTTTTTGTGTCAGACATGATGAATCGTTGTTGGTACAAATGTCCTTCTAAGGGTGCTTGATACGGGCAGGTAGTGTGTGAACCAGCACTATCAAAAGGCAGGGAACGGGGAAGGCTGCTCCAACATTGGTAGAAGAAGAGAGGTTTTAAATTGGGTTAGTTTCACGAATTATTTGATGATGTTTTTTTCATTAGGCGTCGGTGATTTGTCACGCTTAGTTGAAGTCGTTATGGCAAAAGTCACGAAGCATGCTTGATTTTCTACTAGATGGATTGGGAGGAATAGCATGTATAATTCTAAAAGCAAATGAAAATCTATATTTTTTTTTGTATGCTTAATTCGAATGGTTGTCCATTGGTCCTTGACTGCTTCCTTATTCAAAAACTTCACTTTGACGCATGAAACATGTAACCGGAATTATACAACGAACAAGCCCATGTTTCCTTATTACAATGTTCTCGCAAAAATCTCAATTCTAATTACGTTCATCCTTCTTATTTTCTTTGCTACTACATTGGAGTATGTGGGCAATAGCGGCAACTTCAAGAACTTTCGGAAGATGAAAATCACCATTGAACAATCAATTTAAATAATCCTTAAAACACTTTCGCACTTATACTCGGAGTGAGTCCAATTGTGACAACCCATTGTTCCCGTTTCACCGAAACTTGCCTCCCACCACTCCAACCCGAACCATACTAGAAGAGAATCATTATACTCAAAAAACCACGACTTTGTCAAAATCATTCCGATCATGTGCCCTATTAAGCATTTACCGTGACTTCAATCCTTGAACTTGTTGAATTTAATTTCAATGGCACGTGACTCTCTATTTACGCGGCGCTCCTGTTCCAAAAAAGAGGACAACTTCGCCTCTTATACCCCCTACTCAAACAACATGGATAAGATCAAGGAGGTACGTAACAGAAGAAATGAGATGTTTCTGGATATTGAGTGTGATTGAAACTCAAGATTTCATGGAATCGATTCAATGGCCTAGAAACATCGGGTACGCGGCCCAATCCCTTCCACAATATACTAACGTTTCAGAAACTCAACAATTTGAAGTTGGAAGCCGACAAGTGGCAAGAGCAAGCCGATGAGTTGCAAGCCAAAGTCAAGGCGTTGGAACAGCTAAACATTGAGAAGGACCACGAGATCCTGAGCTTGAAAAACTCCAAGGACTTCATGGAGACCGAAATGACCAATATGGAGAAGGATTTGGCTGATCTCAAGAAAACCGCCAGCGAGTCGCACTCCTTGCAGACTGTCAACGAAACCAACACCCGTAAGCTCACTGTTTTGGAGGAGGAGTTGGACGAGGCCGACAAGAACTTAAAGGAGACCACCGCTAAGTTGAGGGAGACTGATATCCGTGCTGAGCAGTTGGAAAGAAAGGTTGCTTCCTTGGAGGCTGAGAAGGAGGAGTATGAGAAGAAGTTTGAGGCCCTTACCGAGCAATACAATGCTGCCAAGGCCGAGTTGGACGAGATCTCCCAACAGTTGGATGCCATTTAGTTTACTACTTGCTAGTTTAATTTACCCAGCAATGCTTTATATTTATATTCAACGTGATGTTGATAAAATATGTGTTTTGATTTGAATTGTGCCGTGATAGTTTTGGATAGAGTTTCGGGTCTTATTTGTTTCTTCTCATTGTGTTAATGTTTCAATCTTGTACTGATTGCAGTGATCAATACATAGGAAATAGAAGGACCCGAAACAGGAACATGAGCTTGAGATAGTTCAGAAAACAGAAATTTTATTTCAATCTTCTCAGGCTCGTTACTATTGAATATCTGCTTCCGTTAAAGAGGTGATTCCACAAATCAGAAACTGATCCAGTTGACTAAAATTATTCATTGGCATACAAGAACTTGTATTCTTATTAAGACAATCATATTACCTAATGAGATTTAGTTTCCAAAATTTCCTCTTGAATCCACTTGTACATACACCTATTTGACTTTCGAGCCAGTGTGTCCACCGCATCCACTTCATCCCAAAGCATTTGTCTAAATAAAAATCGCCAACAATTACTTGATTTCTTTGAATTTATCAAGATATTTCACTTCGAAGTTTTTAAGGAAAAAAGTCAGCTTTTAGATCCTTTGCTTACCATCTTATGACTTACCCCGCGCCATATGAAATTTCACATCTTACTAAACTTCAGAAAGCCACTTCGCCACAAAAGAATTTATTTGCCCCCTTTTTCTGCATTTTGAATTTCATCTGCAAGTTCAATTGGTCCATCGTAACACAGTCAGCTGAATTTTGTATTCTTTCGATGGCTGGTGCATCTGTCTTTGGTGGCGGGGCGGATATACCTCACTCCAGAAGAAGTCTGATGAGCGACGATGGTTTCGTAGAAACTGAAATAAGAAACACTTCTCTACGACATATCATGTCTGTTCTGCAAGATCAGTTCGATCCTGGCGAAAGAATCCCCTCTTACGAATCTTCTCAAGAGCAGCATTGGAGGGGTAGGTCGATGAGAAACAGCGACTCTGCCTCCAGCGAGTCCGTATTGAATATTCCAATGACCTCACAATCTTCACTGCGATCTGGAACCAATTCGTTGTCTCATTTTCCGCCGATCGTCACTACAACCAACATGCGATCTCGATCAACTGTGGAACTGGGGCTTCCCCGAATTAGGGAAAGGGAACGCGGGCGAGAAAGGGATCGTGGTTCGAGCCCCGTAAGAGCAACGTCTCGACTGTTCAAGACTGTAGGTCTCAAATTTTTAAGTGCTCGCCAACACTTCTTGTTGGCTACTTGTAGGGACATGTCTCTCATCCCGTGTGTAGTAGGTTTGTGCCGGTCTTGGTGGGTTTTATTTGATTCGGGAGCTCCCGAAACTGCAAATCCTGTGATCACAACTGCACGTCTTTCTGAGCATTTCCTAACGGGACTCTGGTGCATAGTAGCGGGCTACTTACTGTTCTCTGTCCTAGATGGATTAATGGTGAGATGGATTGTTGGTTATCTGATCACTGGTGCTATAGTGCGAATGGCGGCGATGTCTGCAATCCTCGTTGCGATTGAGGAATATCTCGTCGCTGCATTTTCGGCTGAAGGTTTTAATTACGCCCTTCACACATGGATTCTCATCAGTTGTGCGTTGACAGTGATGTTCATTGTGCAAAATTTCATTACCTCAAACATCGATTTAAAAGGGAAATATCGGCCGCGGTTTTTTGATTTCTATAAGATTGCAGTCTTTGCTGTCGTTCCGGTGGGGATGGCTAGCTTTATCACCATGATCGGTCTTCTTCGGTCTCTCTTGATTCTCCGATTGGACATTGATCTGCAACGGACACTCGCAGGGATCACCACATAACGCAGGTCCTTAAATTGTTTTTTTTTTTTTTTTTTCTGAGGCATGTGGCAAGCTTTTTACTTAAAACAACAGATTCATAGACATCTTATCATGACATAGCAAAGCATACGCAGATCAACAAACCATCGAGAGTAATCTCTGAAATAGGGCCTAAATCCAACTTAAATAATTTTGAACGAATTGATCGTATTCTCTTGTTAATTCACATCTTCTTTTGTCGTCTTCAGTTTTCCCCAGTATCTCTCATATCAGCCTGTACATACAAAGTAGTTTTTCAACTTTCACTTACATCCATCATTCCATTATGGCAGTCCACATCTTTGGAAAGTCCGTGAAACATAACTCTTTAGTTCGTATCGGTCTAGCCAAAACGATATTTGGTGTCGGTTACGCTACTGCCGAGCAGATCTGCGCCAGAGTTGGTCTTTACCCACAGATGAGAATGAACCAACTCACCGAGCCTCAACTCATGGCCATCAACAAGGAGTTGAGCAAAATGAAAGTTGAGGGCAAGTTGAAGCAGGAAATTTTAGAAAACATTAAGTTGAAGAGACAAATCGGCTCTTATGCTGGTTACAGACACGCATACGGTCTTCCAGTTCGTGGTCAAGGTACTAGAAACAACGCTAATACTGCTAAGAAGTTGAATAAGCTAGACAGAAGATTGTAACAGTTAGGATGCAATATGCTATAACTAAGCTTCTAAGAGTGAAGTTTGAATCGACAAGGAAGGTTTAGTTACATGTAAATAATAATGTATAACGAAAAAAAAAGGATGCTTAGATTCGATACTGACACAAACGTTTATAGAATAATGACTATTATGATATTATTTATCCGAATAATTGGATGCCGCTGTCTGCTTCAAGAATATCCTCTTCCTCCTCTGCTTCCTCATCAGAAGTATCCTCTTTCATACTGATTTTCTGGCCCAAAAGCGATGCAAAGAACTCGTCAACCTGTGAGTCGTTCCATTTCAACCAGGGCCGCGGACTGTCAAAATTGGCAATCTTTTCTTGGACGTGGTATCTTAACTTTCTACCTTTCGACGCCTTGTTGTCGACATTCTTCTTCAACTTAGTCGAAGCTGCACCCTTCAAGGCAAACTGCAATCCGGAGGTCGGATCTGATGACTGAATCTTCTTGTCTACGAGATCATTAAGAAGAACTCTGTAGAAATCTTCGTCATCGAAGATCAGATCCATTTCTTGGAGATTAAAACTTCTGCTATGCTTTGATATCTCATCAGGGACATCGCCATTCTTTTCATTTAGAGTTGCCTCCGCTTCTTCTTTCTCTTGCAATATCAGTTGATTGTACTCAAATCCAAGTGGCTTGATCTGTCTTCTATTGAGCTTAGTTCTCTTCAAAAGCCTATCCATGTCATACAAGTTGCTTGCCACTTGCTGTTCGGCAGATTGATTTAAAGCCTTGAACTTTCCGGCATTAAGTGCGTTAGACCCTGAAGAGTTCTGGATTTTGGCCAGCCACTTCGTTAAAACGGACCCTCTATACTTGTTCAAAACTTCATCATACTTGGCGGTGGATTCCAAGTATTTTTCCAAAGTGCGCTTAGAAGGAGTTGCTGTGAAAGTCTCGGAAACAACCTTGTCTTTTGTATATAGTTGGGATCTCAATGCAAAAATAGTGTCCAATAAGTCAAAACACTTCTCTGTGGCTTCTTTCAAATGTTTGCCGGTTTTTTTTGTTGAAACGTCAATGTTCTCAAATGTATCCTCGTTTACAGGTAACAAGTTGGAGATGTTCAATGCCTTTTGAATTTTCAACCGCAGATCTATAAGAGAATCGAACTCATTTTGTTGTTGAAGGATAGTGTAGCCCTTTAATGCGTCATTTGTTGCGGATTCAGAAAGCCTGTTTACGATGTGCTTACGTTCGTTTGCAAGGAGCTGCTTGATTCTAGATCTTTTGGCCTCGGCAGAAATCTCATCCTCTCCATCGGACTCGTCCACTTCACTTTCACCTTCATCGCTATTGGATCGGAGAGAAGCGCCGGAATCTGAATTTTCTGCTTCATTTTCACTCTCAATTTCTCCTTCTTCATCATCTTCTTCTTCTTCTACTTCTTCGTCCTCCTCATCTATCCCATCTATATCGTCAGAACCAGAAGCCTCATCATTGCCATCGTTGTACAAAGCACTTCTGTCAACAATTTCACCTTTATATTTCTTGCCCTTAACGGCAGATGATTGTTCTCTGATCTTGGATTTGGAGACTTTCACATAGTGATCACGAGCATGTTCATCATCTGAGTTTCCCAGGTCTTCATCGCCACTCTCGTCAAAGTCATTACCCAAATCGTCATTTTCGATATCATAGTCTGTCTTAGCTTGGCCAAGCGCCGCAATTTGTTCCGCTAGTGTTTTGCGTGCCATTTTTAGAAGTAAAGAGGTGGTGAACAGGGCATCTCATCGCGGTGCCATATCTATGTACACTATGGGGAAAGAAGCATTAAGAGCAAATTCGTTTTAACAAATAAACTTCAAAAGTTTACTCAGATTTTCTTTTTTGGTCAATTCCAAATAGTTTATCTTTTCCAATAAATTATTTATAAGCATCTCAAAATTGGTTAGCCGTTCGGTTAGCCTTATCATATGTATAGAATTTAGTAAAAAGAATGATAACAATATAACTCTAGTGTCTCCGATGTGTTTTGCAATTATAGTCCCTTCTATTCAATTGATTCGAGAAGATGCGCAAGTTCATGTTCATAAAATGCGTCTTTCGTTTGATTCAATTGACGTACAAAGATCCCACTATTAGCTAAACTTCTCCAAACCGATAATGACCAGTGCGATTTGCATGGCGTGATGCACCCATCTCTCCAACTAGGACTTCAAAACATTCAAGGCATCGAACCCGAAACTTTGTCGTATTCGTGGCATAGTTCTTGCTCTGTAGTAATTTCACTAGCCTCTCAGCAGCAGATGTTATTCCGTCATCGTCATCCCATTTACCTAAGTCTCTAGCTTTATCCATTGATAAGACCGGATTGACAACCAACGTGTCGTAGTGAATTCCAGAGTACACAAGTGCTATGAACAGAGCTGGTGGGTTGGTTTCGTCCTGAAAAGTGATCGGGCTCCCCAGATCTATATCGTAAGCCACGATCCTGATATCCAAATGTTTGGACAAAATACCTAGCTCTATTGCTCCACCCCAAGACTCGGGCTTTTGAATCCAGACACAGTAATCCTCTAGCGGACGCCCAAGGATAGCCTCTGAGTAAACTTCTGGTGATCGGCGTATTGTTTCGGCAACAATGCCTCGGAGATTAAGTCTTTGCCAGTCAATTGATCCTGTAACAGCCAAGCTAATGGCGTTGAATAGACATGAGTTATCGTCCGGAACATTGCGAAGAATCAAATTTGCTGATTGTTCTGGTATGAAAACGTGAGGAATGTCCGATGATGGTCCTTTGTCCGTGGGAGATGTTGAATTGATTAGTTTCACAGAATGACTATTACTCCCATCTTCATTACACGCCAATAGTTGATCATTTGGGCGGACGCCAGCGTCCTTCAAAGAAAGCTGCGACAAGGCACTTATGCTTTTGGATGGAAAGCCGTATTTGTATGAGGCGATTGAAACGTTGGGAAACTTATTTGCAAAGATCTGCCGGGTCATGTCAAGAACAGACATATTTTCGGTAACCTCCACCACAGCGGCTCCAGCTGTGGATTTAATTTTAAGTTTCATAGTAGGATTGAGATATTGTTATGGTATGTAGTTAGAATTGGAATTTGAGATCATTCACAAGTTTGGCGATAGATGCATGAACTTATCAACAAATTAGGTTGCCTCCACATGACACTGTTGCATTCGTGAACTTAGATGAAATAAATGAGGTGGAATTCTTTTAGATGATATTATACCCAAAGATACATGTGATGTTCGTGATTTGCTTTTTTAAATTTCACCTTTAATATTTGTGGCGGAATCAAAAACTATCTTTGACCCCTTTCAATAGATAAGAGGACCATATTTAAGTATCTCATCTTAATTATCCCTTA
Organism: Australozyma bambusicola; assembly: GCA_030563705.1. Classification (NCBI taxonomy): domain Eukaryota; kingdom Fungi; phylum Ascomycota; class Pichiomycetes; order Serinales; family Metschnikowiaceae; genus Australozyma; species Australozyma bambusicola. The sequence goes on along the minus strand of JAJMJU010000008.1, from coordinate 122,119 downwards.
TTTTTAGCGATAGAATTCAAATTCTCAATTGAAGTAAATTACATCGGCGAGATGATAATATCTTTCTTATACTAATATACACTGACTGTGATCCAACAGTCCTGGAAATGAATTTATCTTTTAGATCTAGAGCACGGTGACGGTGCTGAGAGCAAAATTTAACTCGTAAAAGGCAAACTCTTTTACAATACATAGAAGATTGCGCCTTGATCATAATGCAAAATATCAAAACAGCAGAAACTAAGCATCCGTCATCTGGTCCCCATCCTCCGCTGGAGCATTCTCCTCCAAAGTGCCAGAAGGAATTCCTGTGATAATTGCATCTAGGGTATCGTTCTTCTGCAGAACAAGAGCTTCATATTCCTCTTTGTTTTCCTTTTTGTGCTCCTCGAGCTTCTTATACTTCTCAACAGACTCCAAGAATCGTTGCACATTGTATCCAGCAGCAGCTTGACTTTCAAGAGGAGAATATGGCCGTTGCCTCAAATCTTTGAGTCTTCTTTTATGGACTTTTCCCTTCCTGTGAAGATCTAAAGTGTTTTGTGTTTCGAAGTATTTAGCACACTCGATACAGTAGTACTGGCCCAAACCAGGCTTTGTTTCATCCAATGGTTGGTTTTTCAAACGAAGAATGGATTCCTTAGAAGAAAGATCATTGTAAACGAGATCGAGATCTCTTGTTCTTCTCTTTGTTTTGTAGCGTTTCACGGAATATCTACCCATTGATTATGGAATGACGATGCGATACGATGAGCTGTGAGATGAGATGCGCCAGGATATTGTGAGGTTGATGTACACCAGATAAAAGTAAGTGGATCAGATTTTAAAATACTAAAATTAAACAATTCATTTAAAAGTAGGTGGATCCAAATTCAAATTTTAAAATACTAAAACGAAAACAATTCTACATGAAAATGAATTGTTTAATTTTAGAATGATTGCTGTATTGTCGTAAATATATTGACTTATATTCCTATAATGGACATTTTCAGAATTGAGCTATTTAAAAGTCTAAAGTAGGAACGTTTTTTTTGATAGTGGAATATTTGTCCTTGATTTTATATGAGTCTATAATCCTCTGAATCTTCGTAACTTTCGCAGATTGTTGGGTTGAGTTTGTAACCACTGATTAAGGCTCGAATTCTCAAAAAGTGATAAATAGTCGAAATTTGAATTGAATCTGATCTTTATTTTAAAGTCCACTTTACAGCATTCCTCCTTTCTCATTGCGTTGTCATCTTGTTCGACATTCTCGTTACAGCGTCACACAAAAACCACTGAATAGCAACTACAATAAAAATATAATCAGAAGTTTTATCCAAATCTTTGTCATTAATTCACTTGGCCTTGTAATTGACTCCTTTAAATAGGTCCTTTCACTGATACATGTTGAGTAATAAGGTGGAGATGTTCAGAATGTATAGCTCAAAAAGAAGTTCGATTTAGCATTAGTTAACGAATTGATTAATTTTTATGAATTTTTTCGATGTATTTGTCTTGAATTCCACTCCAGTATGCTTGTAAGGTATTAATGACAGTCACTGAAGTCACGTGTGTTGGTCTTGCGGTGCAGCTCCCACTATCAAGTCGGAAAAAAATTCAGTCTCTCACTTCTTTCTCAACTAGAGTTCAACTGGTATGTGATCGAATCAAATCGAAATTGTGTTAGAAAATGTAAGATTACAGCGCCAATGGGAAGAGACCCTTTATTCCTAAATTATATTGCTTTCGTGATGGCATTCACGATGGTGAGGGCCAGAAATAACCATCGATGATGTACCCACAACCCCCCCTTCAAAGCAAGGTAAAAGAAAGAATCAAAATCGAATAGAATAGGAACAACGATCGTTTTCTCTATCCTTGGGATTCTGTCGGTATCCCGTCCCACCACAGGTTAATTTGACTACTACCCGTATTCCTCAGTTTTCGGAGCCAATAAAGCACTTTATCGATACTTTCACATTCCAAATTAATGTCCCAAATTATTTCGCCAACAGACAATATGAGTTCTCTCTTCCCCGGTTTTTTACATCACTGTCGTCGAATCTCCATTCATCCCAATCCTGCACTTGGCGCCACGTGATCTAAAATTTTCATTGTGCTCCCCCAGTACCGCTGACTAATTGATCTTACAACTCCTTACCTTTTTTCTTTCCAATTAACTATTTTATACTAACAAATTAGACAAAATGGCTAGAAGACCAGCTAGATGTTACAGATACTGTAAGAACAAGCCTTACCCAAAGTCCAGATACAACAGAGCTGTCCCAGACGCTAAGATTAGAATCTACGACTTGGGTAGAAAGAAGGCTACTGTCGATGAGTTCCCATTGTGTATCCACTTGGTCTCTAACGAGCTTGAGCAGTTGTCCTCCGAGGCTTTGGAAGCCGCCCGTATCTGTGCTAACAAGTACATCACCAAGGTTTCCGGAAGAGACTCTTTCCACTTGAGAATCAGAGTCCACCCATTCCACGTCTTGAGAATCAACAAGATGTTGTCGTGTGCCGGTGCCGATAGATTGCAACAAGGTATGAGAGGTGCTTGGGGTAAGCCACACGGTTTGGCTGCCAGAGTCAACATTGGCCAAATTCTTATGTCTGCCAGAACCAAGGACTCTAACAAGGACGTTGTCATTGAGGGTTTGAGAAGAGCCAGATACAAGTTCCCAGGTCAGCAAAAGATCATTATCTCCAAGAAGTGGGGTTTCACTCCTCTTAACAGAGATGAGTACGCTGCCAAGAAGGCCAATGGTGAGGTCAAGGATGACGGTGCTTATGTCAAGTTCATGTCCAAGAAAGGTAACTTGGACGAAAACTTGGCTCAATTCCCAAACTTCCAACACCAAGTCTAAGTTAATACGTAGCTATCTAATAGCAAGAGCTTGAATCTGTAAGGAGGTGTAGAAGATTTTTATATTCTTTTTTAATTGCAATATAGAAGTTTTGGTTTGGAATAGCTGGTGCGGACTTGTTTGTCAAAGGATTATTAAGTTGGGATTCAGGAGCAGCCTGCAAGTGAGTTACTATCTAAGAAGAAAGTGGGTGTACAGCAACCTTAATTATACAACTATTCATAAACCCCAGAGCGCTATAAAAACTTGACTTTTAAACAATCGAACATTGTTATTGAAATTTTCAATCATCTCAATGCATGAACTTTTAGCCTTACATGCATGTTATTCGCAGCCACACTTATAGCTTGGGCGAAGAAGCGTCCCCAGAAACCTTAATCGAATCCCCTAAAAGTTTAACATCTACAAAATTCCAAGAGTAGCCCATAAGTCATTTTTCAGGCACCCTTCGCTCATAACCCTATCGTCTTTTGACATGTCCCGGTTCTTCGCGACCCGCGTCTTCTCCCACGAGGCTGGCTTCGCGATTGACAAGTGTTATATATAAAAAGCGCGCCAGCTGCCCAGTTTTTTTTTTTGGTTTTCCCTTCTTTGACCAGTATTCTATAAAATGTCCTTTGCTCACAAAGAAAGACCAGATGTGTTGGTGTTGTTCGATGTCGATGGCACTTTGACTCCAGCTAGATTGACCATCTCTCCAGAGATGAAGCAGACTTTGGAGGCCTTAAGAAAGAAGGTCGTTATTGGTTTCGTCGGTGGTTCTGACCTTTCCAAGCAAGTTGAGCAGTTGGGTGCCACTGTTTTGGACGACTTCGACTACTGTTTCTCTGAGAATGGTTTGACCGCCTACAAGCTCGGTAAGGAGTTGGCCTCGCAGTCGTTCATCGGCTGGATTGGTGACGAGAAGTACAACAAGTTGGTCAAGTTCATCTTGAGATACTTGTCTGATATCGACATTCCTGTCAGAAGAGGTACATTCATTGAGTTCAGAAACGGTATGATCAATGTCTCTCCTGTCGGAAGAAACGCTTCCACCCAAGAGCGTAACGAGTTCGAGAAGTATGACCTCGAGCACAAAGTCAGAGAGAAGTTGGTCAATGCCTTAAAGGAAAACTTCTCCGACTACGGCTTGACTTACTCCATTGGTGGCCAGATCTCGTTCGACGTCTTCCCAACTGGATGGGACAAGACCTATGCCTTGCAACACGTTGAGGACGAGCACTTCAAAGAGATCCACTTCTTCGGTGACAAGTCTTACAAGGGTGGTAATGATTACGAGATCTATAACGACCCAAGAACCATTGGTCACGCTGTCAATGAGCCAGCCGACACCATCCGTATCTTGAAGGAGTTGTTCGACTTGTAATTGTTGAAATCAAGAAGTTTTAGAAGTCAATAATGAAGAAATAAGATATTTGGATTAGATAATATTATTTGGATGTCGTATTTTGTTTTTGTTTCAATCTTCAAGTCACGGAAGATCAACATTCCTATGTACAGTTGACTACTTCTTTCTGTAGAATATAGCGCTGCTGTCTTCGCCGGCAGCAAGAACCTGTTCAATTCTCTGTCCGTTAATTGAGCATTCAAGAAGTTGAAGTCTGTTTGTAGATTGATCATTAACTTTCTTAACCAACTCCTTCTTCAGTGCCTCAAAATCTGAGGGTTCCAAAAGTTTAGGTAAATGAAGAGGCTTGGAGCTCTTAACAGTTTTTCCATTTCCAAATTGACCCTTGTTATTATCGCCAAACACCAAAACATCTTTGCCTGAGCCGGCATTGTCAAGCACTATGAATGTGTGATTACCTCCAGTGATCACGTCCTTAATGCCAACGTTGGTGGTCTTTTGGCCCACAGTGTCATACTCTTTCATGCCAATTAAGCTTTTAATGACGAGAGGCAGACCAATTTTGTGAATGTATCTTGAGAGACCAAGCTGACCCTTCAAACCATTCCCGAATCCTAGGATCAAATCTTGGTCCTGAGCCGGATCTTTAGAATGATTGTAACATAGCTTAAGGAAGCTGGTTTCATCGGAACAATTCACATTTATGATATCAAGCGTTCCTTGCGCTCCCTTGTCCGGTAAGCTGTATTTAGCGATGTTATGGAGATCACCTATTGAGAAAACGAGTCTTGGTATCGGTTGGATATCGCCAATAGTGGAGGATTCAACTCCACACTGACTGAAAGCGTTATCTCCCCAACTCCAAACGTTGTTTCTTGAGTCAACAACGATGTTGTGGAAACTACCAACCGCAATGTCCTTAAACACTCTTGGTTGTAAAGTTTTTTTCTGGCCCGAACCAACGACTTCATAATTGAGAGTTTTCAACTCATAAGCAGCGTTCAAGGGTACAGTGGATTCCAGTTTTGTGGGAGAGTAAATTGGTAAAGCGTATTGGCCCTTGTTCATGGCATTTTCAGCGCTGTTTATTTCAAAAAGTCTACCCTTGGAAGTCAATAGAATCAAGTGGTTCAAGCCAGCGGAGACTTTCTGAATCTTTTCTCCTCTTTCGAGGCCTTCAATATCAACTTTACGAATAGATGAGCTTGTAGACCCTGTGAGCCAGTTGCTGGTGGACTGGGTAGGCTCTTTTGATCCACAATAAAGGTCTTTCTTATTTGCACTCAAGTAGTAAAGTTTACTTCCAGAAAGAAAGACCTGAGACATTCTTGAAGGTGTCTTGATCTTTACGAGTTGGTCAACTGTTGGGGAGTACTGAAAGACAGCGCCACTGTCATCGATAGCAACCACTAGATCGTTTCTGACAAGCACGTCAAGAAAATACTTGGAGTCAAACCCTTTCTTTCGAGCCGGAAATTTCTTGTCGGCCACCTGTCCAAACAAGTATATTCCCGGTGTTGTATCAGATGGTTGCAAAGACCTTATGAAATCGTCATCAATCTCCAGGTCAAGCTTTTCAGTCAAGTTGGACAAGTTTTTCGTATTTTCCTTCGGATCTTTCATGTCTTTTATCGATGAATCATCCCAGTTGTGGTTCCACTTTGCATTGAAATATGCTTTGATATATTTGTAGTTCATCACCAACTGGTAGGTCGAAATGATCCCCACCAAGGCCAAACCTCCAGCCCCAATTGCTTTTATTCTCTCCATAAACTCATAATGTGATCTGCTCTTCTCTTGTTCGCCGCGTGCCTCTTGCTCAAGGGCATGAAGCTGTTGCTTGTATTCTGGAGAATTGGGCCTCATTCCAGCAAGACTTGGATGTTCCCTCAAGTCGACCTGAGAAGCATCAAAATCGCTGAAGTCTATGGACCTTTTTTCTGTTTCGGGATCTTTTGACAGGCCGAATCGATAAACTGTCTTTTGTTTCTTGAAAGACTCGATATCACTTTTCTTATCAGAGAGGCTACGCAACCCGATCCTGATGTAGGTTCGCCCTGGAGCAGCTAGATGCAGCCTCGCAATTGTAGTTAACATCTTTCAGGTGTTAGTATCTTTGTGAGGTTTATTGGCAACTAAGTAGATTCGAGTTCTGGAGTATCACAGGAAGCAGGTTAGTAGTAAGCAGTGGTGGATTGTCAAAATGTTTCTCTAAATATGGCAAAAATAAGAAAAGAAATCAAGAAAATTTCAACTTTCCTTTTATTTTAAGAATGGACCCGAAAATCGATTGAAATCATGGTTTTTGTTTCGGTGCTGATTTTTTTGGTGGCATAAATAACAGGTAATCTAAAGACGGCTGCACAAATAAATCTATTTTAAAAAACTTAGACTCCTTCCGGAGATAGCATTGTATAAATCTAATTCGTCTTCATCAATGTATGGCTGAATGTGGGAGGCAATTTGGGTCGTATGTCCTGTACCCTTATCATTCTTTCTCTTGAACAAACCGAAACAGCAACGCCTATACGTCCTTTGTAAAGCTAATTAGGGCTACTTTTCACAGAAATCGGATTATTGAGCCCGTTTTGAGCACTGATTAAAAGTTGCGGGTCGTTCAATACTATAATTAATCTAAAATTCTAAAAACACATACAGATACAACCCCAGAAGAACCACGAGTCAAAACCTAACCATGTTCAGATTAGGTCTTGGAAAGCGCGGCCTTGGTACGATCACAAAGTTTGACACCAAAAAATTTGTACAGTCTCTCGAACAAGGAGGGTTCACCACCAAGCAAGCAGAAACAGCAGTAGAAATCGTTAATAAGGCAGTAAATGACGGCATCAGTCTGCTAGCGAAGAATCTTGTTACAGCAGAGAAGCTAAGTTCTGTCGCATACCAACAAAAAGTGGATTTCGCAAAGCTTAAGGGTGAGCTTCAAACATTGGACAAAAGCGAGTTCACTAATCTTAAAAAGGAACAGGAGCAGCTCAGAACGAATCTAACAAACCTACAAAACAGATTAAGAGAAGAGGTCACGAAAAGTCTGGCTGGCGTACGTTTGGATTTGAACTTGGAGAAAGGTCGTATACGAGAGGAGGGATCCATCCACGAGCTGAAAATCGAGGATACTTATACGCGAATTGACGAAGAAATTGCCAACGTTCAGCTGCAAATCAAGTCCGTGAAGACCCAAGTCACGCAGTGGTTGATTGGTGTGAGTTCAGGTACAGCGGCTCTCGTATTCACGTTCTTCAGATTTTTCGGCTGAGCGACAACGCCATTTAGAGTATGTGAAGTTGGATTTTGTGAGCTTCCGCTATATTTTCGAGTTCGGTTATATGGATAGGTGGACTCCATCTTTGGTTTAACGATTGGCAGTGAAAGCAGGTCTATTCTTAGTAATGCATTTTGTAAATGATCTGAGAGTTTTCCAAGAGCAACTGATAAAATCCTGCCGGTGCTCTCAATTCCTTCTACCAAAATCTTAGAATCAAATTTACAACTTCATTCTTGTAACACATTGCACTGTGTTACACAACCACTCAGTACAGTAAGGCATCTACGACTTCAATTCACAAAATTGGACTAACTTTAAGTTGACCCAATAAATTAACAAATGTTTGATTCATAATCATTTTTCTGACGTAAACGTGTCGTTCTTGTCAACTCAGTAAGGCCTTTTTGATACGCGCGCCCAAATACTCAGCTGATGGTAGGTCTATATTTATTTACTGATAGAGAATAGCAAGTGGAATACATATAAACCCTATTAAAATTCATGAATTCACTTTACAATCATGGTGTTAAGCAAGTCCTGTTTATCAATCGCGATCTAGCTTCCTTTGAAAAGAACGTCACAACGGCTCCACTTTCGTTACAAGGACAACTTTCAGCATCTCTTGCGGGGTTCAACAAAACAATAAAAGAGTATGGTGATCTTATAAGGCAGAGCAAAGCCTTCGTGGAAGAAAAGCATCCTGTGCGATTGCAAAAATTTGAATCTGACTATGCACAGTTCATGGCTAAATTCAACTCGTTACGACAGCAACGTGAGGCTCAAGCACACTCTGACGCACGACTGGAATTAATTGGAAGAAAAAGTGGAGTATCGGAAAATCCGTTTGATGTATCAAATGATGATTCTCCCATTGCCACCCAAAGGCAACAGTTGTCTTATCTGGAGGGCTTGTACAAAGAGAAGACATCGATTCAACGGGGCACACAACAAATTGATCAGATCCTAGAAATGGGTCAAAATGCATTGGACGATCTAGTAGAACAAAATGATACTTTAAGGCGGATTGGCCAGACTTTTGAGCAGAGCTTGGTGACGTTGGGCGTAAGTCGAGGAACAATCAAAAGAGTTGAACGCAGAGCCCGAGAAGACAAATGGATTTTTATAGCCTTGGTTATCATCTTCTTTGTCTTGTGTTACTACATTCTCAAATGGTTCAGGTGATTGATCTGGATATGTGTATGTGTCATGAAACTCGGGCACACTAATCGAATCAGTGCTATGTTTCCATACCATAAAACAATAAAATTGACTAAATTCATACCTTCTGTGGATTTTTTGATAGGTGACTAGCCCGCAAGTAGTTGCATTCTTGGATCTTTATTGATCTCTCCCTAATGTAGCTCCCGGCTAGAAACTTAAAACTCAAACATTTAATTTCAATCTTTCTGTAATTTTAAGGAAAGATTGCAGTTTCGAGTATGTCCGTTTTTACGATTGTTTTGACAATTCGCGCCTGTATCCATTGTGTCAAGATTCTCTACCTCCGTTAAAAGCCGTTAGATCCGTAACTACTGGTTTATTCGAGTAATAATGACATCTACTCCTTAAAAATAAAACCCCACATTTTAAGGGGGAATCGTGAGAGTGGCGCATGAGACAAAGCGCTTCAGGTTTCGTGACATCTCGGAAGAGGTTTGTCAAATAACACTATCTTTTCTTCTTAAACAACCGATAATTGCAAAAAAAAGGACACCTAGTAGCGTCTTATTAATTTTAAATTGTCATGGTTCTTTTTTAATCAAGCTTTGCTTTTTTTTTCGGGGTCTTTTCTTTTACGTCATTGTTCAACGTAGAAGCGCAACTGTCAACTACCAGATAGGGGAAAAACGGCCCTGGAGTTTAAGATTCCATCCCTTGCCTTCGCATGAATATTTCCTTATTGGTCGCTATCACCTGGATCCTTGCACGGGTGCCAAAGCTACCCTATTTCCCGATCCGGTATGTCCCTAGTTGGCTGCGAAAAGAACACTGCCTAATTGGGACATGTAATTGGGACCAAATTTGCACCCACTGTATATATACCTAAATGAGTCTCTTGGTACAATATAATTTTTTCTCTCATTCCATTCTAGAGGAAATAGCCAACTTCTAATTTACACTCCTTACGGCGAAGTTGGTGTAGCTCATCTCCTTGGATACTCAACCTGAAACACACTCGAAACAATCCACAACTTGAATTTAGATTTCTAATCTCCCACTTATTCTTACTTACTCCTTTATATATTTCCATTTTTCCGAGTACTCTACGTCTTAAAATCGTTAGATTGAACTGCTCATCATGCTTCTAGCCCCTCTTTTGATGGGCTTAGTTGCAGCAGCCCCTGTTGATCCATACAACAAAAGAGCTGATGTTGTTATAATGACAACGACTAAAGAAATGGGCTGGGCTCAGCTTTTTGGTTTAGGCGGTAACGCCAATACTGCTCCTACAGCGGCAACAACGGCTCCGACCACACTAGTTTTTAATACAAACCCCGGCGCTGTTACACCAGCAGCTGTAACTCCTGTCGCAGCAACTACACCGGTCTATCAGGCTCCAGCTGTTGCAGCGACGACTCCCGCAGCAACACTGAAAAGTGGGGGGTTCTTTTCGAACTTAATGAGCTTTTTTGGAGGTGATCCACAAGGAAATGCAGCTCCGATAGCTTCGCAAGTAGCTGCTCCAGCGCCTGCATTGACCACTCAGGCGGCTTTACAAGCACCTGCAACTGCTGTGGCTGTTGCTCCTTCTTCTTCAAGTATTGGAGGCTGGTTCTCTAATTTAGTAAGTTCATTGTTCGGTGCTACTTCGAATAATCAACCTGCTCCTGCTCCTGCTCCTGCAGCCACAACGGCAACTCCATTGGCGTCTGTGGCTCCAACAAGCACTCAAAATGGGTTTGCGAATCCATCTACTTTAGTACTTAGCCAAAGCCCCAGTTCATCCAATAATATTAATTATCAGGGAACCTCATCTTCGGCATCAAATCAACCTGGATTCACTGGCCAGGTCACTGTTATTGGTGCTGGAGGGCCCGTGGGTTCAGCGCCAAGTGGCTCATCAAAGCCAAAGCCCCTGTTTGGTCAAGTACTGCAAGTAGTTGGCTACGCAGAGGAAGGAGCTGGTATCACATACTCTCCGTACACTAAAAGTGGACAGTGCAAGTCATCAAGTGAGGTTGCGTATGACATCGCTAAACTTCTGGGTTTTGGTATCATTCGGTTGTACTCCGTAGACTGCTCGGGCATTCAAAACGTAATTGCTTCGATGAATTCTAATCAGCAATTGTTTTTGGGAATTTGGGATATAAATAACGTTAACACTGACTTGCCAAGTATGGCCCAACAGGTCATGACTGGAAGCCGAGGTTGGGGAGCGGTTCATACGGTTGCTATAGGTAATGAGGTGGTCAACTCAGGACGTGGAACACCTGCCCAAGTAGCAAATGCTGTCAATGCTGCCAAATCCTGGTTTCAATCCAACGCGCCCAACTATAATGGTCCAATTGTCATGGTTGACACATTAGCTGCGGTTATGGCAAATCCACAACTGATGTGCGACATTGGAGACTACCTCGCAGTCAACTGCCATCCATATTTCAGTGGTGTCGAAGCTTCAACTTCAGGACCATGGTTAAAGTCGCAAGTGGCTCAGCTCCAAAAGACTTGTGGCGCAAATAGAAACATTCTTGTCACAGAAAGTGGGTGGCCGACATTTGGAAATACTGTCGGACAAGCTGTGCCCTCCATTCCTAACCAATTGCTCTCGATCCAAAGTTTGGGAGATGTCATGGGAAGTCAGGTTATCATGTTCACAATGTACAATGACTACTGGAAAGCCCCTGGCCCATGGAATGTCGAACAGCATTGGGGAATCTTTGGAGATCCAAGTGCATGATTGCAATAACTCTAGAACAAAAAAGTCTTTTATTCTTCTATTATGGTCAAGTTGACTCTGTGTCGATTATTAGTTTGCATAATTTTGTAGTTACTGGTTATAGCCAGCTTCTGAATGAACGAATCACATATTCAAAGTTAATAATTTAATTTGAATTCACGGGTCAAGATCGGTAAATGATACTATCAAGAGCGTTATAATGTTCAGTCCTTCCACAAATCACGTCTCGATCACACCTTGTGTCTCTCAAAAGAAAAAAATGCCAATCAATTACTATTTTTTATTTGGAAACTCAAGATTGACTTTCCTAGGTGTAAAAACATATACAATCTTTAGCAACATTTCTCAAAAGCTCTTTGACAGAGTGGGTCGTGCGCCAAGCAATTTTCGTTACTCAAAACACCTCTACGATAGCGTGTAGACGAGTATCACTTATCTAAAAGAACCAACTTGCTCAAGGCTCATAACGAAAACGAAAGTTGTTCATCTCATAGCTACTACATACTCGACTGATACTTTTTCTATCCGTGTTTCAGTACTTGACTTGAACATTTGATGGTCCATTTAGAAGATTAGACATGTCCGATAAAGACCTTAAGAAGCTCGTGACGAGACTCTCTACTCTCTTCGAAGCCATTTATTCGCTCACAAATAAAGCAGGTGAACTAATTTACTCTGATTTCCAAAAGCTTCCCCCTAGAACTGGAACTGACTACTACAAGTTTATCACAAAACCGATCTCGCTCCATACTATAGGAAGAAACGTTAAGCGTCTTCAATATAAGACAGCGCAGGACTTTGTAGATGATTTAGCGCAACTCACTTGGAATGCTCGTCACTACAATGAGCCAGGCTCGCAAATTCACGAGAAGGCTATGGTTCTTGACGAGTTCATTCATAATACAGTTATTCCTAAGCTAGTTGCGGACTCAAATGTCATAGACTGCGCTTCACTTCACTACCCGGATTTAGGTCCTCTTGATACCTTCACGATAACGCGTATGGATAGTGGCTATGATCAAGTCAGTACGCGGCCCCAGGTCTTGGAACAACTAGAAGATGATGAAGATGGGACTCCAAACGCTTCTGCGAAGCCTGAACAGCCCGCTGTTAGAAGAGGACGTCCTCCAATTATTGACAAGCCCTACGAAGCAAGAATTAAATCAATTTTGAAGTACATGAAGAGAGTCCCCCACCCGGACGATCCAACTTATAATCTAACTCATCTTTTCGAACGACTCCCCGAAAAATCTAATACTCAGTACTATGAGATTATTCTCAAACCCATCAGTTTGCATGAGATCAGAGCAAAAGTACGCTCAAGAAAGTACACAGATGTTCGTCAGTTTTTAGCTGACCTCAATCAAATGACCTCCAATAACAAGCAATACCATGCACTCGACTCTGATCTGCTTCACGACGTTATGCTGTTTGACTCTCAGCTTCAAGCCATCATTAGTCGAGAAATGCTGCGTCCAGAGTCTGACTTCATCATTGTGCCTAATTCTGGAGCCGACAAACCCAAAATTCCATTAGATGCAGTCACAGTTAAAAACCACATTTACAAAGTGGGTGACTGGGTTTTAATTAAAAATCCTAATGATTCCCTCAAGCCTATTATTGGCCAGATTTTCAGGTTATGGTCCACTGACGGAGTTCAATACGCCAACGTCTGTTGGTATATTCGTCCTGAGCAAACATGTCATCGTGTTGATAGGCTCTTTTACAAGAATGAAGTGTGCAAGACCAGTGAATATTCTGATCATCGCGCGGACGATATAATTGCTCCGTGCTACGTGATCTTCCTTACTCATTTTCAAAAAGGAGATATCCCACCCAGTTTACTTCCTAAAGACTCTGAATGGTTTATCTGTGAATTCAGGTACAATTCAAGCAGTTATGCGTTTAATAGAATTCGGACTTGGAAAGCGTGCTTACCTGATGAAATAAGACACATTGATCAGCCCATTCTTCCATTAAGCGAGCCTAGAAAACTTATCAAATACGACTCGCCTATCAAGCATATGTTAAAATCAGACGCTATCGATATGTCTAGAGTCGCGCCAACTGAAGGGATAGATGAAAATGGACCCCCTGTGGTAGGTGCCGTCTATCTGAAGCCACCATTTTATAATGACGATTTGGGGCAAAGTTCCACGTCTCCTCATGTTCATGCAGCGCCAGAGTATGACGATAGAGAAACTGGGCGCAGAGCGTACATTTTCACGCCCTTATCCCAATTGAAAATGATAGCCGGCTCATCCAATTACTCCACAACGGGAGCCCGTCCTCTTTCAGGTTCTTACGGACAAAATGAAGAGAGTGGCTATGAGTTATACAAGAATTACTCGCAACTTGGCGGTACCTCTCATGGCGGATACTCGTCGATTAAGCCATATGGTAAGACTGAAAACTCGCCTTCATTAAGAGACTCGACACCATCGAATGTAAATAACGTTCAAACGATCACATCAGCTTATTCAGCAGTATTCACAGGTGGAATTGTATCCTACATCGAAAGCCACCCCGAGGATGCTATGGTTGAGACCGTTGACAAGATTAGCGAACTGTTGATTACCAGTGCAGGAAAAACGGTCTGGTTCCGTGCTCCTCCAACCATTGTCGGAGAAAAGCTAGTTGCACCAGTTTCTCATAGTGCCAAGTATATGGCCTGGAAATTAAAAAAGGCGGCCAAATCTTAGATATATGTGAAAGAATGACATGGTATTCTCAAAACTGTTAAAGAGCTAAAAGTCGAGAACGTCCTGCAGGCTTCTGCTAGTTGTATTTTAACAAGGCTCTATCACCTACTTAGATAACAAGACATAATTTGAAATTCATCGTAAAAGCAATCAGTTTATTGCACCGAGTATACCAAGAAACGCGAACCAGAGACAAATTATTTCTTAAGGACAAACCAGCAGATCTGTATGACACATCTTTCCGAGTTCCAGGAATGCCTTCGAAATGCTAAACGAGTTGTAGCTCTTGCTGGCGCAGGACTTTCTGCTTCTAGTGGACTCTCGACGTTTCGAGGCTCTCAGGGTTTATGGAAAAACTTCAACATGATAGACTTGGCCACACCCGATGCATTCTACATAGATCCCGGTTTGGTGTGGCAGTTTTACTCATGGAGACGACACCAAGCGCTTCGAGCTCAACCCAACACCGGACATGTGGCTCTTGCGAAGTTTTCAAAGTCCACTGACAAAGATTTCATTACAATAACTCAGAATGTAGACGGGCTTCTGACACGAGCGGGTCATACCAGAGATAGCCTTCACGAAATCCATGGATCTCTATTCGAAATGAGATGCACAAGCTTTACATGCACTTACGTTGAGCGAAATTGTTTTGATGATCCCTTAACGGATTCTTTAGCCGTCACGGATGAAGACGGTACGTTCAACGAGGTAGAGTCAGATAATGCAACTGAATCTCCCACTTTTGAGGCCCCAAAACCGCTTTCAGTAGAGCAGCTTCCAAAATGTCCCGTTTGTCTGACCCTAATGAGGCCGGGGGTGGTTTGGTTTGGAGAATCGCTCCCATTACGGACGTTAAATGAGATTGACGACTTCCTACAGGCTGGACCTGTAGATTTAATCTTAGTAATAGGTACCTCAGGGACAGTTTATCCGGCAAACAGTTATGTGGACATGATTCGGAGTCGGGGAGGCGCCGTGGCCATCTTCAACACGGATATCGAACAAGATATTTTAGATGGCAGCGTTCCAAACACTTGGGGCTTTCTCGGGGATGCTGCAGAGTGGCTTCCAAAAGCATTAGACGTAGAATAGACCGTATATTGACGCATGAATCAAAACGACTTGACATGAAATGGAATTGGACTGCTTGAAGAGCCGAAGTTCCATTCTTGAACTGAACTCTCATTATTCGTATGTAAGTCTCAACGTTGTTATACAGTGATTATGAAGAAGCTAAAATTTAACATCTATCTATGTCTGTATATATTTCTCCATGCATATTTTTTGACATTGAAGATCCGATATGGTGTAATGGCTAGCACAGTTCGCTCTCACCGAGCAGATCGGGGTTCGATTCCCCGTATCGGAGTTAATTTTTGGCATTTCAAATACGTTCCTTTCTTGAGAATTAAATGATCCATGGCGGAGCTGCTCAAAGGACGGAAAAGAATTCTTTCGTGCTTGAGTACGAGCAAGTTTTTGAAATGGTTTTCGTCATAAACTGAATCAGACCCAAGGCTTCGGAAAATTTCAACTTAATGTGTTTAATTCCTGAGTAGTTATGGGATCAAGGGATAATTTGCTTAAGATTTTTGACCAGACTTTAACTGATCAGCCAGCATCAAATTTTTGTAGCCTTTCCTCAGTTAGCCTAAGGGAATAGTATGGCAAAATATCCATAGCCGAACGTACATCCCTCAAGGTGCCAAAACAGCAATTGCGGTAGAAATAGCATGATGCTATTGGCTCACTACTTAGATCGTTGTGCTATTGAGAAAGGTCCCTTCCATTTGACGATCTTGGTTGTTCTACGTCTGGCACAGTTTCACGTAAGCATGCTCTCCGATGTAATTTTGAACGTGAAGTAAAAGGTAATTTGCCGAAATTGATGGTTGTCACGATCCCAAACTGCTTTTTTGGGTACTTGCAGGGACTAATACTTGAGAGTGTAACTATCGTAGAAAATATTGGTGTTACCTGAATCACCCGTAGCCACGAAAGTGGCGTTGTAGTGCTTGAGTGTGTGAAACTGTAACAAAGAGATGAATAGTTCGTCAGTTCTTTAATGAATTATAAGTTCAGATCTGGTGTCTGGAGGCACACTGTTTGTCACATTGAATAATGAATTTAACCACTCCTGAGGGCAGTCTGCATGATCCGACGCAATATTACTACCATTTATTTTGGTCGGTTTAATTTAGAAACATCCATATTTTCACTCGAAAGAACATATTATTTTACCCAAATCTTTCGCAGGTTGCAACTCTGACGACACACAGTAGTAGATAATACTTCAAACTCATTTATTAAACTGTACTGATTTATGAAACTGTTATTGACCTTGAGATTCTGGTCACAATTAAATTTAAGTTATGTTGCGTCTAAATTAGTCGCAGATTCTTTGTGCAGTCGCTCCGACTCACACCTCCAACATCTTCAGTTTTTCTTAGAAAAAGCGAATAAAGTTTGTATTTCCTTTCAGCAAACGAAGACAAAAAAAGTTAGAACGGAATTAATTGAGTCTCTGATTGAATTTCATAATAAACCTGTACGTTTAGCCTAACTCGAAACTCAGATGAGATGTCACTTGCGTGCATGCGTGTGCGCGATGGTTGCAGTTTGAAAGAGAGTGTGGTGTCGTCATGCTATTTATGGATCTGAAACCTGGGGTAAGTCTTCCTATAAATGAGTTGGGTTTTATCGCGATAATCAATTTTAATCCAACGTCTTTTTCAGGTTTTTTTTCATCATGTTCCCAGTCACAGTTAGCAACAAGTACCTAATGTCGGAACACGCCTACCAAGCTCTGAACATAAGCAAGACAAGCTCTTGTTATCCCTATTCAATTTTTATCTGGCTCTTCGCTTTCATGATATTCTTGGGATTGGGGAAAATATTTTTCGATGCCGTACAACGAAGAAAGTTGATGCATAGAATTCTGCTGATCGAACAAAAGGTTTGATAACATTCCCTGCTATTTCGGAAGCATTAATTCAAATTATCAAAAGTGTTCGACAAAACTCCTTTTCTCATTACGCATTTCAATTCTTCAAAGTCTCATTAGAGGCATTTAGCTGACTATTTGAATTATCACTATCGCTCTTCACAATTCAACGGCACCCAGGTTCACTGATTTTTCAAATACTTAAGTTCGATATCAATAAACATTTTGCACGTGTACTAGTTTCGCATATTTCGATTACGGAAGTCTTGGTTCAAATGTTGTCAACTCAAGTTCCCAGATATTCCAATCGTGCCAGATGAGGGGAGGTAGAATAGTACAAGCGTGCCATAATGAGTGAGCATCGATTAACAGAAACCAGGGCACGAAATCAAGCAACTCCAATGAAACGCTTAAGATAAGAAACAAGTTGAGCACTACCGGGATCAAAGGTACCCAGTACGAATTCGAAACACCGATGTATCGGAGCTTATTAACGATTTTCGCTTCATATGGTGCTATGTAAATTGAGTCTGTAGCGAGGGTTCCGTTGGAACATCTGAAAAACACCAGAACGGAGTGGCTGATCCAAAAGCCAGCGGCGAGCAAGCCTATTACCACGTTGAATGTCATATTGTACTCATAGTCCCACGAATTATATAACCGAGTGTAATGGATGAGTAGGACAAATATTAGGCCATATTGAAAAAGCTTTCTTTGTTTTTGGTTCTTGTTGAGGTGTAAATTGAAGAACCTGACGCACACTGCATTGAAATTGGCCATAACAATGGCACCAGCGCCCAAATAATCCATTGTTTCAGTGAAAGGGGTATCTCTTATGTGAAATACGGCACTGCATGTCCACCCAAAAAGGTTGACAAGAACCAAGATCATGAACTGCCGAAGAATTGTCACCTTCTGAGGATCACTTGAATTCAAATTCATGTAAAAGCGAAGTTTCTTGAGATTTATGTTATTGACATAAAAATTGCCCAACGAGAATAGTGTAGAGAATAGTTCCGTTATCCCCCAAACACGAACAAACGGCCACTTGCCATTAAACTGGACCACCTCTTCTCCATCTCGAACACGAGCCGCTGTAACGAGCTGCTGGCATTTATATCCACAGTCCAGTGAACAATCCCATCCAAACAAAAAGCCTGAGATCGGGTTCACTGAGTTTTGAGAAAATTCCCGTGATGGGCTCTTAGCTTTGCATACGGAAGACTCGCAGTCTGTGACGCAGCTCTTGTACTCAGGAAGGCCATCTCCGACGGAGCAATGGACGACAATCGGCACGTATAATATGAAAATAAACGACTGCCAAAGGAGCATTGGACCTTAAACTGTTGAGCACGGCTGAGACTGCACTCAATAATATGAGATCCTAAGTTGAGGAGTAATCAAGTGGAAAGTAATGGCTGGTGACTAATCTAATTCGGAAAATCATTACATAAAAATTGAGTCATTCTGGTAATGCCGACAATTTTTTCTTTGTTATTTCATGTTTTGTCTTCGTTTTAGAAATGCGACCACTGGGAAGACAAATCACTTCTCCGAAAAAAAAAATTGAGGATTTGACATTAACCCTGTATATTTCAGGTATGGTATTTGACTAATTTGTTGAAACTGGCCCGGTCAATAATGATCGAAGCAGAAATTTGTTAGCGCTTGTAAGCGAGAAGCATGAATCAACTCGCCGTTTTAGGAAGTGCCTTATCGCAGTGCCTCAACTGGACTTGCAGCCCTGGATACTGACATACATTACCCATTGGTTCGGCTATAGTTGACTTGATCTATCATTTCCTTAAATTTCGATACTAAAAGGGGATAATGCAGCCTGATTTGAAAATTTCAAAAAAAGGGATTCCCCGGTCTTTAGTATTAAGCTTTTGTGTGGGGCTTTCTCCTCAATCTAATAGGCGATCCTGCGTTATGCCGCACATGCACTGAATCTGTTCGAAAAGTGTTTTCGAATTGAAGAAGGGGTTGTTATTGTTGTTTTGATTTTGTTGATTTTGTTATTGTAGTTCTTTCTTTAGTTGCGCCGAATTCTTTGGTCTGGTTTGGTCTTCCAGAAAACTACCCGCCTATAACATATGAGAGAAATATTATGGAAAAATGTCGTAGAAAACAGCATAACCTTACCTGTTCGATACTCCTGGATTCTTTATCTTTTATTACGTCAACCCTCTCGCAGTTTGGTCCAGCTGTACAGCACTTGAAGCATGACCTACAGTCCGCAAACATGTTGAGAAACACTCCTCTTTCGGACCCAGACTGAATGACCATAATTAATCAATTCCTGAAATTTCTTCAAGAATTCCAGAATTTTTCGAATTGGAAACGTGGAATGCCAACCCTAAGGTTGTTACCTCCGACAATTTAACTTAGCTAGCCATATCTAAATCACACGGATAGACAAGACGAATGTATGAGTGCATGATGTATTGGTGGTTATAAGAAATTGAGCGCATGGGCTTACCTTATCTATAATTGAATTCTGTAATTGAATTGTGTTAATTTACTTTTATATCTGGCAGGCGCAATGTATGCCATGTCCTGTCTGAATACGTCACAAATTTTCTCCAGAAAGATGGAATTCCATACAGTATACCGTCTATAGATAAGAAGCCGAAAACATTGGTGCAGTTCCAGCTGAATATGAATTAAGGCAACTCCTCCTATATACGAATAACAAAAGTGTATGATTTCCTAATGGCTTGGCATGTTACTTTGAAACGGCGGGCATTCCTGTCATTGATACACATTCATGCACTCCTCCAACCTTAATGTGTGTGGCCTCCTTATCGGTAAATGATTGAGATGAAGGATTCTTCGTGATATTCGAATCGGATTTTTTCAAAATTAACCTAATTAGATTCCTTTGCTTTCAAAATATAGAACCTTAAATTATATTTTTCCCTTCTTTTGATCCCTTTAATGAAGTGCCTCTTGTTCAACTCCTGCAATGCAGGTACACAACAGTTTTTTGAAGTTGTAGCGAAAATGTGAATAACCTGGGGTGCATGCTCTGGCCTGCGTGCTTGAACACAGGTCTAGGAACGGCGATTGTGAAATTGGCAATTGGTAAGAAAATAGACTTCTGCATATGAAGAATTATTTACCAATGGTACTGCACAACAAACTCCAAATGAGGAAGAATAAGAACAGAAAAGCTTCAGGTACTGATAAAGGTGGAAATTAAGAATAGCTTTAATTAAGTGGCGATAGTCCATTTTCAGATCCCTGCTCTTAAAGTGCTTTTTAGCTCTTCTTGAAACCATTTTTTAGCTGCAGCCAATCAGAAGTCGGCCGTTTAGCTTTAGCGGTTGAGAGCCCTTCAACCAACTGGTTGGCATTTGGACCAGCAGGACTTAGAAAAATGACATCTGCACAACAATCGAGAATAACATATCCACTTACTTCGTTGAGTTCATATAATTTCGGGCGTCTTCTTTCAAGAAATCTTGTGGAGCTCCTATCTATATTGCATGCAATTAAAATGTAACTTATTGAAGAGTCGCGAGCCCTGGTGCTTGAGAGCTCTGATCTGTTAACACCGAAATGCGCATTGAGCATTAACCTACAGCATTACTAAAAGTATTGACACTGGTAAATTAAATTGGCCTCAATCAAGCATACGGTCTAACCTTGAGATTGTTAATTTCTTTTGTTATCCCGCTCCTTTGCCGACGAAAAAATTGTACAATTATAAAAAACACCAAATTGCAGCTAGTATTAGCACATTTAACATAAAAACAAGTAATGAAAAACGAAACAATTTCAATTAGTTGAAGTAGTAAACTACAACTCTCAGTTTTGTATCGAGAGAAGTAGTTATTGAGAAGAAGAGCTATAGAGCTCTTCACATTTGCAAGGGGAGATAAATGAATGGCTCTCAAGGGTTTCGAAGGCTTCTCAGAATTTCTTCGTAAGCAAAGGTTCAAGAAACTCCAATGACAACGTGCTGAGTATGAAGTCACTTTGGTTTCATCACTTCTTTGGCGTTTAATTGACAAAAAGGCTTTCTTTTTTCTTTCTCTTCAGCATCGAGTATGCATGATAGTCCGTTGACAATCCAAAATAGGCGTCATTGGTTCGCAGCCCAGGTTACCTGCAGAATGCTTTACAGTTGTGCAGAACCTTTGCCAATGTAGAGGATCCATGTATAAAGTGCAATTTTTTTTTTTTTCACCTATAAATCCCCGTCTAATCCCCCGAAAAACAAAATTCTACAGTAATTTTTCTTATCGAAGTCTATTTCACTTAGAATCCTGACCCATTAAGCATCCATTTCTTGACGATCATTCGTCTATTTCACTTCTGGGTGTAATTCTTCACTGTGTGGAAATTGCCTACCGCCTATCACGGAATTTTTTTTTTTTTGGATACATTTAGATTTTGCCTTCTAAATCTCAGATACTTAGAAGCTAAATTCCCAAGCCTCGATCTGCTAGCTCTCCAGATACGTTATTTCAACTCTCAGCTCAGTTTGATTATCTTTGTGCTTATTTTTTTCGTACCCGCCAGCCTTATCAGATAAGACTCAAAACTCCTTTAACCAATCTCAAAGATACTTGTGGACATAGGAACATCGCCTAATCACAATGTTGACTGCCGATTCTAAAAGGAGGGCTTCCTCTCCTGGCCCCTTGCCCTGTTTTAAAGATGCCTCGAGCTGCCTACTTAACTCCTCAGCAAAGAGAAGGAAGACCGCACCAGAAACATCGCTAATACTGCCCATTTTGAACAAAGAAGCTTCTTACGATGATACGATAGACCCCGTTAAGAAGCTTTTATGTTTGACTTCTCAAAATAGCGACATTTTACTGAGCATGAACGAGGCTGATGTCACTCAAGGTTACTCTTCCACATCAAGTTACTCGTCGATTTGTTCAGACAACCTTGCATCTCCATTATCGGAAACGCCTAGCATTACTTACAGTGCTGCTCAGCACAATATATCTTACAACTTTTCTAAGGTGTACAATGACAATTTAAGGTCATATTATTCACTGTTTAAAAAGTCTCAGATGGAGATTCATAATGACCACTCTCTGTTCGCTGTTTTAAATAAAAAGCCTCGTGTCACGCCTCCTCCCTCAAGGCCAAAGCGCTCGAGACCGGTCCCTTTCTTCAAGAACGTCAACTTCAACCCCACCTCTAATTTTGGCAGCAAACTCGAAGATTACATAGACTATAAAGACAGCGGTGAAGAAGGATCCTCGGATATTGATGATGAGAAATCAACTATCATTTCCTCTCCATTAACTCCCTTGACAAGCAATATGTCCTTCCACTACCGACAAAACGATGGACTCAATTTGTCTTTGACAGACGTAAAGTCTACACATGGGCTTTACGACAGCCTGCAATTCTTCAATCCCAGGTCGATCATCTCTGGACAGGCCAGCGAAACTATTGGCGCAGCCAAGTTTATGATCAACGAATTTTTCTTCTAAAGGACCTGGTTGTCCAGCAACGTGGTGTGAAACAATTTTTTTTACAATTTTAATTCAATTCTTTTCGTATACTGTGTAGAACACCATGATCTCATATTAATGTAGTAGTTGCCTAATAATCGTGACCGTCAGTGCCACGTTTAGATGAGGATGCCCCGTAGCGCCTATGTGCCTGTAGACTGTAAATTCAACATATCGCTCGAGTGATTCCGTTACCTTGGCTATTTTGTAAAATTTTTATAATTTTAAAATTCCCATGAGTCAGCTTCGGGCTCTCATCCTTTCTGGCTTTACAAACATTACTATGTCACATACTGCAGAATGGAAAAGTTTAATGCGCAGAGTTACCCCGGATTTTAGAAATCACCCTCGGAAGTCCTTCATTATCTGCGAAAGCTCAGGTCGCATCTTCAGACTTGATTCTACTATGAGCATTTTACTTTTTCTTGGGGCTTACGTTTTCGGGGGTTTAACTTTCTTGCCACTTGTCATATTTCTATTCATTTACTTACACCCGAAATCCACTAAACCGTCCATTGCTGAGTCATTGAAAGCTGGAGAAATCGAAGAGAACAGTCAATCAGGACTCGATTCATTTAAGCAAGGCTGGCTCATTGTCACTCATGAGTTTTTAGAATCTACTGATGAACTTAATTCTCGTGTGGAGTCGGTCGGAGATTCCTCCGAAGTCAAAACTGCTTACGCTTCTTTGTACAAACTTGTGAAGAACAACCCCAAAGTAGACTCCAATGATTCGCTAGATTCCAATATAGCCACAGGGCATACCCCTAGTCTTTCGACTGAAGGTGCCTCGCAAAACCTGAAAAAATACACCGCGAACAAGAGGCACCGTTACTATGCTGTCCTAAAACATGGGAATCTTTTCTTATACAAAAACGAGAAAATGAAAGATGTGAAGCATGTTATTGTTTTACGAAACCATGTTGTGGTATTATGGCCGCCTTCTGTGTCTGAAGGCTCGTTGTTCACGAAAAATTCGTCCATTGCTATTTTGAAGAACGACTGGACAAGACCTCGCAGACTTTCTGACGATTTTACTGATACAGAATGGGCAGAGGCAAAAAAGTTTACGATAAGCGATGTTCTTAACCCTACATCGAAATTACCTGCTCCTCCTGGCTCGTTTTTCATCTACACTGATATCAACATCGATAAAGAAGACTGGTACTTCACTCTCATTAGAGCTACTAAGGCCGGTTCGTCATTTTCCAAAGAAATTGATCCAAAAATCTATGCAAAGACATTACATTACGATACGGCAAATATGATGAGTCTTATTCAATCTCTTTATAGCTCAGAGGGTCAACTTCAGACTAAGTGGCTTAATGCAATAATTGGACGTTTATTCCTATCCTTGCAGAAGACTGACGTCATGAAAGACTACTTGGTCTCCCGTATAGAAAAAAAGCTAAGTAAGCTAAAAACACCGGGGTTTTTGGAGAAATTTCAAATAACAAAGATCGATGCTGGTAACTCGGCACCCCTCATTACATATCCCTCTTTGAAAGAAATAAATCCAAGTGGTGAACTTCTTCTTTCTTTTAACTTGCATTACTTTGGAGGCTTATCATTACAGATTGCCACAAAAGCAAACATAAATCTCGGGTCAAGATTCAAAACAAGAGATGTTGATTTGGCTCTTTCCATAACTCTAGAAAAAATCGAAGGACCCATGCTCGTTAAGGTAAAACCTCCGCCATCCACTAGAATTTGGTATACTTACGAAAACGAACCCAATGTCTCGATAAAAATAGAGCCCATAATCAGTTCGAGACAGATGTCATACACTATTATCACTAGTTCAATTGAAAAAATGAT
Source organism: Australozyma bambusicola (assembly GCA_030563705.1). NCBI lineage: Eukaryota > Fungi > Ascomycota > Pichiomycetes > Serinales > Metschnikowiaceae > Australozyma > Australozyma bambusicola. The sequence continues at coordinate 97,788 of JAJMJU010000008.1, read as the reverse complement.
GAAAGAAGCGATCCGAGATTCACTCGTCATACCACATTGGGATGATATGATCTTTTATTACACTGAGGACGAAGTTTACAGAGGTGGTGTTTGGGATAAAGACGTCAGATGTACTGATGAAGGCAATGACGAGAGGGAGAATGATGTCGAAGTTCAAGAAACCTCCGCAACTGTGTTCCCTGACGAATCGGCACTGATGACAATTGTTGACGAAAATGATTCCGTCAAACTGGAATCATCTTCGCTTATGGATATGTCCCCTTCCAAAAACTCCAAAAACAGCATTTCTGCAACTCTCACTGACTTCACAAAAAGACTTCGTAAAGCTAAGACTGGTCACACTATCGGAATCATCGAGACCAATTGCCTGCTGGACGGTACCGTTGTTGAACTGAACAAGATACCATCAACCTCCAACCCTGAGACCTCAGACAATGGTCTTGTAGATACAGCGACTACGTTAAAGAAAATAGGTAATTGGTATCTGAAATTAGAGAAGAGTGATGACGTAAAAGTCGCCACTACTACGTCATCAGCTACTACTTATCATGCGCCTGAGATGATATCAAACAGAAGAGGAAGGAAACAATCTACAGCTTCGCTCACAAACTCTGAGCTTTATCGAGATGTAAAACGAAATAGCCACCATGGCCAGTTTGATTTCGGTTCACAATATAAAGATTCTGAACTGCTTTCGCGACCATTGGATGTTGACACTCATGATCTTGTTCATGACAATGATAACGACTTGAATTCTCCCAGGTCTGTAAGTGAATTTAACTCCGACCCGTCAGACGGCGTGCAAGTCCCCCGCAGCCCTGATCAATTAGCTAGAGCCCCAAAAAGGTCGACAACTCAACTTCATCGCAAACCACCACCCGGAGAGATTCCAGAAGATTGATTATTTAAATCTAGGCAATAAACTTTAGAGCTTACAAATAAAAATTATCGGTTTGGAATTGATGCTTTATAAATATGGCGCCCATCCAGCGTACATTTGTGATAAATTCTGTTCAGACGTAGCCTTCTGAATCAAAACATCAACTTGGCCGTGAACATTCATTGGCAAACTCTTGTCATCTAGAAGACCTCTAATTTTGTCTCTAACCTTCTTTAGATGCTCTTGAGGCTTTTCTTGCGTCCGCCAATCCAATAAAGGATCATACAAAAGAGTCTCCAAAATGTTCATCAATGATGCTTCGTTATCTCTCACTAAGCTTTCTGTCACCTCGCAAGTATTTCTGAAAATTCCTTCTATTCCCGTAATTCCCATTGCATCGATCATGTTTTGGGTTAATCTGAACGGCACAATCTCGGGAGTAGGAAGAGTCTCTCCTTTATCAAATAAACAATCGAAATCGATGTGCAATGCAGCTCCACTTTTTTTAAAAAACAAAATGTTCTCACAGTGACGGTCACCCAACCCGATAACATATCCTACGATTGACATGACTGCGGAAGTTCGAGTAAATGTTTTTCGCGCTACGTACCACACAGCTGGGTCCGAGAACTGATCGATATACCATTTGTGAAGAACTGGTTGAGCCTCTTTGCAAATTTTGTTAAAAACCTGAACCAAAGCATCTTTTGCCTCTTGGCCGGAAGTCGATTTGGCTTTGACGATTTTTTGAGCCTCATCAAGCTTCAGAAAAATACTTCTCTCATTCAACACCATGCCTTGCTTCTTCTGCTGCAACTGGATAACCGATTTCATTGTCGCAACCTCGGGTACGAATTCGATGATGCCCATGTCTTCGGCCAAGGGTATAACAGAATAGTTTTCGATGACAAGGTTTCTTTTTCGTGCCTCTGCGGCCTTTGATAACAAATTATTGATCATGTTAGTGAATTCAAAGACCTTCGCATCCTTGCGAGTATCGTCTCTTTTCACCATGAGTCTGTATGGCTTGTTATCAGTGCCTCTTATTGTAATTTGTTTAGGCATTTGTAAAGAAGAAAAAATACGAACTTCTTCATCAAAACCATCAAATGTAACAGACGCTACCTTAGGAAATGCGGTCCATCTGAAGGAACTTTTACGACTTGGATCTTTGTAAGGGTGGATAACGGGGAGCCGGATTTCAAGATTAGATTTAACAGGAATAACCAATGCATCATAGGGTTTTAGTGTCTCTTTGAAATTGAAATCACCGGAAAGAGTCCATCTCTTTTTGATGTTCTTTTTAACCTTATGTGCTGCTAGTCCCTCCAAAATCTCAAAGAGCTCCTGAGCACTATTGATATGAGCGCCCAAATTTGCCTCTGTTTGAGCAATTGTTAAGGCTTTCTTGATACGATCTCTTCGTTTAGCATCTTTCGATTTGACATGAGATAAAACATACCATAGAGAATGTTCGGGGTAACTTGTAATAAGCTTGACAAGAATTTTTGTTAAAACCTCAAAACTGGGAATGTGACTATGTGTGATTCTAGACAACAACTGAGTAATACATGTGTACCACACATATATAGGAATGTCATCTGCCTGCCGCTGGATTTCCTCCAAGATTAGCTCAAGCCTTCTTGCCGTATCCTTATGACGGGTTGGTTGTTGTGCAAAGTCAAGCCAAACAGTAACAGCCTTGGGTAAGGCTTCAAAAATATACGTTGTTCTCAATTTTAGCGCGTGAAGATAATGGCGGATGATCTGACGCTTGAATACCCCAGTCTCATCTCCTTGAGAGTCAACAAGTTTTGAGTAGTATTTTCCCAATTCGAAGTATGGTTTGTCCCAGTCCTTGTCTATTTTGTATGCTCTAGTATATTCGTTCACAATGGTCGTGGAGGAACTGTGGCTAGATTCATCAAGCCAAATTGCTAATTGAAGCTGCTTTTCGGCCATTTTTCTTACATCCCCATATTTCAAGTTGTCTGCTAGAGTTTGAATTGCGTCTGCTCGTTTCCCTTGGTCCCAGAGAAGATAAGCGTATTCGGTTGAAGCGTCTTGATCATTCAATATCATAGCATTCATGATACACTTAGTAGCAATATCAAGTCTTCTGTCTTTTCGCGCTGCTTGAGCTAGTTTTATATACAAATCAGAGACGAGACTTTGACGATCAGCGATACTATTAAACAACTTTTGCATCGAAAGAATCTGCCATTGAGTTGAAAATTCGAGATCGGTGTTTTGAAGTCTTTCGTTAAGTATCTCAGCCAAATTTGCGTAAGCCCTCGAAGACCCCACGGGGTTTATCAGGTCAACAATAGATGATGTATCAAACATGATATGCAACTGCCGCATGAGCATTGTATTCTTCGAGAATGACGAGGAGATTGACAGTGCCAAAGATTGACCAATAACAGAGTATGCCTCCTCCGTTGTTTGGATAAATTCGTCGTATCTACCTTTGGCAACTTGTAAAGCTCCGTGGGCATACTTGTTTTTTACAATTCCACGGACATCCTGCGGAAGCGCAATGACGCCTGCAATATAAAGCCACTTTTTTATAAGCTCAATATTTCCAGAAACTAGGGCCTCTTGGAGTCCAACCTCTACCCAACCTATCGGGAGATCAGAATAAAATGTATGGCCAAGACGGGAGTCTAACGTAAGTAGTGCTTTATCATACAAAGCATGATCAGAATAAGACTCCAAAAGCTTGGTGAGGTACAATTTTTGGTCCGTCATGTCGCCATTAGAGCTCAACACTTGAAATGATTCTTGAGCAATCGACCAATTTTCATTGTATTGGAACGTGGAAAGTTTTTCCGACAAGTTTGCAGTAGTGAAAGTCTTTAAAACACCGTCCAAGGAATCAAAATCATCTATATTCGAGTATACAGATTGCAATGTCCCCGCAATGTCTAATTGTTCGTTTGACTGTCCCTTGATGGTATGGCCCTCACGATGGCATTTTTCGAGATACATGATTGTTCTTTCATACGAGTCGCAAATTGAAGACGTTGAAGCAATGAGTTCCGTTGGTATCCCTTCGAGAAACTTCATTACATGCTGTCGGCATTTCTTAAGCAGCGATATTTCTGTTCTCTGCAATACTGCATCACTTAGCTTCTGCGTTGCAGAAGAAACCCACTCGTTGAAATAGTCAATAACTTCGAATATGCTTTGGTAACATAACTTCAAATTTTCAACTCTCTCGGAACCGACTATATGCTTCGTATCGATATTCAAAATTTCCAAGAATTCTTTCAAGATGCTCTTGGTCACTTCGGTATTACCATTCACAACATGACTCAGTAGGATGTATTTTAAAAGATGTTGAGCGATGGAGATCTCTTGATCTCTAATAAGCATTGAACATGTTTGAAAAATCATTTCTTTCCAAGCTGAGCCTTTTGTAGTTGAAGAATCCCTAGGAAAGGGCAGTCTCAAAAGATTGGTTGTTATGTCGACTAACCATTTCTCATACCTCATCCCAACCCTATAGTATGGATACACCAATGGTTCATATTTGGGTAATTGGGCAAAATATTTCGACGACAACAAAGGTGTTAATGTGGATTTATCCATTTCAGAAAAGTTGTTCCACACTTCAGTGCGAATTCCTTGCGAAGGCGGCTCAAGAATAGAGGCATCTAACTCCAAGACAGACAAGAAGCATTGCATGGAATATACTGAGAACAATTGTCTTACGGGATCATGAGAGGCCCAAAAATTCCTGATTATCTTATTGCCAATGAAATCTACTAAAAACTTAGAGTTTTCTCGATAGTCATGGAAATCAAATAAAACAATGATCTGATTTTTCACCGTCTTGAATTCGAACTTATTGGGGTCAAGTGCACCAAACGATGATAACGCTTTGGCACATTTTGTTGATATTGTGGGGTCTCTGCTCCTGAAATGAACAGAAATATCTAACACTGTCCTTACAAGTCTAGATATCTCTTTTTCATTCGATTCTTCCCGTAAGTTCTCGCTCTGCCAAACTTGTTGGTGAGCCCAAGTGGAATTGATAAGGTCATCAAGTGCTTGGTGCACAATGACCTTGTTATTTGTCTGTAGTCTTCTGCTCAATTCCGAGAGAAGGGAGCTGCTGTTTCTCAATTTTTGCATTGTATCTGATGTGGTATCTAAGATAAAAAATTTGTCTAAATCCCTCACGAATGGATAAGAATAATAGTATGGGCCATACTTTTGGTAATTTATGCTAATTTCATTAAAAACAATTTTGAGAATTTCTGCAGCCACAAACTTGGCCTTGCGAGAGAACAGTTGAAACCTCTGAAACATTAATGAGATTGTGATGTCAAATAACGAAACAAGATTTCGAGACTGAAGATTTTGAACCAAAACGTTCCAACATTTAAGGGCTTCAAATTCAAGGGCAGGATTATTCATCGCAGATTGTAGACAGGTGGATATTTGACCTAAAGCCCACGAAGCAGCTTCCGTGTTTTTCTGTATAATGAACAGCACCGCCTTTATAGCACTAACTTTTTCGAGAAAAGGCTTGATGCCTTTCATCTGGTGAACATCCTCGGAAAATCTTTGGACCAACTCTAAGACATGATCCTTGAGAATATCTCTAATATAGTCAAAATCTTTTTCATCGGGTGGAATCGTGTTTTCATTATGTTCCGATCTCCGAAGCCAATTAATTTTAGAAATGTAAATAATTGCTCCGAAAATTCGCTGTTCATTAAGAATTACTCCATCATCATCAATTTGCAACTGAAGGAGGATATGCCACAATAGTTCGCCTATGTTTGGAATCAAGTCGGAGGTAGTCACTTTCTGGTAGCTGGGACTGGTATTACTCAAAACATTAACGATGTATTTAGCATCAATCAGCTCATCCTTGCATAAATACATTGCCATTATTCTTGGAAGTGTCTTGGTGACAAGCTGTAACTTGCTAATATTGGATGCATCAGCAATTTCTTGGACGTAGTCACGTTTGTAGTACTCCAACAATCGAGGTGCGGTGTAATTCTTTGTTTGATTCAAGAGAAATTTTTTCGTGACACATAAGAGTTCTGTAAGCTTATTAATCATCCGATCACGCTTGATTATTCGCTCGGCTATGCTTGGTAAAAATGGAGAAAGTAATTTGTAAGGTGTCAATGCTTTAGCTGACGCTACGTACAACAATGAATTGTAAGCCAAATTCACATGTTGCTCATTAGCTTCTCCTAAGCAGTCAATAAGCTTAACTAAGCAAACACATAACCATTCTCCCTCTGAGACTATTGCCAAATTAGCCAACGCTAATAGCGTTGACTCTGCCATATAGACGTTGCTGGGGATCAGTATATCAATACTTGACACTGTGGAACAGATACGTTTGAAAACTAAGTCTAGATCTCGGTCCATTTCATTTATAAGATACAAGGGCAAGATTCGAGCAGACAAAATACGAACATCTCGGTTTCGGCTTTGAGTTGCCAAATTTAAGACAAACTCAAAGCAAGGCTCATTGTTTATCAACTCCTTGGCCAGGAGTCTAAACGTTGCAAACAAATTGAACAAAGCAAGAAGGATGTTGCATGTTAAAAGGCTGTCCTTGGTTAAGTCGACTTTTGATGCTGAAAGAAAGTGATCACAAATGACACGTTTATACAATATAACAGCCTCATTCAGTTCGCTAATTAGCTTTCTTGTTGGCGAAATGTGTGCCAAATGATTCTTTCGGGACATGGTAATGCATTTGTAGCAATAGTGGTGGTCAAAATCATAGTCGCCAGCGATTATGCACGGAACATGTCGTAAAGCTGTTAAAAGAGTAAAACTTTCAAATTTTTCCAAACTAGGAGAATCTTCCAGAGTATTGTTTGATTTCTGAATCAACTTTAAGACATATTCTAGCCACGGTTTGATGATAGGTTGATTGATTTTGGGAGAAGAAACAGCAGACAAAAAAGTTGAATCCTGTGTTAAGAAATCAATACTCGAATACACTGAGGGTGGTTCACTCTCTAGAACGAGAGATCTCAAATAGTCCAATTCCGGGTCCATAAAAGGAACAGCAGCCGAGGGAAACGCTCTGGATTTCTCGCTGTTCTTGTAGAATTTAAATGCTAAGAGATGTAAAATATTGACAATAAGCGGAGGGTACTGCCTCACACACTCTGAGCTGAGATTCTGAAGATTAAAAAGATCCAAGTTGAACGAGTTGAAAAAATTGGTGATTAAGTTCCTCTTACGGCAAAAAATAAATATTTTCATGAGGCAAGCACTTACCACTCTGTCGTGACTTTCTGAAATCACAGATGGCCGGATTAAATCTAAGCGATACATCTGGCAATATTCTTGGATCCAATTAACAACAAAGAAAATAGCATCCCATTTTATGTTTGCGTCTAGGAGGATGTTGCTGGTCAAGTTTAATAGGAAAACTGATCGGCAATTATACACCATTTGTTGAAGGGAATCAGGTAGATTCACATATGATTTAAAAGACAATATGAATCCCAATTTTTTTGTACACACCCCGATTCGTTGCTGGTGCTCGGTTGTCTTAAGTAGAAGTCTTGTAGCAACTTCAAAGTCGTTTACAACAGTAAAAATATGGGTCGTTGTTGATAAAAGAGCGAAATCCAAGATGCTTAAGTTGCCTTTAGGCGCATATTGCGAAAATTGGGTCAACAATGATGTTAGATTCAGTTCAAGAGATTGAAGGAGATAGCTTCGAAGGCTTTTTTTAAATTTAAACGAATGTTGGTTCACGGCAAAGATGTTGAGCAACTCTAGCAAAAATGATTTGACCAAATTTGAAGCATCAAGATTTGTAGAGAATTTCTCGAGCCATTGAATCGCAAATGACAATGTCCATTGGTACAATTGGGTCAGTTGTTGAGCAGGGGGCGCTGTGGGGACAACAAGCTGAATCTCTTGCGGTGTTACCTCAGAGTTCACTAAGTGCTTTTTCTTGGAAAGAACTAGTTCCACCGTGGCTAATAGTCGCTCCGCCTGTGAGAAGATCCGGTTATTGTGCGGCTGGCCATGTAATCTGCCCAAGACATAATGAGAGAATCCAAACAAATAGAGAACTAACTTCTTGAAATCCGCTTGGTCGTCGCGGGATATGTTTTCATTCACATCGTCAAGAAATCTGTCAAGATCATCTTCGTCAATGTTATATGGGGTTGTCATAGTAAGAGAACATCTGGTTCATGCAGTCTTGATGGTAATGCTTTGGATTGAAAGTTAATGAAGCACAAAGTTGTGGTTAACTATGCAAATTTGGATTGTGAGTGGTTACTTGCATATGAAGTGAATGAAACTCTGTTACCCACCCTTACGCGCCTCTTGATGGATAGAAAACCGATCTGGAGATATATGTATTTCGCAAATTAGCAAATCTTAAATAAATCATAAAATCTAATTTAATGATCATGGTCAACGTAAAAGAAAAAAAAAATAGAAAGATACGCCGTCGCAACAATGTTTAGGCTCATCATAATTATTGAAGACGTCTCTGCAAAAAGTCTAAGCCTCCGAAATGAACTTAAAGGTGAAATATTCTATAGGTTGAAAAAGATTGAGGCCCATTCGTGGGTTACATTTTTGTTACAAAGTAGTTGTGTTATCACAAGAACATACTGTATTAGATTGGAGTTCATAGTATTCGCATTTGCATCGAACGGTATCGTGTAAAGCAGAAGGAGTTAGTGTTCATAATTAATAGCCCTCTTAAAAAGCAAAATATGCGGTTCAGGGGCATGAGTCTCGTAATGTGTCCAACCTAGCGACTGAGTTATTCCCAAGCCTCTCCATTCCTCTTCCAAAAGAATACGCAAGGTACCAGAATCTGGGTTGAAATAGTCTTGTGGAATAGCCTTTAACATGTCCTTTGGTAACATGACATGTCGATATTCGTTTGTGTCATCACTGTAACGAGGCGAGTAATGGATCATATCCAGAAATTCAAGAATTTTAGCTCTTTCTGCGTCGGTGAGATACCTTGGCCGGCTCATTATGGGTGAAGTCTTCTGAAGATGTAGTAGACGTCAAATTGGCGGCTCTTGAAAAACGCTTAGTTTGAATGGTATTAGACGTCACGCAAAACCCGACGTTCTCAATCTCAAATTGTCAAATATGAAAAGATGAAGTCTAATGATCCTTTTCTAAGCTTTGGACAATATAAAGCGACCTGAATTATTGTGCGTTTTTGAATGATGAAAAAGAGTGTCTCTTAGACCACACGACTCACTGGAGCGCATCGATCTGTAGATGGGGCTCACGCGTCTTGATCTTCACAAATACAGAAGAATTGTAGGAGGAGTTGGATTTTACCGAATATTTTAATGCAATAAAAGCTTTAAATCTAAAATCCCACGAATTGCTTTTTCCAATACAAGTTTATTGAATAGATGTTGTATATAATTTTTGACGCTTCTTTCTCTTTTTGGGGTTTTGGTTTTTAACCCGACATCATATGAAAATTCGAGAACATTAGTCCAATTAAAATTCTTAATAGAACAAGGACAAAAAAATAAAAAAAAAAGAGAAAAATAGAAAAAACTAAAAGCCCTTAACTGTTTCGTGGTGTTCAATCACTTAAGTCTTCTGATAATGAGCCATGTCTTTACTACCCCAATTCCTTTGTATCAAGGGTCTATAGAATAAGAGAAGACCATCTCAACTCATTCTACCATCTCAAAGTTTGATTTACCTACTTCGCACCTGTTGCATTGACTTCAAGTGGCTTTCAGTTTAATGGGCTATGGAGTGATTGTCAAACATTTGAGTAACGTAACAAAAGCTCAATTCTATGTGCCTATTATCAAACCTGGCTTGCCCTCTAAATCATCTCACGTTTTCTATAATGAGGACTTTTATGGGACATGCCCACGAGTAGACATTGATCATATACCAAGGACTACAACAATTATTGTCAGACTTCCTCACAATGTCTCGATTGAGAAATTAGTCGGACTCCTTAAGAAACTCCCACACAAGTTTGCAATTTCTGCACCAATTGAAGAAGACTTTCATTACTGGTGTACACTACGAGATGCTAGATCTCAATTGGCCGATTCCCAGATTGAATTGCTCCTTGATTTCAAAATTAATGTCTCTACCGAGTTTTTACAGCGATTTAAGTGTTTACAATACTCTGCGATTATTTTATCTAAACAGAGCATCCACGGTGTGTCTGATCTTCTTTGCAAGCCGACGAGACCCGATCTTTTGGTTGATCAGAATATTGCGAATCAGGCTAACTATGATTTTTGGAGGCAGTTGGCCCATCCTCGACTCGATCCGGCCCTCGATATGTTAATTGACCCACTTCAACCCTTGACTCAAGACATGGAACTTGAAGTTTATGAAACATTCGAGAAAGACAAGATAAAATATACCCAGTATGGCCACGCAATTGAGTTGGCGATAGAGGATCTAAAACTCAAGAAGTCATCACTTAAGATCTTAATCATAGGAGCCGGGAGAGGTCCGCTTTTAAAATTGGCGAGCGAAAAATCTACAAGTGAGGACCTGATAACTGTGTATGAGAAAAATTCAAAGTGCCTAGCTTCGCTTGCTCTTTTATCAAAAGGTAAAAGTAATGTTACTGTGCACCACGAAGACATACGCAATCTCAAGAATGCGGAGGAATTTGATCTAGTCATTTCTGAACTTCTCGGATCATTTGGGTGCAACGAAGCATGTCCTGAAATCCTACAGATGTTTGCAAACAGTAAGGCAGTGATAATCCCTGAAAGCTACCATAGTTTGCTTCGGCCCATTTACTGCAGCCTAAATGTATTCTCAAAATACAGAAGACCTTACCTCATCAAACTTAGCGCTTCGTTTTCCGTTAGTAAGCCTGCGATAACTTTCAGTTTTACTCATCCTGGGAATAACAAGTTGTCATTGGTCTCAGAAATGATTTTCAACGGTGATGAAAACGAAATGGCAAATGGACTTTGCGGTTACTTCGAGGCAACCCTTTATGGGCCATATCGAATTGGCAATGATCCTAGCTTGGGACACTTGGAAAGATGTACTTCGTGGTTTCCGTTGGTGTTTCCCATGAGTGATACACGATATCCCATAAGAGTCAAGATGGCGCGCGTCAGTGCCACAGATTTAAGATATTTATGGGAGGTAAATGGAGCAACTTATGGCCATTCAACAAAACTAAGCACTCATTGCGATTACAGAATATTACTATAGATGAAACTTTTGAATTAATTATAGGTTTTTGTTAGTCTGAGCTTAAATAGTGTCGCTTAGATCTGTGTGCCGTTTGAGCGAACTTTATTGAGTTCACTTCTGCTATATTGTTCTCTGCGTTCCAGACGGTGACCCTCACGTACATGTTTTTCCAGACGCCTGCTGTCACTTCCATGATGTTTATGGACTCGGGATTTATGTTTTTCACTCTTGCTTGACCTACTATGACGGTGATTGTGGCTGCTTCTTTCAATGCGATCATACAATCCTCTATTTTGATCGAGTTTGTCATCGCCTCGAGAACTTGTCCGAGTGAGGGATTGATCTCGATGACTGCTTTTTGCTTTTTGCTGTTTTCGTATGAGAAGCAAGGGGTCATCTGTAAGACTAGCACCAGCTCTACCAGCCCCTACTGAAGCAACTTTATCAAACCTGCTAGTCATTGATTGCAAAGCAGGTCTGTGCCCCTGTAGTAGTTGTTCCACTTGGACAGTGTTTTCAAGGAAATCTTCCTCAATTTCTTTAAAGCTATTGTCATCGTCAGCATCGTTGGGCATGTCAGTATACATCCAGCCCAACTTGCTTAGCTCAAGCTTTTGCTTCTGAGGCAACTTTGTCAAATCGTTACCATACTGTAGTTTGATCATTTCCTCTTTTTCTCGTTCTAGAGCGATTTCCTTTGTTCTCTGTTTTATAGCGTTGTGCTCTTTAAGCGCATCCTGCTCCCTTTCCCAGACCTTTTTCTGGTTCTTCAAGAGAGCAGGGTTCCATGATTTCTTTAAGTTAAGATCTCCTGGCATCTTGATTGCCTAAAATCCGTGGTATTCTCCAAGAGGCATTACACAATTCTGCTGCGAAATGCGGAGGTGAAACGATGGAAAAAACCACTAAGTTCTTCAATTCAATCAAATTTTAAGAGAGTAAGCTTCTTTGTATCATTGACTTTTTATGCGAAAAAAATATATTTTGAAGTAAGGTAGTCCTTAGTGATGGTATAACTGATTAGCAAATGTCTCCAATAGACACCTAACACTTCAGTTCAATTAGAGTATGTATTAAATTATACATGACACTCAACTAATAACCAAAATACCTTAATAGTATTACAAAAAAACGGTTAGAAACCGTGGATTTTGATGTTCTTCTTGGCCAACTGCAACTGGCCAGTTAAGAACTCAGAGACCTTGACTCTCTGGTCACCTTGCAATTGAATAATCTCTCCCAAATCGTCGTCCTTGACAATGTTACCGTTACAGGCGAAGTCCTTCTTTAAAACCTTCAAGATCTTCTTCAAGTCGTACTCGTTAGGCACACCTTGAACAGTGGTCAAAGTCTTACGACCGTTACGCTGCTGAATACGGATGTGAATATAGTTGGCAGCTTGGGCCTCCGAGTCACCAGTGTCTGCGAAGGGGTCTTAAAGTTAGTACTGACGTGTCAAATGGAAATTGGATTCTAAATAACGCAGTTCGAGCATGGAAACAATAAATCAAACAAAGTAGTAGCTGCATGGATCCAATGGGTCGAAAAAAAAGTATGTATTCCGAATTAGCTTGTTTGTATGATCGTTTTGTTGTCATTACCTGGGTTGAGGGTATGACTAACATCTGCTCATCGCTTGCCAGAGAGCAAGGTGATATTGGAATAAGAAAAAAGAGCCGCAACTCTTTAAGAAAAGGTCACATACCAAAGGAGTTTAAGTTTTGAATAGTAGACATAAACGGGGTTTAGAGATTAGACTTCTAGGATAAGCGAAGAGGTTTTTGCTGTTTAGTGCGAAGCTCACGAGAGTGTATCTATATATAAGGCAAAGTACACGATGGTGCAAGAACACTAGATGGCTTCTTTCAACTTGCTGGAAAAGAAGACATTTTATCTACCGTTGACACGTTTAGTTTCAATTTTAATTCTTTTTTACACTTTAATTTGTTGATTTTCAAAACCCAAGAGTTTGCCAAAAGAAGACGAAATTCCAATGGAATGAGAAGGGTTGGACATTCGCAAAACCCATCTATTATTCATGAAAGAATTCGGTAATCTTTTGCTAGCTATTCTTGCCTTCTTCCACTCTCAACATTCATATGGCTAGTTTAGTTAATAAGGAGATGCTTTTACGAATTTCAAGCGGCTTAGCCAAAGATAATTTCATAACGCTCACAATATTGTATCAGCATTCTCTCGAATTGAAGTACTACTTTAAACGGTCTATTGTTGATCTGCATCCATCTAGCCTTCATTTGCACATGACAAATACCAACATCCTGATGTGATATAAATATGCAGGTGAGATGAAAGGTCAACTAAATGCCATGTTACCTGATTATTGACGATCGTATTTCAGAACTGATTGAAAAAACGAAGCGGACCACTTTTAAAGGGAGCAAATCAATATGAATCGTCATTCCGTTTGCGCCTAAACTATAACATCCTGTCATGTTTATCTGGAATGGCACATTCCTGCAGGCCCACTACTCGACAGGTTCCTACCCCAAATGGCCATTCTCCTACACCACTTTTTCAGTGATAGACTCGCATCCCAATCTTTTAGACTCGCCGGATATCCATTTTCGTTACTGACCAATCTAGACTGCTACAGAAGGGTTATAATCGGTCATTGAACTTCCCACAAAAGAATCTGGTGCATGGAAAAACGACAATGAGCAAGGCAGATACGAAAGTCAAGTCGAAGGCTCCAGAGCCGAAGACAACGGTGAGCGAGAAGCCCCAGCCTGTTGTCAATGAGTTAGAAAAGAAAAAACTGGCATTTATCACAAGAACCATTTGGTCGTTGGTGATGATTGGCTCGTTTTTGCTAATTGTTCTCTCGGGACATTTGCCCCTTATCGCCTTGGTCATTGTATTCCAAATATTGGTTTTCAAAGAGATCATCGCGTTAACTTCGGAACCAGCCCGTGACAAGAACCTCCCTTACAACAAATTGTTGAACTGGTACTTCTTGACTTCGTCGGTCTACTTCATGGATGGCGAAAGTATCTTCGTCTTCTTGCAAGAAATTGACATGTCCACGCCTTCCATGATGTTCATGTACAAAAATCATAAATTAATTGCATACACATTGTATCTTGCAGGTTTTATCTTCTTTGTCTACACCTTGAAGAAGGGCTTTTACAAGTTCCAATTTGCTCAATTGTGTGCTACTCATATGACGTTGCTCATTGTAGTGTTCCAATCCCACCTCATTATCGACAATATCTTCAACGGAATTATATGGTTTCTCCTCCCTGCAGCGTTGGTTATTGTCAATGATATTTTCGCCTACCTCTGTGGCATCACCTTTGGTAGGACGCAATTGATCGCTATTTCACCCAAAAAGACAGTAGAAGGCTTCATCGGTGCTTGGGTCTGTACCAGCTTTGCTGCTGTGATTTTTTCATACATATTGTCTCAGTCTGATTATCTTATTTGCCCTGCAACTCAGCTCCGTACAACCATTTACAACTATCCTCATTGCGAGCCAAACCCCGTATTCATTCCTCAGTTGTACCAAGTTCCAGCAAATATTGCTGAGCAAATTAGCAAGGATGTGATTATATTTAAGCCCGTTTATTTCCACGCTATCATTTTCGCAACCTTCGCTTCATTGATTGCTCCATTTGGTGGCTTCTTTGCAAGTGGAGTAAAGAGAGCATTTGGAATAAAAGATTTTGGTGACACGATTCCGGGTCATGGTGGAATTACTGACCGTTTCGATTGCCAGTTTTTGATGGGTTCATTTTCTTACTTGTATTATCAGACTTTCATCGCCGCTAACAATATAACCTTGGGTAAAATCTTGCAGATGGCAGTGTTTCATTTGACTCAAGAGCAAATTGTCCTCTTGACTAGAGCATTGTTGAAGTACTTGGGAGCAAGTGGCGCTATCGAGCAGGAAAAAATCAACAAGATCTACGAATTGTTGGACTAATGCATAACCCTTTTTTCAAATATCAATAAATGTAGTTTTTTTTCACGACGACGTGGTGTTCACTATTTTGCTGAAACTCATTCGGAACAAATCAACAAAATATATGACTTGTTTAGCTGTTGCATAATTCACTATGTCAACCATCAGTAAATGAATAATAAAAATTTTTTTTAATGATATGTACTTCGTTTGCTTTAGTCACTTTTGCAAGCTCATTCGCTTAGGATTGCGCTATACTATCAAGTAGCCAATTGGTCAATTACACCAAAACGTAATAAGTTACAACGTACCCCCACTCTTGAGGTCACGATTATTTGAACAACCTGAGATGGGGTCCAAATTCCTGCAAGAATTGCCTTTTTGGACCAAACGGCCGATTAGTTTGCCAAATCCCCAGGATCTTACGTCACAAAACAGCTGGCTGTCTTTCTTTTTGCAGAAGAACCCCCTGAATTTTGTTTATTTTGCTCGATTTGAGATACAGGATTAGTTTGTTTCTGCTTTGCAACATGCCATCAGGCTTTCGATATGGTGTATTAACCAGCCAGTTCTATGCACCACAAATGACAGATCTGTCTGTTGTATGCAATACTAGGGACTTGAACGGCAATTACCGGTATACAGCCCGATTATTTTCCTGATGGGGATGACGGAAAAACGTTTATGTAGCACCGAAGAAACTTTCTCGTATTATTGACTCCATTTGGAAGGTCAGCTTCCTAAATTGTCAATAGAAAAGACCGTTTTGGCCTTCTCCAAAAAACATTAATTGCCAACTTTTTGTATCGAAATACAGAGCTAAACCCATAAATTTTGATAAGAAGCTTTATCTCTTGTGAAAAATATGAGCTTCCTTTGATTTATGAGCTCGCAATCCTTTTTTGGAAATCAGCTAGCCTATTTGAGCGCAAAACCCCTTAACAACCTGCATACAGGTTGTTCTAAACGCTGGTAATGGCTGCATTGAGACCAGTTCGCGCTGAATTTGCAGCCGTTTTTAAACAATAGATCTCTTGCGGCAGACGCAAGCTTTGGTATAAAAAGGAAACTGTAGATCACGATGTTTTAAGTGTTACTAGAAATTTCTGTACTTCTGAAACGTCGCTCGCTTTTTCCTGACTCTTCTAAACCTATAGCATCCATTCTCTTTACCATAAGGAACCAACTCACAACACAAAGATGCTTACAATAATATTATTTTTGTTGGCATCTTTTGTCGCTTCTTTGCCAGTCCCCGACGTCAACGATGCTGTGACTGAAGTCGTTGTTGCGCCTGCAAGCACAGTATATCAAGACTCAGTGACTGGCACTACAACTACTTGGCTACCTCCGGTCCAGGTTTTGCTCTCAAATGGAGTACCTTACACAATTACTCCCCCGGTACCGGGTGCACAAGCTTCTCAGGTAGGCGGCAACAACGCTGCTGCCAACAACCCTGTCAACAACCCCATCACCACGATTGAACCAACCATTACCGAAATTGTGGGAACGAAGTACACAACTGTAACAACTTCGGGCTCTCCACCAAACACGGCCCAGCCATCTCCAACGACAGCAGTCACAACATCTAACTTTCCATCTTCAGCAACGCCTAGCACCACTTCAAATGTCCCAAACACGCCATCAAGCTCGCCAAACGCGCCAAGTCTAAGCTCATCTGTTACTTCGAACAACAACAACAACAACAACAACCCGCCAACTAGTAGTTCTACTTCAACAAACGGTTTTTCATCTCAGGCTAGCCCATCTCTGACCAATACTGCTCTGAATGGTGGTGCCCTGGCTCAACCCACAAGTGCCACCCAAAGCCCAAGCTCATCTCAAGTCATTGGTAGTTCAACTTCTACCACTAGCGTTTCTACGCCATCCGCAAGCTCTAGTATCTCTAGCGCCTCCAGTAGTAGCACATCGGTCCCTAGTGGCCTTCTTAATCCTCCTCAGACAATTGTCTACTCCCCATTTGCAAATGACCGCTCTTGTAAGACCTACGATGAAATCAAATCAGACTTGCAATTGATTACCTCAAAAAACATCTACAAAATCAGACTTTATGGCGTTGACTGTTTCACAATCAGTGCCATTCTCCCGCTTTGTAAGCAAATGGGAATTAAGGTCAACCAAGGTTTCTGGATCACTCAAGCAGGTGTAGATTCTATCGATAATAACGTCTCTCTGGTCATTCAATGGGCCCAACAGAATGGCTGGGATACCTTCGATTATTTCACCATTGGTAATGAGGCCGTATTGAGTGGTTTTACAACTGTTGGTGACTTGATAAGTAAAATTTCTCAAGTTAAGTCAGAATTGAGAAGCGCTGGATATGGTGGTTTGGTTACTACCGCAGAGCCACCTGCAATTTTCTTCGAACATCCTGAATTGTGCACTCAATCAGAAATTGACTTCGTTGGTATCAATTCTCATTCCTACTTCAACACTAATTTGTTTGCATATCAAGCCGGTTCCTACGTCACTATGCAACAAAGTCAGGTTGCAAATCTCTGCAATAAGCAAACGGTTATTACCGAAACAGGTTACCCACATGCTGGAATTGTCAATGGTAACAATGTCCCATCTCCAGCAAACCAAAAAATTGCTCTCAAGTCTATCATGGATGCCACCGGAGGTGTGGTGACCATCTTGACGACTTACGACGACTACTGGAAGGACCCTGGACCTTTTGGAATTGAGCAATCTTTCGGTATGATCGAGCTTGTTTCGTAAACGTTTCAACAACATTCAAGCTGATAAAAGCCTGGTGCCATTTTCAGCTGTCCTCAGTGTCCTTCTAAAAGGATACTGTCTTTGCATTTCCTTCCACATTCACATCTCAAATCTAGATCTATCGCTTTTCAATATAATAGTATTTTGGTTTCAATTACAATCGCTGTTGTCAATTTCATTAAAATTCAATAATTTTCTTTGGAAAAAACTCGTCAATAAGGTCCAAATAGTATGGCTTGAGCAGCTCAACATCGTATTGTTCATCAGCCTTCGAGTACAAGTCATACTTGTTGAAGGCTCTCACCGCTTTAAGCATTTTTTTGTCATTGTCATTCATCAAGTACTGGTAAGCGTCCTCTTGGTGCCAAGGATAAAAAGAGTGATATCGAATCATGGCTAATGCTTCTGGCGGTAGAGTGGAATTTATCTTCGCAATATGATACATGTATTCATCATGGCCCCAACTCAACATAACATTATCCAAGCCACAATTTTCACTGTAGATGCCAAACTTGGTATTATAAGAAGGCTCTAAAAAATCAGGGTTTTTTCTGAAACTTTCAGCAAAAATGATTTTCGTCAGATAGCTACAGCCAACCGGAAAAGTATCTCCGACAACGTCCCACTGGCCCTTGGAGTCGAAAAAGTATAATAGCTTCCCAAGGTCATGTATAAGGCCTACAAGCTGCATCCATCTAGGTTTCTTGTCTCTTCGGATGGCTTCTGCAGTCTGCAAGGCGTGATCAATCTGGCTAAGCTCCGTGTCTGGATCACTTTCGTCAAGCAACCTATTGAGCTTTTCTAGTCCCTCCCAAACGGACATCTTTGCCCTGACTTTCGCCTTAAAGTTGATTCTAGCTTGTATGTTGTACGCGACTGTCTGTAGCCGGTGCTGTTGCTCGTAAAACTCCTTTACACGATCACAAGCCAAGTCATACTGTCTAAACGTCTTTGCGTCTATAGATTTGTAGAATTCCGAGTCAGCATTCCATTCAGCATTTGAATTACCACCATCCGCATTTGCTTCTTCTTTTAGATTTGTATTATCACTGGGACTAATCTTGTCTTGAAGGTCTGTATCGAGTGGTTTGAGTAAATCGTCTGAGTCTTGCACACCTCCGTTCTCCGACAGTGTTGAATCGATGTCAGAAGCCTTCAGGCCAGCGTAGTTATCTTTTAAATCCTCCTTTTCAAGAGACAGATCATGGGTGGAGCAATTCTTCGTATATCTTGTCTTGGAAGTTTCCTCGATCTTTTGCCTCTTTAAAGCTCGTACGTCCTGTTTGAATTTATTAATTTGTTGTATGTCGTCGTCTATATCTTCTAAAGTTCTCCCCTTTATATTGACATCCGAAACCATGATGTTTGTGTCGTAGGGCTATTAGTTTTAGTGAGACTTCAGATCATAACTGTGGGGTTCAACATGCATCACTGAAAAACATAAGCAGACACAGGATGAAGAAAGTACATGAAGTTCCCCCGAGTACTAAATAATTACTTTTATTGATATTGTAATCGGAATTTCTTGAATATCTATCCAAGGCCTATAAAAGAGGAGAGTTTCCAATGCAGATGTGTGACATCTAACAAAATGCAAATACCACCAGAACAGCGTCTAATGGCTACGGATCACCGCTGAGTCTTTAGTGGTGAGCAGGGAGTGGATTATCAACAACGTGGCCGTCTATAACCTTACCTTCCTTGACCCAACCTCCTGGGGCTGGAGCCTCGTGAGTTTGTTTGTATTGATTGATTCTGTCAACCATGACAGGTCTGAAGGACTTAATCAAACCTTGAACAGGCCAAGCGGCAGCATCTCCCAAGGCACAGATGGTATGTCCCTCAATCTCCTTCGTCAACTCCAAAATCATGTCAATCTCCTTCTCAGTAGCTTGCCCAGAAACGAATCTGTCCATCATCTTCAGTAACCAGGTGGTACCTTCTCTACATGGGGTACACTGACCACAGGATTCGTGCTTGTAAAATGCGGAGAAACGCTGGATGGCTCTGATAATGTCAGTTTGCTTGTTCATCACAATAACGGCGGCGGTTCCCAAACCGGAACCAACGTCTTTCAAGGCATCGTAGTCCATCAAAACATTCTCACATGTCTCTTTGGTCATGATTGGGACGGAAGATCCACCTGGGATGACACCCAATAAGTTGTCCCATCCACCCTTGATACCACCACAGTGCTTCTCCAACAACTCCTTCAAAGGAATGGACATCTCTTCTTCAACAGTACAAGGCTCATTGACGTGACCGGAAATACAGAACAACTTAGTACCCGCATTTCTCTCACGTCCAAAACCAGCGAACCAGTCACCTCCTCTTCTCAAAATGGTTGGGGCAACACTGACGGTCTCAACATTAGCGACAGTGGTGGGTCTACCAAATAAACCGACACCGGCTGGAAATGGAGGCTTCAACCTTGGCTTTCCTGCCTTACCTTCTATAGATTCAATAAGAGCAGTCTCTTCACCACAGATGTAAGCACCCATACCCCTGTGAATGTAAACGTCAAAGTCGTATCCGGAACCACAAGCATTCTTACCAATCAAACCAGCTTTGTAGGCCTCGTTGATTGCTTCTTGCAAGACTACGGTCTCGTTGTAGAATTCACCACGGATGTAGATGTATGCAGCAGAGGCATTCATACCTCTACCAGCCAACAAACAACCCTCCACCAACTTGTGGGGGTCTTTTCTAATAATCTCACGATCCTTACAGGTACCGGGCTCACCCTCATCGGCATTCACGACCAAATAACGAGGGCCAGGGTTCTTTTCCCATCCGGGAGGGTTCATGAAGGACCATTTGAGACCTGATGGGAAACCGGCACCACCACGACCTCTCAAGCCGGACTTTTTCATTTCATCAATGATCCACTTGTCACCCTTTAAGATGATCTCCTTGGTTTTATGCCAGTCACCCATTTTCTGAGCGCTTTTCAAATCATGGCCGTAAGTTCCATACACGTTTTGAAAGATTCTGTCTACGTCCTTCAAACCGCCATGGACCCTGTTGGGCATCTGAGCCGGGTCCGAGGAAGTGGCAAGACATCTAGTAGCCTTTGCCGAAAGCTTTAAGTTACGAAGCATTTTGATAGGTCGAACACTCGCTTTGGGAACTGAATCAGTATTGCGACTTGAGTTGGTGTGTTGGGGGAGTGCGGCTAATGGTAATTCTGTCGTTACCATTGGCTGGAGAGAAAGTAGTGTGAAGAGAAGATGGAGGTTATTTTGAAAAGAATTCAAGAATTTGGGATAGTAGAAACTAATAATTTGAAATTTAAAATTTTGTTGATTTTTCTAATGTCCCGTTTGTCAAGTTGTGATGGGGTTTGAATCATCTGTCAAGATGACAATTGGAGGAAAGGTCTTGAGTAATGAAGATGTAATTAAGCGGCATCTTGATTCATATAAGTGTATAGATAGTATTCTGTTCGTTTTTTAACTGATGCTTTTCTGAATTTTACGAGTTTATGTGCTTTCATATCTATATCATCTCATACCTATGTCATCTGTCAATAATAGCGTCCTGACTTGACCTTTAGTAAACTCAAAACAAAATGCGTACGCTTTCAGTGACATAAGGATAAAAAGCGTTTTTTCTTTTCAATTTTGATGCTAATTAGTCATCATTGGAAATAGCTCTACATTCGTGTTCTGGTGTTTTCTTTAATGATCTGTCACCATATAACAACTAAAACAAGCAATGCAGATTCCACTAAAAAATTTAAATCATTACGACACCGCTTCTCAGTTCAATTCAAATCAAGTTTTATTGCCTGAATTTCATACGTTTTGTCTCAGGTACTCGTTAACAACTAAGTACGTATTACTATGAAGGATCCATACCGTACTATGCTAGGTCACACAATAATCGTGGCCCTACTAGGAGCCATTGTGTATCTCCAATTCCAAAGTCAGGCACTGCCGTATCAGTTCCAATCACCAGAAATCGCTTCTATATTCCCGAACCCGTTTCAAGACCTATTGGCGAGCCTAAGTTGCCTCAATAGCTTGTACTGGCAGAAAGATGCAAATCAGGATAATATCGTCTCTCAATATGGATATAATCCATCTGCTATCGGTCAGCAAAAGCTAAGTTCCAATTCGTACTACGACACGCTTTTTACTGGTCGGAACAGAACCCAAATTGGCCGTGAGAATGCAACCTTAGTAATGCTAGCCCGAAACAGTGATCTCAAGGGTGCATTGCTGTCAATGCGGTCACTAGAGGACAGGTTTAATAGCAAGTATCGGTATCCGTGGGTTTTTCTCAATGAGGTTCCGTTTGATGACGATTTCATTGAGCAGACTACTGCTATGGCTAGTGGACAAACATTTTACGAACTAATACCTATGGAAGATTGGGATGCACCTCCACATATTGATCGGAAAAGGTTGGAAAACAACATTGCAAACTCCCAGCACATCATCTACGGGTTTTCTTACTCCTACCGAAACATGTGCCATTTCAATCTGGGGTATTTCTACCGACAAAAGCGGCTTCTTGATTACGCATGGTATTTCCGGGTGGAGCCTGATGTCGAATACATGTGTGATTTCATGTATGATCCCTTCACTCTTCTCAGAACAACAAATAAAACGTACGGATTTACAATTACTATTCCAGAGTACCAGGATACCATACCCACACTCTGGGACACTGTCGAAGGATTCATGGCTGAGTACCCACAGCACCTACACCCCAACAATGCCCTTGACTTTATAACAACAAATGACAGCGATGTGTTCTTTCACACAGTTGCCAAGTCAACTACTAAATATAACATGTGCCATTTTTGGTCCAATTTCGAGATTGCCAGCCTTGATTTCTTTAGAAGCAAAGCGTATGCTGATTACTTCAATTACCTAGATAAGGCAGGAGGATTTTACTACGAGAGATGGGGAGATGCCCCCGTACATTCTATCGCTGTGGCGCTCTTATTGGATAAGAACGCTATACACCATTTCGACGACATAGGATATCATCATGCGCCATACATGTCTTGTCCCGAATCACACGAAATCAGAGCGATAAAGCGATGCATATGCCGAAAAGAAGGCGAAAAGGATGCTGAGGGCATGGATGTGATGCCGCCAAGTTGTCTTCCAAGATGGTGGCGGTACGGTGCTGGGAAGCGTTTTCTCAACGAGCATAAATATGAATTTTGATTGGGAACGCGATAGATTAATTTGAAATTTAAGAGAAGTTATTCGAAAGGTCTATTTTTACAGATTTTTTCAAAGCTTTAGTTGGCTGCAAATTCCACACCAGATATGAATTCGGTCCTCACACGACCCGCATCGCAGCATCGCAGCATCGCATCAGGTTTCATATTATTTTCAGAAACCTTAATAGACCAATTACAAATTTCTGCAATGAGTCAAGGAAAATTGAGAGTTGCTCTCAAGAACAAGAAAATCCTTGATGCACACACACAAGGCAAAAAGCAGACCCCTGCTGTGCCAAAGCTAGTCAAGCCAGTACTTCAGGAGATTGAGCCTGAGCTGGATGATGAAGAAGATGCAGAACAGTTGGAAATCGAGGAATTGCAGAACAAAGAAACCTTATCTAAAAAGGAAAAGCGTCGATTGAAGAAGCTTTTAGAGAAAGCTGAGCAGCGCAAGCAAAATCAAGACGAAAGCGAGAATGATGAAGACGAAGATGAAGACGAGGAGACAGAGGAGACAGCTCTTGACTACAAGACTTTAGCTGAAAGTGAAGACGAAAGTGAAGAAGAAGAACAAGTTGAGGAGGCTCTAGAAGAAAATGAGGAGGAGGATGAGGAGGAAGAAGAAGAAGAAGAAGATGAAGAAGAAGAAAAAGAAGAGGAAGAGGTCAAGGACGAGGAGGATGTTCCATTATCAGATGCCGAACTAGACTCCGATGGAGATGTTGTTCCTCACAGCAAGCTCACCATAAATAACGTCGGCGCCTTGAAACAATCCCTCGCCAGAATACAGCTCCCTTGGGCTAAACACGCATTTACAGAACATCAATCGATCTTGAGCCCTGAAAGAGCTGAGGAAGGCATCAAGGATATTTATGATGATACTGAAAGAGAACTTGCATTCTATAAGCAAGGCTTGGATGCTGCCAAACAAGGAAAAGCAACCCTCTTGAAGTTGAAGGTTCCTTTCACAAGACCTCTAGATTACTTTGCCGAGATGGTCAAGAGCGACGAGCACATGGATAAGTTGAAGAGCAAATTATTGAAAGAGGCTGCTGACATCAAGGCTTCCGAGGATGCAAAGAAACAGAGACAACTCAAGAAGTTTGGTAAAAAGGTGATGCACGAAACCTTACAGGACAGAGCTAGACAAAAGAAAGATACTTTGGAAAGGATCAAATCTTTAAAGAAGAAGAGAGGCGCCAATGAAATTTCTAATGACGACGAGTTCCAGATCGCTTTGGAAGAAGCCACAGCCGAAGACAGACCTAAGAGAATGAAGCCCAATGGAAAGAGACAGGCCAAGGATGCCAAGTATGGTTTCGGAGGCAAGAAAAGATTTTTGAGAAAGAATGACGCCGATTCCTCCGCCGACATCTACGGAAGAGGTAAGGGAAAGGGCAAAGGTAAACCATCTAGACCTGGTAAGAGTCGCAGAAAGCATTAAAAGATAGTGCTATTACATGTGCATTTACGAGATCGAAATAAAAAGAGACAATATCGTTTACGAAGTTGATGTAGACTACTGGCATGATTCTGTGTAAAATGCAGATAAACGCGTCCTGTTATTTTATTTTGATCAAGACAGAATCTTTGCGAGAAAAACCGATTATTAATTGATGAGTTTGATAAAGTTGACCTCTTGGGTTTTGGTCGTGATCTGCAGCCACTGAACGCCCCAGGAAACCTGAAGGAAGGAAGAAAAGAAGATAAGAATAAAATATAAAAAAGTAATGCCAAGCCCTTTTTCAAAAAATGACCAAATTTGCTAACTCATATAACCAACCTAAAATGCCTCTTTTTACTCCCCTGCAAGCTCGTATTCTCTTACATGTCTAAAATCTCAAACCCACATATACTTCTTTCCTACGACGACGTTTCCTGGTCTATACCGTACTTGCACCCCAAAACCACAGAAATGGACAAAGCCACGCAAAAGCAGAAGTTTGTCGATGAGTTCGGCAATTTGGTTTCCGAATTGCAACAGATCGCACGCGACTACAAGATGCCCCAAGAAGCTGTAGATTGGCTCACCAAGAACTTAAATTACAACACCCCAGGCGGTAAATTGAACCGTGGTTTGTCTGTAATAGACACATACTGTATTCTCAAAAACAAGAAGGTCGAAGACTTGTCTGAGGCCGAGTACAGAAAGGTCGCTCTTTTGGGATGGGCCATTGAGTTGTTACAGGCTTATTTCTTGGTTGCCGACGACATGATGGACCAATCTAAGACCAGAAGAGGCCAGCCATGCTGGTACCTCGTTGAAGGTGTGGGCAACATTGCCATCAACGACTCGTTCATGTTGGAGGGTGCCATCTACATCTTGTTGAAAAAGCACTTCCGTCAAGAATCCTACTACGTCGACTTGTTGGACTTGTTCCACGAGGTCACTTTCCAGACCGAGTTAGGCCAATTGATGGATTTGGTCACTGCGGACGAGGAACATGTTGACTTGGACAAATTTTCGTTGCAGAAGCACTCATTCATTGTCATCTTCAAAACAGCCTACTATTCGTTTTATTTACCAGTTGCCTTGGCGATGTACATGTGTGGCATCAACAGCGATGAGGACTTGAAGCAGGTCAGAGATATCTTGATTCCATTGGGCGAGTACTTTCAGATCCAAGATGACTTCTTGGACTGTTTTGGTACACCTGAGCAAATTGGTAAGATCGGCACTGACATCAAGGACAACAAGTGTTCATGGGTAGTCAATCAGGCCTTGTTGAAAGCTAATGCCGAGCAAAGACAGCTCTTGGATGAAAATTACGGAAAGAAGGACGACGAGTCTGAGGCCAGAGTCAAGAAGTTGTTCGCAGAGTTGGAGATTCCAAAGATCTATGAAGAATACGAGAACAAGATTGTAGGCGAGTTGAGAGAGAAGATTGAACAGGTTAACGAGTCCCGCGGTCTCAAAAAGGAGGTTTTGTCTGCGTTCTTGGCTAAGATCTACAAGCGTTCAAAGTAGAGGAGGCGGGCGAGCTTAGGAGTAATGTGGATAAAAAGAAGTAGCTTGTAATTATAAAAGGCTATCAAAAGATAAAAGGATAAAAACTTAAATATCGTTATGGTCATTTACAGTCTCACTTACAAGGCTTGAGTTCCTAGATTGGGGGTATTATAGTTTCTCTAGGAAAGCAATGATCCAAAAGCCAGATAGACAGTTAATTAAACCTGCCGTTTGTACAAGTCTACACCAACGTCCCAATATATATATCTTGTTACTATATGCGTGGATGCTATTTGTTTAAACGTTGACTCTCTCCAACTCCTCTCTACCAGCCTTGGTGTACAAGTACTCGTTGTAGTCTCTAGCAGAGACCCAAACGTTCCAGACGACAACTGCAGGAAGAATGATGAACAAAGCTTGGTTCTTGGTTCTTCTGAACACGTTGAAGACGGCGTTGTACAAGTTGCCCTTCAAAGGTCTGGTGGCATAAGGAGAAACGGTGTAGGTGGCAACGTTTTTTTGGGTTGGGGAACCCATGTTACCCCACCATCCCATGTAAGTTCTTGGACCGGAGCCTGCCATTGTGAAAAGATAGAGTGGTTGACTGTTGGATGAGTGTGCGGAAAGGAAAGTGTACTATTGGCTCTAGTGCGGGCTGACGTTGACGCGTATGCAGGGTAATATAGAAGAAACGAGGGATTACATCTCTACATGAAGAATAAATCTAATCAAAGGGACTTAGATAATTTGAGAGTGATATTTTCGGCAGAGTGAATTCATTCAGAAATTTTTGAAAATTTGTATAGAAGTGGGTGGGTGGGTCGGTGTAGAGAAGCAATAGATAAGCTTACTACATGAGTAGCGACATGCAAATAAATAGAATAAACTCATTGGCGTGATATTAACGAAATGGCCTACTTCTCAATTTCTAAGGATTATAATTTTTTTGTTGCTCTTTCTTTTGGCTGTAATAGTGTTTCACCCGAGTGGGTGCAAATCAAGATATACCTTACGTACATTTGCTAAAAACGAAGAGAGTCACAATGGAATCTCCGGCGAGAAGCATTGAGATTCTATCGCTCATGTCCTTGCCTGAAATCGTTGAAGCCATAAACCAATTATTGATCATGACCATGGATTCCAGTCTTCAATTCACTTTCAACACGCTTGGCTTTGTGGCAGAGCTAATCGATGAGCTCATCATCGAATTTCTGAGATTACTCCCGTAAGAGGAAGATGAAATGAGTAAAAAGAATTGAGGTAATTGCAAAATACCATGTATGAACTCGACAAATAGTGATACTGAAGAGATTTTCACATTGATTGCAGCGCCGGGCCATTGCGCCACTAATCTAAGATTAAAACGGAGCAAATATTTGAAACTGAACACTTATTTGACCCCGACACTTTCTGACTCTCATAGCTAAGTCCGTGGTTAAAATATTAGCAACCACATATGTACGATAATAAACGGCTAATGGGTGGACTTGCCTCGGTCAAGCAGATGAATCTCAACTAAAACAACAATCACAAAAAGCCTGGAAGATAAATTTTCTACTTGCATTAAAAAGAATCATCAATAAATACCAAGGAAACTGGCCGAGAGTAGATTTTGCAGCCGTGTTTTGGATCGAAAATATCACTTTGAAAAATAAGAAAGCCCAGTATCAAACCAAATTTTCAACTTAGATTGTTTAGTTGACTTCAATGAATATAGGGTGCTGATCTTCTTTAAAAAACGTTTCTGAAGACATCACTGAGAAAGTACAAACAAAAAAAAAAAAAAAAAGAAAGAAAGAAAATATCAAATAATGAAGACAATAAATTCCTCAAATGAACCATTTTCGTAATTATCGTGCATCCACTATGTAACACTCTCATTACCTACACCTGTGGCTTTCCTGGAGTCTGTATTAAATTACAAGGGGTACACCGTTTACTTCTTAGAAGCAGCAGCAATACGCTTCAAGTTAGCCAATCTACCGATTTGTCTGGTGTTCAATCTGACCTTCTTTGGCTCCTCAGCCTTGGCAACTGGCTCCTCCTCCTCGGAGACGATGAGCTCGATGTGAGATGGAGAAGATTGGTATGCATTAGCTCTACCGTGAGCTCTGTAGGTTCTTCTTCTTTGCTTTGGTGCTTGGTTGACTTGAATGTGGGTGATCTTCAACTTAGAAACGTCCAAACCCTTGGCCTCAGCGTTGGATTGAGCGTTCTTCAACAAGTCTTGGACATAGTTGACAGACTTAGCAGGCCATCTAGCCTTCTGGACACCCCACTCCTTAGCTTGGGCGGTTCTACCGATGGAGTGGTTAAATCTTCTGAATGGGATGGCTCTCTTGTGGTCCAAGACATCCTCCAAGTACTTCTGAGCCTTCTCCAAGTTCCAACCGTTGACGGCTTGGGCGGTCTCTCTGGTGTTCTTGAACGAAACTCTCAAGTAGGCACCGCGAGCGGAAGCACTCTTGGCTGGGTTGACTGGGGTAGCAGCGTAACGAACCATTTTGTGTTGGAGAAGAAAAGGATGAGACTGTCGTAGGTGTGGAAATTTTTTTCTATAGGGATCCTGCGGTGCGGGACTGAGAGGACTATACAGGTGTGAGAAGCCCTAAGTGGATGCACGTGACCAAAGGTGCGAACCAAATTTCCTGAGACATTTCTCAACCTCATACTCAAAGCGTTCCATTTAGCTGGCACTTGAATGCAGGACAACTATTTGTTGATAAGCTGGCTGCAAGTAATTACAGCCGTTTTGCTATATTAATGATGGTGTACTTCAAATAATTCGTTGCACATCTTTACAGTTTGGCCAGGATATTGTTTTCTATAAATTTGTGTATCTAATATCTGCAATCATGATGTATGAATGGGAAGCATAGATACACAGATGTATGTGTACTTGAACACATGTGTAGGCATTCGGATGAATTTAACCATGTATTACAAGACATGATTAGACAAATAGATTGAGCAATTAAAATGAATATTATTTGTATTGCAATCCGAAAAGATCCGTTCGCTTTGTGTTAAATGTCCTTGATCGAATATTATATACTTTCAAGGCGAAACTTGTGTTGGACTTCTTAAGAGGGACAGCTCTCGAGGAACCATATGTGATAGGTACTAAGCTTTAGTCAATTGTTGAAACAGCTTTTTAATGTTGACTTTCAGTCTAAGCTTCAATTTCAATTTTAATATCAGCTTCTATAATGGTTTCAACTATTGTTCATTTCCAAATCTGCATCCGTTTCGGCAGAATAACTCAGTGGACGATGGAACCATCGTCTCGAATGTGCTCTAGACGAGAACACATCTAGACCCAAATACCAAAACAAAGCCCTCTCCACATAAAAAAATACTTGAGGACTCTTTTACAATAGTAACTAAATTCTGATGGAACTTGTAATAGGGCGGATAAAAGCCGCAGACGGATCACAGGATCTGATACTCTCTGAATTGCTTAGCCGGGCTACATGCTACACACTTTCGCCAAACACATCTGTCAGGCGGGGTTCCTGGGAAAAACAAAGTGAGAGCGAGCAGTTGAAAAATTTGCATGAGTCAATTTAAACATCAACTTATTGACTATTAAACAAAAGAGTCTGGCCCAACTGTCTTGGTTACTCCACCAAATCTTGTCGTACATGCCTGCCGGAAGGATAGTCTTGCCGCCTCATCTGCCAGTTCCCACCTTCACCGCCTGGCTTCATTTTTTTTTTCGAGGAGGGAAACTGACTTTCTTATAGCTTTTTTAGTTTTTAAACACGTGTTTTAATTCCTAATACCTACTTCATATCTCCGAGTTAATTTGACCCGTCGCGTTCTTTTTACCTCGGATTGTTCCATTTAGTCAAGGTAGGTTAGTTAGTAAATATTATGTGACGAGTGACTTCGGCATCTACTCCAAACGGTCCAAGCGCTCCCACAACTTCAAATGTTCAGAATGTGGCAAACCCAGTCGCTCCTGCCAACCAATTCGAAAAGTTTCAAACATTTCGTAGTTTCTGATGAACGTCTTGAAGTCCACCGGGACTTTCCCAATTTACGCAAAGTTGGCTTTTGGGGTGAATTGCGTGCCAGCCATTGTAGCCGCCATGCCTTCCTCCATCACCATGCATGATTGCAAAACGTTCGATGCAATTTCGGAATAAAAGGAATCCAGCGCCCAAGAAAATGCCTCGTTTATTTATACTCAGATATAGTGCTTGATTTTATAATACGTTTTTTTAGATCCTTTTGAGAGCGTTTCTTAGAGTTCACCTATGAGATTCTGAGGTAAGGAGGCTACATGAGAAAAGAACAAACCCACGATAATTACAATACAAGCAAAACATCTCAATTCGCATTACATGTAAAATCGACCGAAAAGCTCATAATTTACTTCGTTCCCCATAAAATAGAAACTCATCAAATTCAGTTCAGGCTTCTGTCACATTGGGCGGCAAAGAGTGAGCTAATCTGAGGTTGCATCAGACTATGGTTGGAGCAGTTGGGAAATACAGAACTTTCACAAAAACAAAAACAAAACTAAAAACCCATGCAAGGGCAACTCCTGACATCTACCAATGGAATGAATAAGCGCCATCTCGAATCGCCATATTTCAGAGGTTAGAAAACTTGCTGTTATTGTCACTCATGATAAAAAAGCCCAAGATTGTTAATGTGTCTTTTCCTGTACTTATCGCAGGCAACGTTTGGTGAAAGACACCACTTAAACCAGGCTATCCTCCACAAACAGCAAAAAAATTAAAACAGCCACAGTTAAACCTTTTGGCCCTGTACCGCTTGGAATTTTTTTTCTTGCAGGCGCTCTGCGGTCGGCTTTCCTCGATAAATCCCACCTTAGCCGCCCGTCACTCCTGCACATAACCAAGGAGTACTATTCACTTGAACCTCCATTAGCGCAGTTTCAAACCTTCAGGAGCTTCCAAAATCACACAGGATTCCGGCACTAGAACCTTTGTTTCGCCCTCTCAGCCCTAACATTTACAACTATCTGCAGTACATACTGCAGGGTGGCTGCACACCCTCCTACAGAGACCCCTCATAACCATCCCCAGATAAAAAAGTAGTCACCTATAAAGACCCATTTGCAGCTGAAATGTTCCGGGACTGTACTTGGCAGCATCACCTCCGTATTCTACCCCAGATCTCGTATTTTTTTTTGCAGCCACTCTATGTCTCCGCTTAACACTCCGTCTTTGATCTCAAGACCTATTTCGCATCCAATCATATCGCCATTTTCACCGCGGTGTACGGATGTCCCCCATTCTGGCTGTTTTCCCCCAGGCGGCTGGAAATGACGAGCTTCGCACGACCGCTGGCCCACCTGTAACTCCCAGTAGTAAAAACACTCTAATCTTCCAATACCAAACTCGGCCACACATCGGCGAAGTCTTGCCTTTAATTTTTCCCAAATCCGGTAACCACGCGTCGCCTCGTCGATTCTACCGTCCACATTTTCACGTCTGATAGACACGCGTATCTGTTTCCATCGTGTTCGTTGGCTCCCTTCTACTTACAACCACCAGACATTCTTCCCCAAAACATACAAGTCTGCGCTCGAAAACTTGTTCTAGATCGTGATTGCAATTCCTTCTGAACTAAAATTCTATTGAGATTTTGGCTTCGTACCGTGTCGTGGGGGCTTTTCTTTTTATATACCCTTTGTATTACTATCAAGTCGTTACTGACATTGCGCGTATATTCCGTTTACAACTTTTGGCTAATTGTCAGGATATCCCACATTTTCATCAACTAGTTCCTCTTAATTTCTCGAACACTGAACATTATTCTAAATGTCCGACTCAGAGATGATCCTGGGCCTTCTGCCCGCTAAAGATGGTCTTGAAAATGATCAGCAACTTGACCTGGAAAACCAAGATCTGTTGTACAACATGGATATCGATGATCTTCCTGATCAAGACATGAATGACCAAGATTTATCGGTGCCATCCGAGTTGCCCACAGTTGATAACGTTGACGACTTCTTAGGACCAAACTCTCCGTCAAACAAATCGGATTCCTTGTTGAACCTCGATCAGAACGACGAGATGATTACAAACCCCGATGCCGAGAACGCTGATACGAATCTGGCCTTAATAGCCCTGGATGTAGAACAAGATGTCCAAGGTGAGAAATCGGAATGCGAACTCCCAAATGGGTCTTCAGCCGTCAGTCCCTCTTTACCAAATGAAGACTCTGCAGCACATATGTTTACAGAGTCTACCGCTAAGTCTGCCGCCGAAGCCGGTGATTTACAGGAAAATTCTGAAGCTCTTTCTGCAGAATCTGACACAGGGAACCTAAAAGAGCCTGATAACGAGCAAGCTTTGAAAATTGAGACGTCAGATCCTAAGCCTGAGGAGAACAATGAGGCCGAGGACCTGGACTCTTTCAAAGCAGAGGTAAACCTACATTCTGAAGAAGATCAATCAGAAGCAGACGAAGAGGGCGACAAGGACTCATCCTTGGATTTAGATGATAACTCTCTTACTGGCATCTCGTCTAGAGCAGAAAGTCATGGATCAGGGTTTAAGCGCCGTATTCTGGAATCGCCTGAAGCTGACGAGCCGCTCAAGACCGAACAAAAGGAAGGAGTCGAGGAACAACAAGAAATGGACTATCCTCCTCAGATAGAGCCAGCCCGCATTGCGCATCCTTCAGTGACAGACTTCGACGACAAAACCAGAGTTCGTCAAACACACGCAATTGTTATCCCATCATACGCTTCTTGGTTCAACATGACCAAGATTCATCAGATCGAACGCGACTCGCTCCCCGAGTTTTTCAAAACTTCACACCCTTCGAAGTCTCCTAAGATCTACGCCAATTATAGAAATTTCATGGTGAATGCTTACAGATTGAACCCTAACGAGTATTTGACATTGACCGCTTGCCGTAGAACATTGGTGGGCGACGTCGGTACGATTATGAGGGTTCATCGGTTTCTTAACAAATGGGGCCTTATAAATTACCAGGTAAACCCTCTGTTCAAACCAGCATACGCGTTGGAGAAGTTACCCAATGGATCTCTGGTAGGTTTGCCAAACTGTGGTGACTTTGCTGTTCTGCTTGATACACCAAGAGGACTTTTCCCTTTTAACACATATAAACCTAGTCCAGGAAATGTTAATGTTGAGAAATTAAAACAACTTGTTGCCTATGACCTGAAGGGCTCTGATACACCTAACGGCAGTGTCTCTAAAAGGGAAGAACCCTCAGATGATCTAGAGCCACCTTTAAAAAAGCAAAAAATTGCCGAGGACGACTGGTCGTCCAAGGAATTAGCTTCCTTGCTCCTTGGAATAAAAAATCACAAGCACGATTGGTACTTGATTGCACAAGAAGTTGGCAACAATCGTACACCCCAAGAATGTATATTAAAATTCCTCAGCATGCCCATTGAAGATCAATACAACGAGTTGAGTGATAAAGATTTGGGCATTTTGAAGTTTGCACCTAATTTCCCAGTTTTATCTGCTGATAACCCTGTCATCAGTAACCTAATTTTCATTACAAACTTTGTTGACGCCGAGGTCGTAAAAGCGGCAAGTGCTAGAGCTTGCAAGACGATGGATGCCAAAATTTTGGAAAAAATCGAGGAAGTTCATGGTCTGAAGGGGAAATCAGATGAAAAGTCACAAAACGGAGATGATACTAAAGAGCTCAAATCTGAAAGCAACGGAACACTCTCGGATGACTTGAGCGACATGCTTAAAGAAGATTTTGCGGAGGAAGAGCGCTCTGGCATTGAACTTGTACGCGATGCAGCTACCACAACTTTGGGGTCTGTCGCTGCTAGAAGTCATTTATTCGCAACTTACGAGGAGAGAGAGATGCAAAAGATAACGCATACGATTATTAACCAGGAGATTAATAAGCTCGAAGCAAAGTTGGGGAAAGCGAAAAAAATGGAGAAAGTATTTGAGAAGGAGAGACGTAACTTAGAACAACAGCAGAGTGAGGTATTCATGGACCGTTTAGCTTTGACAAAATCAACAGTCACTATATCGAAGAAGCTTCAAAAGGCTGTTGAGGTTCTTCAGTCTGCACAAACTCGCGACCAGGATGACTCTCAAGATTCTGCCTCTACAATCGCTATCCTTTTGGATGAAATCAATGCTTTGCTTTCTAGACCCATTACCCATTCGCTAGTTGATAGCCAAGAGCAGAAGTCGTCCGAAAAAGAACAGGAAGACACCTCTGCAAGGGATCTGCTCTCAGAAGCAAGCAAGCCCTTATCCGTTGTTGCCCCTCAAAGCTTCAAGGTTTGGGTTCCATGAGTACTACAAACCGAGTTTACAGTCATTATTTATACCTCATAGATCAAGGAATGTAGTCTTAGATATTAATTGGTGTAGTAATGATTACATGAATCCAAATAAACGAAGGAAGATAAATTATTTTTTTTAGAAAAAAGAAAATGGACAAAATGCTTCAGGTTTTTGTATTGCTTTAAAAAACTGGTGCATCTGAAAAATGGTTCGTGCGTTTTATTTCCATTTGGATGTGAACGTCTTGGTACTGCTGGCTGTAACGTGTTTCAGATCAGTACTGTCAATATTCAACACATAGAAGTATCTATACCTCAAATAGGAAGCCGAAAGCAGGAATTTATCTAGTGACAGAAAAGTTACCGTTTCACAATTATAATGGACGAGGGCAATGAGCTAGATAACTTATCTGAACTGGATTTCGATAATCTTGGAAGCGATAACAATATGAACACAAGCCCGCAATATTTGGCACCCAAAGATACTGATCTTGAAACTGACATAGTAAATGACCTGCTACCGAATGAAGGCGAACTTCTGGAATTGGAAAACAACGATATTGGAGACCCAGGTCAGATTCCATTACAAAATGACTCGAACGAATTGGGTGACGTAGGATTGGGAAATGAAGGCGAGGATACGTCTTATGCAAACGATGCTTTTATAGAAAACTCTACAAAAGAGCAATATGACTCAAAAGAAAGAAATTTGTTGCAATCTTCTACAGCATTGATACTAAACAATCAAAATGAACAGGACGAAAATTTGGTTATGAGCCAAGCTAATGACGAATCTTCAATACCCGAGTCGAATGAAAATGAATTAAGTGATTCAGGTCAACTGGAAGCCTCAATCGTCGATTTGTTATCAGATGCCGAAGTTGAGCCTCGTCAAACCTCCGTCATTGAGCTTGAAAGCGAAGACGAAATTGAAAATTTGGAGGACGATAACCCTGAATCACATAGCATCCTGAGCGTGTACAAGCATGCAAAAAATGCAGTGGAGGCTGTCATTGGTAAAGACCAAGAGCTCCTTGACTTTGAAGAAGAAGCTGAAGCTGACGCTGACGTCGAGGCCGAGGAAGAAGATGCTTCTTATAATGAGCATAAAGAACAGGAACTGCAGATTTCCGTTTTCCAAGATTCTGACGATGACCTTCAAGAGGTGTCGAGATCACACTTTGAAAAGATAGAGAAATTTGCCCCCACGTTACAGAATTACGGCGAAAAAGACTCACAGATTGCTAGTAACTTAGAGTTATTAATGCAAAATCCCGTTTATATCGTTGTTGGTGGGGACAGATACCTACTAGCACCATGCCATAAAAACCAAAACGAGGAAGAGAAAAACGTGATTTCTTTGTTTACATGGGACGAAGTGCTTGAATGCAATATATTCGAGTTTTCTCAGGTGCTTAGACAGAATGATGGCTTGTTTTCCGCTTACAATTTCGACCCAGAAGACGAAATAAAACTAAGATTTCAAGAGCTCGACTTGACAATAACGGAGGACTCTAAATTTGCAAACGAACTAAAGTTATCAGACATTTTGATGATCTACTTCAAGCTACGAGAAAATAGTGTAGGCGATGAGGGCTCCGAAAGAAAGCTTACTCTCCATGTCTCTATGCAAAAAAGATTCAGTGCGCAATTGAAAAAGTTGCAAGCACTCTGCCGAGATAATCTTGGGCTCGAGGCTGTCATAAGAAAGACGGCCACAGAAAAGACACATCTGGATTCAGAAGGGGAAACCCCAGATTGGCTTGTAAAGAAAAAAAGGAAAATTACCGAAAGTTGAGCTCTAAAACTAGGCAAATAAAAAGAAAAGGAAATAGTATGAGACCTTCGAACTTTAATGTACAACAGTTTTTTTGCTTATAAAATTATTCCGCTTTCCCGTAGTTTGTCAAAAAGATCAGGATCGATGTATTTCTGAAGGTTTGGCTCCCCACCCAATCCTTTTCGTTTTCTAGTCTTAATAACAAAGTCCCGGGCAAGAGAAGTACGAGGCACTGGTTTCATATGTGGGAGGTAACAGTCTTTATCCAAAGGATCTCCAGGCACAGTGTCCCAACGACAAAACTCCATGACGCAAAACGCTTGTCCTTGTGTAGCTATTTTCAAATCAACATCAAATCCCACCGAGTCTATAACGGGAACATAGCCCTCAATCTCATACATCTTGGTGCCTACAATTGCCCTTTCTTGCACGGCCCATCCTCGACGCTTGTCCAATAGTGTGTGTATCGCGGATAGACAATTATATGTACATGTTACAAACACTTTGTAGACTGGCTCTAGAAGTCGAGGACTTGCTGTCAAAAGACCAATGTGAACAGCGTTTCTGGTCATTGGTATGACCTGACTACTGGAGCTCATACCAGTACTGTTAAGAACAGCATCAAGAATTTTGAATTTAGTGTCCCTTATGCCCTCGCCACAAAGGGGGCCTTCATTAATTCCGAGCTCAAAACCCGCCATGATCGAGTCTTTCGCTGAGTGTAGACGTTCTTTGTCTGTATCACCTTCAAGAGAGTCATCTAGCAATATGGACGGGAACTGAAGCCCCTTCGGGCCAATACACCATAGAGATCTAGCGGCTAAAGCATCCCATTTAAACTCCTCACGAAGGATCTTAGAAGTGACTTTCTTTGGTTGTGAGAGATCGATATGCCCACTTTCAATTGCTTTGGTGAACTTTTGATTTTTGATAGGTTCGGCTATAATCGATATTTGATTTTGGCGCGAGGTGCTTGAGGCGGAGAGTTTCGTCACGGATCTTTCATGGCAAGTCTCAGAGAACTTAACCATAGCGTCACTAACCTTGATTGATAAATAGTCTTTGGTGAGGTATCGGAGGTCATGAAGAAAGCAATCAAGGAAAAGCTCACCTGCGCCCAAAATTATGTACTCACCACTATCTTCAAGTTTGATAATAGCTCCGGAGTATGTTTTCGAAAGAACTTGCATTCCACGTACAAGGCGAGGAAGCTCAGCAGGGTGCTCACATTCAACAGCTACCTTGTAAACGGATTTAGCGCCAATATTAGAATTATGGAACCTTTTGAGATTTACATCAGGGCAAGACATTCCATATATGCTAGCACATTTCGAGATGGATTCATCAAGCCCTGAAATCATAACGACACTACCCATAGTTGCCTCATTTATCAGAATGTTGTACCTGCCACTAGAAATTTTCAAAGTAGAGATTGTACCGCATTTCTTGGGATCGTCACCTGTAAATATTTGCACTTTATCTCCAACTCTGATAGTGCCTTGTAGGACCCTCGTTAGGTAAACCGGTTCATTCAGATCTGACACTAAGCGCACCCCAAAGACCTCGGCAACCAAATAGTTGCTATTACTTTCAAAGTCAAGGCCTTTCTTCCGTTTAAGATGTGGATTTGTTGGAGGCGGAATGCTCGATATAAGAGCTTGTGTGAAATCAGCCAGATTTATGAATATAGCGGCAAAAACTTCACGGAGAACAGTTTGAGGATCTTGCTTGTATACGGATTTATGAAGTGTTATTTTGTAATGCTCCCACAAGATTGTGGCGAGAGTATGGTCAGAGGGTTCGGATACAAGTGCATATGTGAAGAGCTTGTACAAGGGCTCCAAAATAAAGTTCTCGAATGTACTTGCAGCGCTTGAGGATTTTGATTTGAAGAATTTGCCATCTTCGAAGCAGTAAGTACCCCAAAGTAATTTTTCAAACTTTGTAACGTCAACATTTGGTATTTTACCTGTTCTTTCGTAAAGATTCGCCCAAGTTCTTAGCGTAAAGCTTGTTCTTAGGTTGTATGATGCAAAAATCACATTGTCCTTTAGCGGGCTGATAAGCTTATCATGAGTATATGAGAAACTATATTCGTTGTGGTGAATAAATGAATTAAGATCATCCAAGATGTGTTTGATTTTCATGTAAAAGTCTCTTGGTGGAAGACGGAGTTCTAGAATTAGTCTGTCAAATTTGTTGAGGACGACCACGAATGGCAAGTCTTGTTTCATAAGCTCAGTGACTATTCTCCTATCTCTTCCTGTCAATCCTTCTACGGTATCAAGAACAAGCACAGCGCCCTCAACCACACGTAGAGCAGAGTCCATTTCGTCTTGGAAGTCAGGATGCCCTGGGCAGTCCAAGAAATTAACGGGATGAGATCGATGACGCAGGTCTTGTAGTAGGAGACTCAAAACAGAATTTCTGATGCTTATTCCCCTCTCGTTTTCCAATTTATGTGTGTTGAGATAGCGCATAGGCCTTCCATTTTGTTCATCTTTTTTAGACGGTCTGATATGGGGATGCACCTCCATTACAATAGTATCTAGAAAGCTTGTCTTGCCAGTATGGAGCCCACCAACAAAAGCGACATTTCTAACTCTTTCTACTTGGCTTTTAGTTAATTCGACAAAATATTCCTTGGAGTACGTGGTCTCGGGTAGGTCATTGTCTGTGATTGTGTACTCAAGAGTCTTAACAGACACAGTTGGCTTTACAACAGGCTCATCTTTTCCTGTAGCTGTGGCATCAACATAAATCGTCTCTGCAGTCAGAAAACCATCTAAATTGTCCACTATCTTGGTCAACGTTCCGTTAGTGGCGGTGACTTCATTATCCGAATCGTCCAGATCTTCAATAACTCCAAGATCCTCCTCAGGTTTGTCACCAATGGATATGTGGTCCAGATCAGAATCTGACGCTATAGCATCACCAATGTAATTACCGAATTCATCGTATTGGTCATCGCTGTCCATTCTATGACTGTTGATGGGTTGATTAGGTTTAAGAACAAGTGATGAGAAGATAACGGTTTAAACAGGAAAATGAAAACACTAAAGAATTATGACAATCGGCAACATAATTACCTAAAAAAGTTCAATTTTATTTTTAAAATGTATTTGTTTTGTCCTAAACGTTTTTTTTTGTGTATGATTGGAACTCGATAAAAATAATGCTAGATCAGAGACGAGCTCATTGTGCTTAACAATGTATCTGCCAGGTAGTTCATACATGAGTAAAGAAACTTACAAGCGCTTGTTCTTGCGTTGTGGAGATTTCGATCGAGATATTATACATTTATTGCCTTTGGTTATTAATTACTCTAACCCAGGAAGCCTTATAGTTGTTTCATGACAACTGTATCACCTTGAACTCGACTAAAGGACATGACATCTCTTTAACACCAGTGCTCAATACGCACACCTACTCCAACAGCCATGTGAAACTCGCCACTATCTCGAACTTCATAGGCGAAGTCATATCTAGTAAAGCACAATCAAATCCATGAAAAGCACTTCTTTAGTCTGATCAAGACATAATCCAACCTCTCTATGTCAACGTCTGATACTTTCTTAACTCACTTAACAATGTCTTTAATTGAACGTCCGAGACTTTGTGAGCCAAACTTGGAATCAAAGACTTGGCTTCCTCTGCATCTTCGCATTCTAAATTTCCCAATTGAGCCAATTCAAAAGGATGCAAAGGTTCTGTAGCCTGGGCACTGAAGTCATTTAGAAGTTTCTCTACGGTCTCAGTGGACGAAGAGTTCTTGAATCTGGAGAAAGAAGACAAAAAATTTAAGGTCTTGTGTACGATTTCGTTGGAGTTAGGACCTGCAAGCTCGATATTTGCCATTTCGTCCTCTTTCTCGTTCTCTTCATCATCATCGTCTTCAAAGCTCTGCTTATGCTCTGCTTTCATCTTTCTTTCTTTAAATGCAGCACGAATCAAAAGCCTGGCTTCTGATAAGTTCAATGCAATGAGTTGTTCTGGTTCACCAGAGTTGGTGATCTGGGTGAGCAGGAATTCTGGCCCTAGTCTCAACAACGAGGCATTCTCTTCATCATCGATGTTCTGGCCCTTGGCCTTTCTTCTGCGAACACCTAATGCACTGGTGCTGACATTCATTTAAGAAGATATGGTGGTGGAAACTGATGCTTTCGATGGTGTTATGTAATAGCCTGTAGCCTTTGAGTGAACGACACGTCAAATAAAAAGAGATTTCACGTGACTATAAAACGAAGTACCCAAACTGTGGAATGAATTTTTAAGGAAAAACGTTTCACTCGACCTACTGTATTGTTCGTATTTTGAGGGTGTGATCAATGCACTTTTTTCAGTGATCGTGGAGTGCCAAGTTGTATACACTACGTCTCACAAAAGAGATTACATACCCTAAGCAAAATTGATTTTTGTGTTCATATTCAAAGCGCTAAATTAATTTTGAGATCTCGAATTCAATTGTATGATTATGTAAATGTGGTCTGTTAACTATTTTACGACAAATAGTTGAACAAAGGCCCCTACGCCAGAGAAGTAGAGTCAATATACAAGTCATTGACAAAAGGATGTTTAAGTGCTTCCAGTGGATTCAAACGCTCCAAAGGATTGAAGTTAAGGACCTTCGAAAGGAAGTCCACGAGATGATGACGCTCCTTGATTTCCTTTTCCACCATAGACTGTGTCATCTTCTTGGAGGGCATTTTATAGTTGAGAATTATATCTTTTAAGTACCGGTGCTCAAAATAGTTCTTATTTGGCTGCTCTGCTTTGGCTGCATCCTCGTGCCCTTTCGTCTTGACGATGAATTCGGCGTACTCTTCGTGCGTTTTCAAACGGTAAGTTGGCTTTTGTGAAGGATCGGCTGCTTCAATCTTTTCGAAGAAATGGAGCAGATTTTTTCCGTGTTCTAACATGTGTCGAGGCGGTTGCCCTAGCATATTCACGATTTTATACATTTGATTGTACTCCGAAGATCCTGGAAACATGGGGAGTCCCAAGAATAATTCGCCAACAATACAACCAAGAGACCACATATCGATAGACTCTGTATAAGGAAGACCAAGTATCACCTCAGGAGATCTGTAAAACCGCGACTGAATGTAAGAATAGATCGTTCTCCGAGTGAAGCACGCACTACCGAAATCAATGACCTTGATATCGGGCCTATCAGGTTGGCATAGTAAAATGTTTTCTGGTTTGAGATCACAGTGGATGATTTGGAAGTTTTTAAGTTGAGCACACGCCTCTAGGAGCTGGCGTGTAAGGGACTTAACAAGTTTCATGTTAAGGCCATGGAATTGATTTTGCTTAATGAGTTCATAGAGATTTGAGGAAAAGAGTTCGAAGACCAAACACAAATGCTCCTTATGCATAAATGTGTCGAGGAGCCGGATGAAGCTTTCCGACCTACTGTTTTGGTTAAGAAATTCTAGGATTTTCACTTCTGAAAGTGACTGGTTGAGAAATGCGGCCTTGGACTTTACTACCTTAACCGCCACAACAGACTGATTAGCTAGATTTTGACATTTGACAACTTGGCCGAACGTTCCAGAACCCAAAAGATCTAATACAACATACTTCCGTCCTTCTTCTGTACCTAACATATCATTGACATACAAAATGTAGTCA
Source organism: Australozyma bambusicola (assembly GCA_030563705.1). NCBI lineage: Eukaryota > Fungi > Ascomycota > Pichiomycetes > Serinales > Metschnikowiaceae > Australozyma > Australozyma bambusicola. Next base: position 56,235 of record JAJMJU010000008.1, on the reverse strand, counting down.
CTGTCTTCATTGTCATGGCCATTATTGAATTTGGGCTCGGATGGCTTAGTGAGAACTCTTTTAGGATTTGAAGTCTTCGAGTAACGAAACTTTTGGGGCTGGCACATCGCATATGATTCAGTCAAGTACACTGTCAATGCATTTGCAGGCGATATGTGGATAGAGTTTACCGACCGCCTACGGTATTTCGGTTGATTGTGAAATTTTGGTTTTAGATCACTCTTATTACGAACGCTTATGATTCTTGGGACAATTGACTTTGCTGAAGCTTGAGGCGTTGGAAAGGAAGAACCATAATTGGGCCCAATCTGTGCATTCAAGTATCTCGTGTTGATCGGATTTCCTTGATACAGAGCAGCGCCGGCCGCCACCGACAGCCTTCTTGGTAATGTAGGAGGGTTGGCAGCTCCCATGTTGAGCATGATGGGCTGCCCCGGCATATTGTTCAAGTTCGAGCCGGCATTTTTATTCTTCAGCTGTTGCTGGTTGAGTGTATTGTAAGGGTTAAACATTGAGCCATCAACGGCTGCAGACATCCGCCTGTCGGGAAAATTATTGAGAAGGACCTCCTGACTAGTGTAGTATTGGTTGAAAGGATTGTCTGCACGGACTGGGGGAGTAAGGAAAGGTCCACTCGTAGGAGGCTGGTCTCCGTTCTCGTAGGTTGTGGGTAGCTGGTTAGAGTACAGTTTCCGAGACCCAGCAAAGCCTAAAGGTGGTGGGACTTGCAGATTTTGAGCCATAGGCGGAGCATTGGAAGGATACCAGGGATTTCGGAACCCTGTGTCGGTAGGCAATTGCGTAGCATTAGAAACTGTGGAGTCGTATGGAGTAGTCGCCTTAGTACCCCAAGAAGAGGGATTTTCTTGCCGATTAAATTGATTATAGGACATTTGGATCACCTTGAAATGGATTGGACCTCAGTTAGCGGATGGTGCGAGATTTAAGGGAGAGAAACCCGATACTTGGCGCTTCGGGTCGAAGTAAGTGTCACAAGAAAAAGTGCGTGGCCAACTAATATTCAAATAAGTGTATACTACTTCGGAATGTACTGATAAGAACCCGAGAGAAATGAGGAATTCAATTATTCGAAAACAAACGTTGCTGTTGTTTCGGGTGACGTGCTAATTAGGTGACTCAGTTACTTGACCAACCTTTTCTGGGAAACACTGTAAAACTTGCGCGGATTGTGCAATTAAAGCAGAAACTGGAGGTGTGGCAGAGTATCTAATACTTAGAGGAAATTCAAGGAAACGGAGAATATCCTTTGATATTTTATCCAATTGTGACACTTTTCGTGGTTGTTATCCTTCCTACTAACGGTGAGCTTATTACAAACTCGAATGTCATTCCAGAAGACCCTGAGTAACACAATTCAAGAATTGAAGAAGATTTGTGAAGCAAGTTTCACGAAAATTTGGGGCAAAAATATAACATAGGAAATGTCGATTATGAATATTAATTTTTTTTTTTTTTTTGGGAATATCTTCTTGTAATCGCTGAGTTCTTTGCAAGCCTTGAGTCTCCAGAGTCTCAGTGTTTTGCAAATCCGATGATAAAAGGAGAATCAAACACTTACGTACTCTATCTTGGTTTATCAGAAGCCCTCAATTGTTTCAAATTACACCAATGGCCTCTAAGCTATTCTCATCACTTTTTATTCTCACTTCTCATCCTTTACATTTCTACAAGAGCACCATCATAAGCACTTGATAAATAAATTATCCGAAGTTCGGTTCTAAGCTATCGCCTCGAAATATTCACAGAAACATCTTTGTTCCAAGAAAGGTTTTGCTTCATTAACCTTCCTTTCTCATCTCGCTATTCTTATATGTACAAGGTCGTATCCATTTATGCCTTCATAGGCTCCTCTGGGAAGGCTGGGCCAATAGTTGGCTGAGCCATCACTCTCTGCAACATCATTCCGACACCTTCAATAATACCCAAGAAACAAGCACATGAAATGGCAGAGTTTCTGGTGTGCTTCCAACCTCCTCTGATGGCCAACGAACCACCAGTGAAAAAACCAGCAATGATGGCATTCCACGCATCTTCTCTCTTTCTGACGCCCTTAACAGCACAGTCAAAGGTAGAGAAGAGACCACCCCAAACACCGAAGTTACCTCCGACAACTGGGGCTCTGGCTCTGATGGCACTAAAACTTCCATAGGTTCTTTCTCCATACGGCGAGTTACGGAAGCCTTTGATACCGTGCCAGAAACAGCCTCCAATAACACCCATGGAAAAGGCTCCTCCGAAATCACTCAAGATCACAACTGGACATGGATCTCTGGTATGGTCGGCGGACATATTTTAGTCGTAGTGAGTGTGCGTGAGCTGAAGAAATGTATAGTGTTGTAAGGCGGTATTCGTCGCTATCACAGATAGGAGTTATAAACAATAGGGGGTTTCTATAAAAATGCCCAAACCGGGTTAAGACGTTCTGGAGGCAAATGGGTAATGTTTTCCACTTGTCACTTCTCCTAGAAGATGATGGAGATTTTTTCAGTTCTCGCACGTAACTGCATACAAAAGGTTCTCTTGGATTTTTGATAACAGAGCAGCCATGGAGCTCACAATACGCAAAAATAAAGGAGTTGTGAAATTGAGGCGATGATGATTCTGTTCTTGCTCCAGTTTTTTTTTTTAGGAAAATGAATAAAATGAAAGGTATGAACAACTTGGTAAATATTAAGAAAAGAAGCTCCAACTAGAGTCCTGCAAGAGACGTTCTCAAGATAAAAGATATCAAATAAAAAGATAGCAAATGAAAGGATTTTTATAAAAATTCTTCCTCTAGTTTTGGTCTATGCAAATGATTATTTATTTCACTTCATCATTTCAACGAGTCCTCATGAGCAATTTTATTTTGGTCCATTCAATTATCCTAAAGTGTTGAAAAATTCCTTCTCAGAAACATAAAAGATTGATATTTTAGCTTGTTCGATCGATTTGAATACCATTACCGCCATTGAATGAATGCAAAATTTTGTAACGTATAAACAAATAATATCTTATAAATCATCGTTGGCCCTTACATCAAATAAAACCTCTCCTTCTTCTTTGGGATCTTGACCATCAGCCTCTTCAAACTCTTCTAATTCACTGAATTGAATCTCACTATCCCAACCCTCAGATTGCTCATTTTCAAAGTCAAATGTAGAATAATCGGTCTCGTGTCTGTTGTCGTGAGTTGGAGCCTTATTTCCTGATATCAACAGTTTTTTTGCTAGAGGTTGTTTTTGATTGAGTGCTTCTTGATTGAATGTTTCATCGATTGGAGTTTCGTTTGTTTCAAATCGGTCCTTAATGTTGTCCTCATCATCTGAGTTCCTAAGCTCATTTCTCTGGGAAAGCTGCTCCCGAGCATTAAGATTTTCAGATACCAGAAAAACCTCTGGTGGTTTTGAATCCTCCAGTGTGGCAATAAAGTGTGCTTGCTCAGCGAAGCTTGGGGAATCGTCATACTCATCAAGTTCATAAGAGTCCTCGATCTTAAAAGGGGTAACTCCTTCAGATAAATTCATTTTGGAAACTTTGTTAGCTTGTGCCTCGATATTATGGAGCTCAAGGTAATCCGTGTCTAGGGGTGGACCTGTGAAGACGTTTGCTCCCCAGGTTTTGTAACCTACGAGGGAAACCAATGTGAGGAACAACAACACAACGCTTGCGTAGTTCATTGACAGCCAGGAAAGGTTTTTAATCACTGGAGGCATGCATAATATAAAAAAGGAGAGACCCACCCAAAATACTGATAGTCCATTTATAATCCAGCCGAAATACTTCAATCTAAAACCAGACCCTTTGATCTTTTTTCTTTTGTTGAGCATCAAGCAAAGGATCGGAATACCATTAGCAAGAGCCAAAGACACGACTGCGGCACCCATGAATGCATTGAAGGCTGATGCAGATAACAATGCTATGAGTGAAAACAGACCAATCACAGCCACTGAGAGAAATAACGCGTTTTTCGGTATGACATACTGCTCCACGGAATCAACTGCAGTGAGAAAGTCTTTGAAAGGAAGGCCGCCATCACGAGCGAATACATATGTACTTCTGGAAGCGGTAGTGACGGCGCCAATGGCTTGAAACACAACTGTTCCTATAAGAAGTAAGATCAATAGGAAGGACACCAAAAACGATTCGGTGGCGGTCTTAAAAACGATGTCAATAGGCATAACTTCAGGATTCTCATCAAGTAGAACCGATAAAGAGGGGAGAATTATAAGAATTGGAATGAGGAATAATAGACCCTGCGCAATGGACATGCACATTGCACTCACTGCACCTTTAGGCATATTTTTCTCAGGGTTCTTCACTTCATCGGTCATCGAAAAAAGCATTCCATATCCCGTCAATGTAAATGCCGAACTCTGCATGCCAACCATGAATGCAATAGGATCTGGCCATCCCGATCGAGAGTTATCAAAATGACCAAGTATATGGGTCGCGGAGTGGGTGATCTTTGAGAATATGACAAGAAGGATCCCAATGACGAGCACGGTCCCAATTGACCAAAATATGCATGCTTTGTTGATGTACTCCAAATATTTCGAGAGCTTATAGTTGATGAGAGTCACTATTGCAAGTAAGATAAAGTATACCAATAGGACGAGAAGGATGTCTTCTTTATAATACACGTTCTTCAAGCCTAATACAGAAAGGATGAATTGAGAGCCCGAGAATAAAACACTTACAGCGTACGTCCAGTTTCCTATAAGAAGAAACCAGCCTGTGAGCCAAGAGCTTATCAGAGAGTACCTTTCGCTGCTTAGAATAGCGCTGAAATGGTAAACACCACCGGCCGTAGGAAACTTGGCAATGATCTCGCTCAAACTGAGAATTACGCATAAACTGAAGAAACCAACAATGAGCCATCCGTATAGGATGGTAACGCTTCCACCGTCTACCAAGGATATCCACAACGTGGAACTTAGACCGAAGGGAACACCCATCAAGGTGAAACCCAAGCCAATAATTGACGAGACAGTCAACTTTCGCTCCAAATCTTGTTTGTACTTAAAGTGCTCGACATGTTCCACTTCATCTTCCTCCATATCTAGTACCAAGTGGTTCAAGAAAGTTGCGGGCGCCAGGTCCCTTAATTTGTTCAAACTGGAGGAAACATACGACGCGCTAAAGGCCTCGGGAAGATTGGACATATACACAAACTTTTGTGTTTAATTGAACGGTTTCGTAACTTTAGGGCAATTGTGAGACAGGTTTGTACATGGGGATGTCAAATGATATTGTTCTCCCAGGCAGGGTCTCTGATGCAGGAAAGCCGTTATTGATTAAGTATGCACGATGATCTAGATAATGAAAAAGAATCAATGCCGGTTAAAGCTTCCATAGAAAATAACCCATCGACTATTTGGGTGAGACCTATTTCTAGTTCGGGGGCAATCAGGTGGATTATATGGACACACTCCAAGAAATAGGGGAGGTCGTGAAAGTTCTGCGAAAATACTTTCCCTGCTCAAAGAGCATGTCAAAATGCAAATACGATAAATGGATACTTAAATTCTTGTTTCTCATGTCTTTTTCTTGATGCTATTTAGTTCTACTATCGCTTGAAGAAATCTCTAAAGGGGACCCTGACTTGATCTAAGATATTCTCGTAATTTCAAAATTAGAAGTCGCTCAATTCGCTCTCATTCTCTTCGGTCTCTATAAATTCCATTACCGGCAAGGCAACACTCTCGCTGGTTTTGAGAAGAACACTATGCAAATTATTCCTGCTTATCAATCCACCAAATGGACGATACTTTTCTTCCGTAAGATAAGATATCACATCGTTAAGATTGAGTAACAATTGAGATGTTTTCCAATCGGAATACCCAATGGCGATATGTATGCAAGTTCCAGCAGGAGGTATGAAGGATGTGTTTCCTAAAATGGATTTCACTTGGGCACGAATGAATTTCCCATCAAATGCTAATTCAGTACCTGTCTTCATGAGCTTATTTGGAGAGGTCTTTGACATCAAAATCTTGAATGGAACCTTCTTATTTCTTGCGTAGAACTGAGGGCCCAAGATATCTGGCAAGTGCCGGTAAATTTTTTCATCTGCTATTATCAAATCATTTTCCTTGAATAACCGCAACCTGGCCTTGTTGTTGTGTCCAATCAGCTTTACTTTAGTATACGGTATGATATTATGAAAAAGATCGTCTGTAGGAGAATCCTTTTCAGTAAGAAGTGACCTATATGAAGAGTTTCTAGTAATTAATGCGATGGTTTTTTCGTCAATTTTATGCAATTTGTTCGTCAATGGAATGATCCGGGGTATCTGATCTGTTTTTCGTACGACCGGTGTCTTTGTGTTGATAACTAGATATAAGAGCACGCGCGGACTGGCGTCTTCACTGGTTAGTGAAGAGTGTGCAACTAAACTTTTAATCGAACGCTTGGCTTGTTCTCTACAATTATCACCTAGTAGGAAAGTCATTTTGTGATGTCGATGAGCATCTCATCATCTTCTCGCATGAATCGCTACAGGTTTGTTGGCACGTGACTAAATTACTAGATGCAAAGGGAGTTTGGGGTAGGTAGTTTCACATAGTCTACACCTATTGACACTTCCAGATTCGACCTTGCTACATTTTTGCTCGCAATTTAAATATACTTTGCTGATTCAATTCTTTCGCAGTTTACATTAGACCCTCATACAAGAAGTCCTACAATCTTCACAGCCAGTCTCACTTTTGTCACCCATAAATGTATCTTAATCAATACTTGCTTGCGTTAAGTCCCTTCTTCAATCCTACATTTTTAAGCCAAAGATGCCCAGAAAAACTCCTTTCTTCTCACATTTGTGATGAATCACTTTCAGATTTCACTAAGTTGGACTTCCTGCCTTCAACATCTTTTAAGTATGCAATCCAAGGACAAGACAAGTTGGGGCTTGACACCCTTACACAAAACAAAGATGATGGAGTGAAAGCTTTTGTACTATGGCATGGTTTGGGAGACAGATATGACTCCGAAGGACTTCAGAAAAGCGCAGATATCATCAAAAGTGTCATTCCTGATGCCTTCGTTCACTCTGTATACCTTGATGTCGACCCTAGTAAGGACGAGCGCCAGTCGGTGTTGGGTTTGGCAGACAATCAGGTTGATTTTGTGTGTACGCAATTGTCCAACATCACTGAATTGGCCAACGGCTTTGGCGCAATTGGATTTTCCCAGGGAGGACTCTTTCTCCGTGCCATTGTGGAAAGATGCCCAAATGTGACAGTTAGCAAGCTTATCACGTTTGGTTCTCCCCATATGGGTGTCCTGGAACTCCCCCTCTGTCCCAACCCGAACGATTGGATTTGTAAACGCAGAAATGCATTTTTGAAAAATCAAGTATGGAACAACCATGTTCAGAACACCATCATTCCAGCTCAGTATTTCAGAGACACAGTTCAGTATAAAAAATATTTGAAACATTCCCGCTTCCTCGCTGATTTGAACAACGAGAGACCACTGAACATCAGCGCCGACGCACGTGAGAGGTTTCTGAAACTTGAAAAGCTAGTTTTGATTAAATTTAGTGAAGATACAACCTTGGTACCCAAAGAAAGCGCTTTCTTTGAAGAGCTAGATCCAGCGACTGGGGCCATCATTCCCTTTGATCAGACTCAATTGTACAATGACGACTATGTAGGTCTCAAATCTCTCCATCTTGATAAAAAGATTGATTTCTACACTGTTTCCGATATCCACATGAGGTTTCTGAAAGAATTCTTCAAGCAAATAGTGGAAACTTACTTTACTTAGTCTGAGGTGTACTGATGCAGGAGTGTTTCTCGTAAGGAATTGTTACTAACTACTCAACAATAAACACAATTGTTCTGATTGATTTATAAACCGAATGTCGGACAGAGTTTCTCGATTAGCTGAGCTTCGGAGAAAACGAGACTCGAGGGTTTCGAAGGGCTCTGGTGGTGCAATCAGCAGTGCATCAGTTGTCGACAATACTCATGTTGGGGCTAAGGATGGCAATGATCTTGACAACGGTGCTGCAGATATTGTAAAAGATACCGAAATGGAAAGCACAATTGATTCGAAGGCCGGTTTCGAAGCAAAAGACATTGACAACCCAAACACAGTAGAAGCAGTTGAGACGGTCATCGCACAAGATACCAATGAACTACCTCGCAAGTCCAATGAGACAGGGCCTCAGAACATCACATATAACAGTGATCTCAAAAAGGACATTTTTCCTCTCCTATTGAAAGCCCAAGAAGGAACAGAGCGGGCTCTCAATGAAATTATATGGAAAGCTTACTTACAGAACCAAGCAGACTAAGCACGTCGAAAAGAGCTTTATCCTTTTGAATGAGGTGATGATCTGAATAAGAAATCAATGGAGCTGGCTCACTTTTGATAAATATTGTTCATCTTAGGCCAAACTTCGGATGCTAGCCTCGACGGTTCTTGGTTTGTTTCGGGAAGAGGTAAGGGCATCCTCGAACTACTTGCATTTTAAAGACTCTTCTCCAAATTATTTTGCTTTTGTAATTTTTATTTTGAAAATGAGCTTCGATCCATAAGTAGCTGCAAACCCCATATGGCCATCAATGCACCTTCCAATAAAATTGAATCATTAAACACATCAGATTTTAAAATTCGCCATACTCAATTCTTGTAATAAACAAAACCTCTCAAAATTCTACCCAAATTATTGCTTTCGTTCTCTTTCCCTCGTTCACGTCTCTCACTCAGAGGAAAACGGGTCCTGCACAGTATCCACCCAATCGCAGTGCGCAGCGGCCCCGACTGCGTCCAAAAGACACTTCAAGTCTTTATCCTTTACCCTCCCTAAGCATCCTCTACCAAAATGGCCCTCATTACCAGAATTGCCACTAGAAGAGCCGCCCCAGCTTTCTTCGCTGCTCGTTCTCCGTATGTTTCCTTTTAGTCATGAGAGTACTGCGCCCTAGACGTTGTAGATGTGCTTCAGCCCGTTTTTTTTGCCAATCAAAGCGTACCCCATCAAAGAATGAGACCGCTACCCAAAAACTATTTCGTTTGATTGATGACCGTTCAGCTACCCTTTTTTTTGTGTGAACATTCCACTTTGACCTTTGCTTGAATTCAGAGACCTATTTCACTTGATATAGACGACCAACGCTAAACCCGAACCAAGCAGTCCAAAAACAAGAGTTTCATAACCCTTTCAAATCTTTCAAATGTCTCATTCCATTCGTCGATCATGGTGCCCTCTCTCTTACTGCAGCCACTTCTCCCCTTTCCCATACTAACCTTCAGAATCGGTGTGCGTTGTTTGTCGACACCCGTTGAGCCAAAGGAAAAGGCCCAATCCATCGTCAACGCCATGCCAGGTACCAACTGGCTCTCGAAGACCGGTGTTTTGGCCACCGCTGCTGCTGGTTCCATCTACGCTATCTCGAACGAGTTGCTCATCATCCATGACGAGACCATTTTGGTGTGTACCTTCTCTGCCTTTGTTGCTTTGTGCGCCAAGTTCGTTGCTCCATTGTACACTGAGTGGGCCGATGGTGAGATCAAGAAGGTCAAGGATCTCTTGAACGAGTCTAGAAAGAAGCACGTTGTTGCTGTCAACGACAGAATCGAGTCAGTTTCCCAATTGAAGAATGTCGTCTCCACCACCCAACAATTGTTCGATGTCTCCAGAGAGACTGCCAAATTGGAAGCTGAGACTTTCGAGTTGAAACAGCAAATCGCTGTTGCTCACGAGGCTAAGGCTACCTTGGACGCTTGGGTCAGATATGAACAACAACAAAGACAATTGGAGCAAGAGCAATTGATCCAGTCCGTTTTGGAGAAGGTCAACAAGGAGATTGCCAACCCTAAGTTCCAAGAGAAGGTTTTGGCCGAGTCTGTCGCTGAGGTTGAGAAGATCTTCGCTAAGGCTTAAATAGTCTTTACAGATTCTAGAAAACGAAGCGAAGTTTCAGTAAAGGAAAAATTCAATATACAATAAGTGCATCTATTAAGTGCATGGAGATTGTGAATCTTTTCTCCGTGCTTATGTAATTGGTTAGAGTAATGTTTTATGAAAAGTAAGGTAGAAGATGCGTAGCAGGCAGCCATATGTGAACAGAGTTGTCGTCTGCTACGCTGGCAATCATCCAATCTACATGTTTTGACCAGTCAAAGTCGTTCACACCAAGCATGTGTCCCTCGTGGCTGAAAAGAAGTGGATCGTCAACGCTGGCAACATTGAAAATCTTCACCAGTCGATCAGCAGAGGCAGAGCCCAAAACTGACTTGTATTTTGGGTGCCACTTCAACTGCGTAATTGCGTCAATATGCATACATGTTTGGCTAACGCTGGTGTTGAGGTTACGCAAGTCCCATAGCTCAATAATTCCTTCAGAGTTACCAGATGCTAAGCAGAAAGAATCTGAAGGATTGACACTTATGCTGTTAATAGCAGATCCAGTTCTGTGTTTCGTCTTTGGTTCGTTTCCTGAGCGGGTATCTGTGAGAGATAATACACCATATTCATCACCACACACAAAGACTGAGTCATGGTCAGGAATCCATTCCACATCATTGATTCCGTGCGAATCCTTTCGACTCCAAAATGGCCGCAAAGATTCATTGTCTCTATTATCATAACCCTGGCGTATGTCATGTACGTTTAGTAGACCTTTCATGTTTCCAGACACAATGAGGCCTTCTTTCTGTTTGTTCCAGTCGACGGCAAAGATTTCTGCATTGGAGTCGTCGTATTCTCCAATGAGTCGTAGCTGAGGCGTGTTTGCCTTTTCGTTGCTCGTGACTTTTTTTATTGCGGAGTGCTTTGTTCTGTTATAGATCAGAAGATCGCCAGTGTTATTGACGCTAGCTATCACATCTGGATTTTGAGGCATGTATGCGAGCTTGTTGACATCACCATCGTGGTTTATTATTTGCAAAGTAGCAAGTTTTGTTTTTGGAACTGTTGTAAGTTCAAATTCCTGCTTTTCCAGGTTGTACGTCCATTGATCGATATTTATGTTCAGATTGAGTTGGTGGTAATGTGTGAACAGATCAATTGAAATCGCGTCAATTGCTTGGCCCGAAGTAAAAGTTCCTGAAAGGAGCCTTTGCGAGATTCCGTTCGTAGCACCTGGATCAGAATTTGCCGGCTGTTGAAGCTCTAAGTCAGGGAAGAACTGCACTGTTAATGACGGCCACACAAGGGGACTGGTGAAGAGATAGTCATAAAGAAATGGCGCATTTTTTTTGAAAATTCTGTACCTCTGCTGTGTCTTAGAATCTATTGCCACGTTTTCATCAGGCGTGGAAGGATCGATCTCCATCTATTTATAATGTTTATTGCAAAGAATGTTTTCACTGGTCTTGACGCGGTATCACTCTTTGGGGTATGGTTCCAGAGTTTAGAAGCGCTAGCCAGAATTATTTTGAGGAGAGAAAAATGTTTATTTGAAGTCCTGAGGATTTTTTCCTATTACTTGAGCTTTAAATTAGGAAGGTTCAATATTTTTGCAATCGATTCATTTCTGCCAATTTGAATGTCATTCGAATTCTGTGGTTCAGAATATAAATTGGAGCTAGCTTTCGAGGCAACTTTTGTTTCCACAATTTTTAATGACAAAAATGAGAATGAAAACTTGGACAATTGAGACAATTTAGGCCACGCAATTCATTTATTTGATCATTTACCCGCTCCAATTCGGTACAAAGCCAAGGTGCTCTTCTGAATCAAGAATACAAAATAAAATTAAAAAAGTAATGGATGCATCATCCTTGCGTTCAAAACTTTCGGATTAAATCGTATGGACAAAAAAGAACAGCTACTCACGACTTATGAAAAGTGTTTAAATTACTGAGCATTACACAGTTGGAAGTCCTGTATAGATCCAACATCCTTCTGAGAAATTACAGTACGGGCTTGTATTAGCTAAATACTAATGCTAAATTTTCACTCTGTTCTTATAATGGATATAGAGATGAAAAGACCCCTTTTTATACTTTCACTTCGAACTTCATATGCGTCACCACAATTTTAGGTTCAATATGCAGGAAGTTCTCATTGAGTTCACCTGTACCTCAACAAAATGTGTCGTTAATTTCTCTGTGGGGTAAGAGATGAGATCAGACGTTTCTGTATTCTTATAAATAATGGAGGACGTCAAGCTTAACGATTCCAAGTTGGGGTCTCAAGAATAGTATGTACTCCTTACAAGCACCTATCCTCAAATTTCCAAATAATCGCCTTATGCTAACCACAGTTGGGACCAATTCTACAAGAGAGAGATCATCAACTTTCAGAACAACGAAGAAGATCTTGGAGAATGTTGGTTCGACGACTCAAATGCAGAGGATAAAGTGATCCAGTTTTTCACCAGACTAATAGAAGACCAAGAGGTGGAATCAAGTCTAAAAGTTCTCGATCTTGGTACTGGCAATGGTCACTTCCTCTTTGAGTTAGACGCTTATCTTTCAGAGGAAGTGCCCGAAGCGCTGATTGAATATCACGGTGTCGACTACTCTCCTGACTCTATCGAACTCGCGAAGGCTATTCATTCCAGGAAATTCCCGGGTTCGAGCTTTGAATTCCAGGAAGTCGATTTTATTAGTAAAAACTGTCCCTATCTAGATGAAAAAAAAGAATACTTCGATGTTCTATTTGACAAAGGTACTTTGGATGCAATTGCATTAAACAATAGTCATATAGATGGCTTCGATGGCAAAAGCGGTCGTCAAGTTTATCCCATACAAGTCAGTAAACTAATGCACCCCGGCTCCTTACTCATAATCACTTCTTGCAACTTTACCGAGAAAGAGCTTGAAACCGTCGTCACACAGAATGGAGCAAATGATTTGAAGGTGTGGAAGAAAATTCCTTATAAGTCGTTCCAGTTTGGCGGGCTTGAGGGTTCAACGATATGTAGCATAGCTTTCGTCAAACAATAAACAACATCGATCGTTCGACCCACCCAAATGCGAGAAAATTTTAACTCCGACTTGAATCTAGGGTTTTCTCCTCCCTGTTTTGGAATTTTTACTGATGACTGTCAGGAGTATTGTCTAATTCTTTTCCGCCTCTTTATTCTCCTCTGTATCCTTGTCCTTAGCGTCAAAATCATCATCTAGTTCATCTTGTTCATCTTCTTCCAGCTCATTGCTGTCAACATCAGTCGCAGGCTCTGCGTCGTCTTCCTCGTTCGAATCTTTTTTTTCATCGCTCTTTGTCTCCTCCACCAATGGCTGAACTGTAGCCCTAGAATCGGCCTGTAAGCTGGAAACTCTATCGCATAATCCATCTCTTACAGCTTGATCAGAGAACTTGAGTAAGTACTGCAAAGGGGTTCCTTGACTGCTTACGGAGTTGATCCTGAGAAACTTACCAGGGGAAAGACTGGCCTCAAAGCCCTTAATAAGGTTCGTCGTAGAAGTGATTTTGTAGTTGAGAATGACTCGCAAGAGTCCATGAGAACGCATGACAATTCTAATTTGCAGAGGATCTTCAAGCGATCTGTTTAAATGTAGTGGCCCTACACCTCTTTCTTTCCAACCTTCTGAAATTTTATCAAGAGACATTTCGAACAATTTGGCGGTGGCCGAAAATATGGATTGTTCGTTCTCTTCACCAGTCTTGACCTCCTTTGCTGTCAATTCGACTTGTTTATATTGTGGAGCGCTGGCTGCTGAGGGCGAAGAGGTCTGGGATTGTGACACTTCTGGTTCATCTAAAAACGATTTCTTCTGTGATGCTTTTTGGAAGGCATTGGAGAACTTGCTATTTGCGCCGAAGGAACCGCCAAAACTACCAAATGATGTAGTGGGTGTTGAGGGAACAGGATTTGACGATTGAGCGGCCAGGTCCTTTGTGGGCAGATCGAAAACGTTTTTTCCATTTTTGATGTTTTCAAAGATGGATGCTTTCCCAAATGAGCTGGAAGCCCCAAACACAGGTTTCTGTTCTAAAGAAGGACCTGGTTTAGGCGCTGAAAGTGACTCTGCCTTGCTGACTTCTGGTTCAGATGGTTTTAAGGAATCGGTAGAAGCACTGCTTCCCTCACTTTCCGAATTGAGTCTCCTCTTTTTGTGTCCGGTGCTCATGTTGACGTAGTAGATGTGTGTTTCAGATTCGCGATGTATCCTGGGGAAGGTGTCCGCAAATTGTTACAAGATGGGCTGTCTAATGTAAGTTCTGTGAGAGGCTTCAGTTTTATAAATTTATCAGTAAGAAATCTTGATTTTTTTAAATGATCCTAGGAAGGACTTTGGGTTTTAGTGAGATATCCAGAAACAAGGGTCTTTTGAATATTCTAATTCTCGCATGGAACTAAGGGTGCTTCTATTTTTTTTTTTTTAAAAATCCCGAGAAGATTTGCGCATATAATCCTCATAAGTTAGTCCTAGTCATGAATTTGCGTTCCTTTTGTTGACGGTGAATGTTCCTACGGCGAAAACCTTCAAGTTCCTCACCATTCCAGTGAGTCTCATCCTACTTCCCTATCAAGAATAGACCACCTAACCCCATGAAGCAATAGATATGTCCTTAGTATGTATTAAGTGATAAGGACCATTTTTGTAAATGTACTAATCGCAGCAAAATGAGATTGAAGACCTCAAAAAGGTCAGGGCCACCTTAGAAGCGATCCGTCAGGCCACTCAAAGCATAAACGAAGATATCCGGTCTGCCTACAAGAACCAAGAATTGATAGAAAAAGAGACAGAAAAGACAATAGAAGTTTTGAAAAAGGTTTAAGTGAAAGTACTTAAAGTGAATTCTTCCTTACACATGAAGACCCGCTTGGCCCTCCATGTAACGAGATCAAATCCAATAACCACGATCGATTTCCACACGAAAAGGCAAGTATAGACTTATAATTTTGCAAAAAAAGCAACACGCTAAAAAATTCAAACAAATCAACTTGCCGTCAATCCCATGTATCAAAGACGCACGTGACGCATGTCATCACTGTGGTTTAGAGAAGTCTGCTAAGGAACCTCCAGGCAACAGCAATAGACAACTAAAACCATAAGCTTTAATAACCGGACTCTGATCGTTGGTCATATATATATTATTCCCAACAACGCCGTTCTGGACTTCACGTCATTGCCACCCTACTGACAACTCCACATTAAGATGACTGGGGCTACCTTTGATAACCCATCGGAATGGGCACTGATTGATGGAGGGCTCAAGGACTCGATAGTACTACAAATTGTGTCGATTCTAGAATGTGCCATTTGCCTGGATGTCATGCACGTTCCATTTGTGTGTTCTTGTGGCCATTCATTCTGCTTCGGCTGCCTCAGATCTTGGCTCAAAAACAAGCTCAATTGTCCAACATGTCGGTCTGATCTTAAAGATCCTCCAGTGCTTAATATTCATCTTCGAGATGTCAGTAAAATGTTAACAGAGACGTTTATCGACTCCATGGAGGAAGGATACCAAAAACAAAATTCAAAAGATGCTAGAGCAGCACAAATTAGAGAGTACGAGGTGGCGCTCAATTCCAAGAAGGATTTGTTTGGAAAGAGTTTTCGACTGGTTCCTACTACGTTAGACACTTCTGATGGCGTCCTTCGATGCGGTAATTGCCACTGGGAAGCACACGGATCAATCTGTTATCACTGTGGAGAGCCCATTAGGAACCCTCAAGATGAGGATTCGGAAGAGGATGACGATTTCGAACAGCAGGAGGAAGAAGCCGAGCTATATGGAGTAGACGATGATAACTATGATTCGGAAGATAGTTTCATAGATACACGAGAGTTAACTGATATTCAACAAGACCTAAGCCCGTCAGAACTGTGGGATTCGCATGGTGTTCAAGATGGTGGCAGTTGGAACGGATTTCGGTCAGACTCGGAGATGTATCGTAACGACAGCCACCAGAGTGATATTGTCCTGTTGGGCAGCGACGACGACAATCTGGTGAGTTATAATCACCGCAGAGTGGGAAGACTGAGAGCTGTTATAGAAGTACCGAGCGACTCTGAAGACGTTTCTCTGGAGGAACTTGAGTATTTTCCAGACACCAATAATTTGGAGAATGCCATTCATCGTCTACATCGCAATCACCTCGCCGAGTCCGAAATTGAAAGCGATGATGACCTCCGAGTGATATCTCGGTCAAGAGTCGGTAGATACCCTCGTCATGGCGCCAGCTCTTCAGATAATGAGGGTTCTACGTAAGAGAAATTCAAAGGAGCAGGCATTCTTGAAGGAACTCTGAAGGCAACTTTAAGGCCCAAAATTCATCAGCCGCATAAAATAATTAAGAATTCATTTTGTTTGGTTACAAGCCTTTATCATTTAATAAGATCGTCAACTAGGATCGGACGCAAAAAAAAAAGAGATTTTTCATGTATCAATTAATTGAAGCAATACTTTTGGCTGAGATTTTCTTATTGACATTTGTTGCCAATTGGCTATTAGCTTGTTGCAACATTAAACACTTTACTGATTATAGCACAGTAGAGTTAACATTTCTTCACGAAAATAAAAATAAAAAATGAATTGAAAAACTGAAAAAGATTTTCATTCTAGTAGTTTAGAAATCTGATTCCGTTTATAAGCCAAGTTTTCTCATTTCACTTTATCTTCTGATGAAAGTCGTGCATATAGCCAGCCGACAGATGCAAGAGCCAATTGGTTCAAAAGTGCGCTGATGTCTTTAAGTCTTACCAACACAAACTACTCCCATTAACAACCAACGATGGACCCTCAAAGAATTATTCGTTTGCAAAAGTTGTACCAGAACTCAAACCAGAAGTTGTGGTTTAGAGGTGCTCGCTCCAGAGCTTTGGTGTACCCCTACTACGTTCTTTTCACCGCCTCCACCGCCTACAGTTTGTACTACGCTGGTAGAGCCATCTGTGGTCTTAAGGCTGACGATTAAATGTCATATATAGGCAATGCATGAGATATTCGGAACGTTCGTAGAGTTCCTGATTGAATGGTGTCTGTTAGTTTCAGGATAGATGATGTGATATAGAAAGGGGTTCAGAAGACGAATGCAACGAGAAAAAAGTGAAAGAAGAAACCAATAGCAACACTGTCGACCGACATATCTAGAAAGACGTGATTAGGGGCTTCCTTTGAAGGCAACAGTTCTAGCGTCGATTAAGAAGTCGCTCTTTTGCTGTGCTTTCCACAGAATGGTCATAGATGAAATGTTTCATCATTAAAATGGTAACACGTAGTTCCTTTACTAATCGATTCTCAAGCTCATTTTGTTTGACAAGTCTTGTTTATTGTAAACTGTATGAAACACTTAAACAAACTCGAAAGCGATCGAGTGCAATAGCGAATACATCAGGAAACTTAATTTTCGTGAAAATCCCAAGCTTGTTAAAAATTTGCCCATTCTTCACTACACCTCACAAGCCATCTTATTCACAAATGTTTCTCCCCAACATGTGACCCCAACATGTCCACCTAATTCCAAGTAGTTGTACAAGATTCGAGGACTGTTAGCAACTATCACCAAATGCTGTTTCTCCAAGCTCTTCCGCAAGATCTTTTAGAAAGAATCCTTTGGTTTCTCCCTCAACAGCTGCTCATCAACCTTGCACTTACCAACTATTACTTCTATGAGCCATGCTTGAAACAGCTCTACAAAAACCTATTGATTCAGACTAATCCGGTCTTGCACCCCCCGAAGGAAACAGCTACCAGCAGCCGTCGGATTGATTTCATTGATCTGGCAAAGTCCACCATTTGTGGATTCTCGCTGGTCTCTAGGTCAACAGCAGCTCATTTGAAATTGTTGGAGGCAAAACTTCAAACGCTACTCAACTCTCTTAAAATCAATCCTAAGCTAGCCATGTACATAGAAACAATCCAAACTAGAGGGACGTTTTCGAGATCCATTGAGACGGTATTGAGCCAAATAGTTATGTTTGTATCCTCAGTTCCCAACTCAATACATAAGGTGTACATCGGAGATAAGCGCCTAAGAAAGCGTCTCGGATACCATGCGTGGAAATCTCAACTTGCGCTCAAATCCATAACGATCGATGACCTAGACGATTTGAGACACGTCGACGGTAATCTTGCTACTGTTACTGAACTCATAGTGGCTGCTACTGGATCATCTACTCTCATTGCGCCTTCAGCGATTCCAATATTTGAAAAGCTCGAGGCCCTTTTAGTAAGGGATGAGCTAGAAACCTACAGTGTTTTTACCGGCGCATTATGGGACCTTTACAAGGAGACTCCGTTTACTTTCAAGAAACTAAAGACTTTCAATGTTGTTCATGACCATAACAACTGGACTCACGGCTTCCCATACATAAGGTTTGACAAGCTCGAAAATTTCCAAATATCTCTTGGCTGCAATAAATTGGAATCTTGTGATCAAGAGTGCTTAGAATTGGGATTAATGCGGTTTGAGTTTGGATCCCTCAAAAGACTTTCTATCATACAAAACACCCACTTCAAGTATAACAATCATACCAACACCGAAAAATGGGATCTCATTGTGTTCTCATTTATCGAGACAATTGTTGAAACTTCTCAGACTCTCACGTATCTAAGCATAAGACATAACGTGCCGCCCGATGGAGTTATCGATGATGGAATAGATGGACTTTATCTCCGTAAGGTGAAGATGTACACCAACATTTTGCCAAAATTATTGACGAACATCAAATCACATGTCGTGAGCCTTGTACTTCCAACTCTCATGTCCAGCCTTGCCTGTTATGAGCAAGCCATGAACACTCTCTTGTGGATAGGATGTAAGTGCGCAGTGTGTCGGGAATACTTAGACCGACTTGATAACTATCTTTTGTATCATCGCTACTTTATTGAAGAGAAGGGCGTTTTCAAGGATTTGCAAACTCCGCAATTGGTCAGGTGCATCAGCGAGGTTCTCTCAGACAGAATGGAGTACGATCATAACGTTGGAGACCTATTTCAACTTTATAGACCCATGCAAAACACAACGTGGAACTTCCACAATAACAAATTTACCATTCCATTTCGATGCTTACCTGCAAAGACTTATGAAATCAGCGAGATGGAAGATGAAGCGCAAGAGGCTGCAGAGGGGAAAGAGAAATTCTTCGATGCCCTTGACCTGATGAATGACTGCGAATTTTTGCACAAGGAGAAGTTTGCACCTTTTTACACAACGGTAATTGCTCATTACATTGATGATCTAGTGCGCAAAATGGTCCATCTTAATCGAGGAAACGCTGAGGACGTCGATATGGCACTTAGTGGAGAAATTTACGACGGATACAGCGAAATGAGGATTAAAAAAATGATCATTAACGGCATGGACTACAACTTTGATCACGAATTGAACGGCACGATACGATTCACCAACTCTTATGATACCTACGACCTATAGACGATTACGAAATCAATGCATAGAAATTAACTGATTTTCACTAAGAAATAGCTTATTTGATTGATAAACCTCAAAAAAGATTTATGTGTATCTTGAGTGATGGCACTGTTTTCAAATTGTGTATCGCCAATTTGCAGCCATATGAGTGAGATGGGTCAGATAACTGGACACAAATACACTGTATCATCACCCACCTAAATGAAGATACATGATTCAAGTGCCCCTAATTGAAGTATGTAACCATTCAAAGTTGAAATCAAAAGATAATGAAACTAATCACAGTTCCTTGAATCAAAACCAGCTTACACGAGATGGCCAATAGGAGGTTCTTCAGTGAATCTTGAAAACCAGTTTGCAGTCGTCCTATTTGACCGTATTACTACCAAACGCAGAATCTACCTAGAATGGTTTAAGCAAATTGCACCGGCTGGTCCGGAAACCAGCATTATTGGAAACCAGTTGGGGACCTCTACAGATATGGAGGCGAACGACATGATCATCATAGAGTGTGGTTCTTCTACATTGCACAGGATGATGAATCTACCTCATAATTGTAAGTTTTTGAATTGCACAAACCCAGATTCTCTTTTCAAATTGATAAAGATGATCATGGAGGAACCAATCCATGAGATAAGTGGTAGTAGGCTCAATACCATTGTCATAGAGAATCTTTCATCATTCTATTGGGAGAAACGCAGTAAGGATATTCAGACGAGCGCCAAATGGTACAAAGAACTAAACGAGCTTCTCACATTGTCTAAAGACTATTTTAAATGCAACGTGGTTGTGACAATGTGGGACCTGGACTTTGAAAGAGGGTTCAAACTACGCCAGAGTAAGGTAGCTGCTTCCAATCGGACACTTTCATTTACACCAGATGAGCTCTTCTTGGGAGCGTCCTATTCATTGAGCTACCAAGAGGATATTGTGCTTCAGTACTTAGATGGATCATGGCAAACAGTATAGAAGTGCATTGAAGTAGGCTCATTTGGAAAGACAAAGGTCTCAATATCTTTACTTAGTCGGTATCTATCTCAATTCAAAAGGAGTTAACACAATCGTAGTATATTTGAGGCTTTGCGGTTAAGATATGTTTTCCAAAAGACATCTACATACGCAATTACATAGATCGTTTTTATTGAATATTTTAAATGCTTACATGACAGTCAAATCGCCAAACTTCTCCTTGTAACCTGGAACCTCCCACTTACCGTTCTTAACCATGTAAGTTACCTTTTCAGTCAAGTCAGGTCTAGCCTTCTCGACGTCAGCAGTGGTCAATTGGTCGAATGGTCTAGCAGACTCAATATCCTTCAAGGTGGCCTTCAACTGAGCAATCTCCTCGTCGACAGACTTCTCAGTCAACTTGGCGTTCTCCACAGCCTTTTGCTCGAAGATATCAATGGTCTTTAAGGTCTTAGAGACGTCGTAAGTGACAGGCTTGAATTGGGAAACAGCCTTCTCGATATCGTCAATGACTTTTTGGTTCTTCAAAACAGATCTGTAGTGAGCGAAGTCTACAGTGGTGGCTTGAGAAGACAAAGCCTGGTGCTCCTTCTTGGCCTCATCATTTCTCTTCTTGAAGGCAGTCAAAGAGGCGGCAGTGGAACCGGCCAAGCCCAAGGTTTGGGACACTTGAGCCCAGTTCAATTTAGTGGCTGCGCTTCTTGCAACGGACATGTTTGATGTGGCTGTTTTAGGAGTTAGTAGTTCTTCACTGTGGAAAAAGTCAGTTGTGCACACCCGGGAACGGACGTGGGCTCCAATTGGCTGGAAAATGGGAGGTGCAAATATCGAGCAACGAAATGTGAAAGTCAAGCGGTAAGAAATTTTTCCATTTTATTTGACGTTAAGAGAATAGCTTTTTTTTCTTTTTTTTTTTTTGTGGTCACCTGTTACTCATTAGGACCACGTCTCCATTTGGAAGCACATAATAGTCAAAATAAAGAACAATTTAAAAGTGAAAATGATAATGAAAAAGTTTGAATTTTTTAGAGAAAATCTATATCATTTGTATTTTCGAAGTGTTTCTCTTGTGGCACCTCATAGCCTCAACCTTCTCAAAACTAAGCAGTGTTTAAACCAACAGACAGAGTCATCGTTATAAACAGATCGCATAATGAAATTAACTTCAAAATAAATCTACGACTTAAGATCTAGTCTCAATTTGGGGACGTCAACAGGTGTGCATCAAGACGCGTACCTTAACTTGGCTGCAAATATTCATCTTACTCTGCATTTTAAGAATAACTCCTATGAACACTTGACAATCACATTCAATTGCACCCAAAAACACTTGTAATTATACCGGCAATTGAATCCGAGCCACATAAAACATTCATTGTACATATTCTGTTTTGGCTGTTCGTGAGCACTACACATTTGACTTTCTTGAGGCTCCGTGTTCTTCACTTTCATCATGGCTCCCCAAATGAAGGGCTTGACCCAGTTCATCATGGACTTGAGGGCAGCTCAGGACACCGCAGAGGAGCGAAAGCGTATCAACTTGGAAATCAGTAATATTCGTTCCAAATTCTCTGGCACTCTCAACACTTATCAGAAGAAGAAATACATGTGTAAACTCTTATACATCCATCTCTTGGGTCTTACTGAGGAGGTGAAATTCGGCTTCACTCAAGCTTACGAATTGATGAGCTCCTCAAATTATTCGGAGAAGCAATTGGGTTACTTGCTGGTAACAATCTTGCTGAACCGGGGTGGTATGTCTCAGTTGTCGTATGCACAAGAAATGATAGAGAAAACACACGATCACTTAATGCGTGACTTGAGAGTTGATAATGATGACTTCAATAAGTTGGCGTTGCTGTTTATTGCCTCGAATTTCAACTTTACGCTGTCTATACCTCTGCAAGATTCCGTCATAATTACAAACGCTGACTCAATCATTGAACTTTGGCAGGAACAGACTGAGATGGTGTATGGTTTGTGCGTTTCGCCAACTTCTTCAAAGCCTGTCAAGAAAAAAGCTTCTGCCGCTTTGTTAACCATGCTTCGACTTTGTCCCTCAACCTTGGCGACGAATGACAACTGGATTCCACGCTTACTTTCTCTTATAGACGATTCAGACCTTTCTTTAATACTCAGCGCCTTACCACTCGCATCATTTTTAACCGAGTATAATGCCAGCCATGCAAAGGCCATAATGCCTTCAGTGGCACAACGATTGCATTCCTTGGTGGTCGACTTGAATTGCCCACCCGAAGATCTTTACTACAACATTCCTTCCCCTTGGCTTGTTATTAAATTGCTTCAATTAGCGGAGAGGTATTTCGTTTCATCGAATTCCATTGACACTTTGGACTCAAGCACTATTCAAACTTTACAAATTGTAGTTTCTCGCGCAATTCAGAATGCTTTGAATTCAAGAGGAACACAGACAAATGGAACTGCGTATTCGGCCATATTGTTTCAAGCAGTTTCGATTGTCACTTACTTGGACCCCTCTCCAGATGCCCTCTCTGGCGCGATCAGAGCGTTGGTATTATTAGTAGAATCCCCAGAAATCAACAACCGTTATCTAGCTCTAGATACACTCATTAAGTTGGAGGCAAGGTCCAATATGAAGGTGTCATTTTCTGATCACTTACAAAACATTTTTACAGCGCTTCAAAACAAAGACATTTCTATTCGTAGGAAATGCATCGATTTATTATATGTCGTCTGTGATGCATCATCTTACACTCAAATAGTTTCTCATCTCTTGGACTACTACCCATCCGCAGAATCATCCTTGAAGGCAAGCATCTCAGTCAAAGTGGCGCTTATTGCCGAGAAATTTGCAACAGACTCAACTTGGTATGTCTCTTCCATGTTGAGATCACTCTCATTGAGTGGACCCGGATTAAGCTCTAACGCCAGAACCGACGGCATATCTGAGAGTGTGGTCTGGGAACGTGTTACCCAAGTCATAGTGAACAACGAGGATTTAAGCATCAAAGCTTGCAAATACATTGTGAATCTTTATCGCAAATCTGAGGGTGCTTCTGAGTCGGATGCTTTAGCTAAAGTTGCAGCTTTTGTGCTAGGGGAGTTTGGTCACAAACTAGTCGAACTGGATAGCACTGAAACTAACCATTTTGGAATCGAGACCCAATTTTCTATTCTCTACGAGCTTTATTTTAGGACCAATTTGCAAACGCGACCCATGATTTTAAATGCATTTCTAAAGTTTGTGAATAACTTCCCAACGGCAGACTTCATTCCTGACATCCTAGATCTTTTTGAGGCCGAGACGCTATCTTTAGACTTGGAAATACAAAAACGAGCGAATGAGTATTTAAAGCTTGCGACCATGCTCTTGAGCGATAAGCCAGACGATGTGTCTTTTGCCAGCAGCTTGTTGGTTCCATTACCGCCATTTGAAGGCAAGGAAAACAAGCTTCTTAAGCAATTGGGCAGCATAGCTTTGGTAAACAAAAGCACATCTTCTTTTAATAAAATCACAAGTCAGAAGGATGAAGAAACCGGTGGTATTTTGCCCAATCTAGAAGGTAGTAATCCCTTTGCCACTGAACAATCTCCACAAAAACAGCCACTCACAAAAGACTGGTATGGAGGTTATCGCCGCATGTTACAATATGATGCCGGCATATTTTATGAAGATCAATTCATCAAGCTAACCTACAAAATCAATCGCTCGGGAGCGTTATACACTATACTATTTAACATAATCAACAGTGCTGCAAAAACTGCCGACACTGCGATTACCGCGTTCACAGTAAATGACCTTATTTACGAAGAGGACAGTAATTACATAGCCACAATTACCAAAACACCAGAGCTGACTATCGCGGAAAGGAGTTCTATGGAGATTGAGGTGCGCATATGTGATATTATTGAAAACAAGACGGGCCCAATTTTGTTAATGAACTACAAATGCAGCGGATCCTTCAATTCGCTTCGTCTCAAAATCCCAGTTGTTCTTTTGAAAGGCTTGTCCGGGACTTCTATGAACTCAATTGATGACTTTAAGAAAAGATGGGTACAAATAGGAACACTTCTCGGCCCAGATGAAGGTGAGAAAAGTGGAATACTAACCGCGCCACACAGATACAATTGTCCTTTTTTGATTAGCACTCTCCAGCGCGCGGGATTTGCTATTGTACAGAAAACTCCAGATGATCCCGAATCAAACTTGATGATTACTGGTGCAGGAATAATAAGAACTCTCAAGTCGAATTACGGAGTTCTTTTGCTGTTACGTAGCACTGACCAAGAGGCGAAACAGTTTCAGGTGACTGTTCGTTCTACTGGCGGGGGACTCGCGTCGCTAGTATTCGAACTCCTTCTTGAAATTTTGGGGTTTCAGAAATAAGAACCGATGGCAAATCATTTGAAAATGATAACGCGTCTAACCATTTTTTTCTTAAGTTGTATCTGATCTAGAGTTTGAATTAGTTACCGTTTTAGGTCAAAGATTCGCAGCCATATTGCCTAATACGGATAATACGGACTTTGTACACAATGTGCAGGAATATTTTTTGCAGCCATCGAAAAACATTATATCGTTTTCCCCATAAGGTAATCAACGAGTCAGAGACCCCTCAGCTTCGTTATTTCTTATATTACATGGGAGTAACCAGCAATAAGCTAATTTGACACACATTCTGTAGTTTTCACTTCTTATCGATCCTTTTAACAATGCGGTTCAGTTACACTGCAGCTTTGGCCATACTTGTGGTCTGTGACGCTGCTCCCGTCACAATATGGCAAACAGCGACTGCCATTACCAACAGTGATGGAGCGTTGTTTAGCTGGAGTCCTCTGTCGACAAGTGTCGCGTTGGCTGTATCAAATCCTACCGCAGTAACCTCGGCAGCTACATCACCTCAGACAGCACAAGCCTCTCCTGCTGCCATGACCCCAACGTCTTCTGGCCAGAATTCTTTGATGCAAGGCATCGCTGATATCCTCAGTGGTCTCCGGTCAATGCTTTCGCCATCAAGCACATCTTCGACTTCTTCAAGTTCCTCGAGCACTTCATCCACAGGTGGATGGAGATCACTTTTGGGTCTGATTTTGAACGGATTGTCTGACAGCCAAACTCCTAGTACCACAACTCCTAGTACCGTACAGAGCTATGTACCAGCATTCTCAAACTCTCTTGCGACCTCTTCTGCAAGCACAAGTATTGTGGCACAGGCAAGCCCAGTTCTTCAGGTGTCCCAGTCCTCCTCTAGCTCAACTTCTGCATCCGCTACAAGTACGTCATCGGGTACTAGTTCCAGCAATCTCGATCAGAGCTTTGCTAGCGCTATTTTAAATGCTCACAACATCGATAGGGCAGCTCATGGAGTGGGACCATTATCTTGGGACAATGCTGCGTACGCGTACGCTCAGAACAACGCCAACAACTACGATTGTTCCGGAGTTTTGACGCATACACATGGTCCATACGGTGAGAACTTGGCCGCCGGTTTTGCTGATGGTCCTTCTGCGGTGAAGGCTTGGTACGATGAGGGACAAACTTACAATTATCAAACTCACGATGAGTACAATCATTTTACACAAGTGATTTGGAAGGGTTCTACAGGAGTCGGTTGTGCCTACAAGGACTGTCGGGCTCAGAATTGGGGTCTTTATGTTGTCTGTGATTATAGTCCTCCAGGTAATGTTGTAGGACAGCTGCCTCAGAACGTGTTACCTCCAATTTAGATCGGTAAAATTGAATGGATTGAATTTAAGATATTAGAAATGGTAGTTTTGGAATGTACCCCGGCACCTCATGGGCATCTATTGTGTTTTCTCTCAGTATAGACTTTAGGAGGGTTTTTTTGTCGCCACTCTTCATCAGACTTCCTACACTTAATTGCAAGGATTGTCTAAAGGTTTCATCCCCATATACCTTTGTAATAGCCTTCACCAAATTATCGCGAATGCTCTGAATCTCTTCTTTTGTTGTGGGGACAGCTGAGAACTTGAACATGTAAACGCCACTGACCCTGGCGACGCCCTTCTCATTGTTGGGAACGACCGTATGTAGAGCTTCATGTAACGCCTTTTTCACCAATTTCCTGTACTTTGTGCGAGCAAATGCTGTTGACATCGGGGCTGGCAGCGTTTGAAAATATGGCAACGACTTATACGAGCCCTTGTACGTCTTGAACTGAGATGCAAGTTGAGGACTGTTGAGAATGTCAACTTGTGAATTCGTAAATGTATATGCTATGTTTGATTTCCGGGCAGAAGCAAGAAAGTGGTTCAGGGGTATATACCTAAGCGAAAAGAAACGATTCTGCATCAATTTCGGGAACGTTTTCAGACTAGTTCTACGATTGAGCATCACATAAGCTGCAGAATCCACTCCCTTGATATCTAGATGAGTTGTTGGTAGGCACTGGTTAGTTATATGGGGAAGCGATCTCCAGTTTCCACCAGTGTGATAAATTGGTGAATACTTGATCTCTGGATATAGACCTATCAAAGGGTTTGGGGCCACCAAATTTGTGATTGGAGTGGGTTTGCGAATGTAAGGAGTGGCAGCTATTGGACTTCGTAGAAATTTTTCGATCATTGTAAGGAAGATTTAACAATGATACCCCACAGTCGGAGGTTTGTAATTCAAGTGGTAACAAGAGATCCATAGACCGCAAATAACTTGAGAAGACAAAAAAAAAAATGAATTTTGAAATTACATTCAAATCCTTTAAAATAGAAAAATATCTTAGATTAATCCAGAATGTTTTACTTTAAAGACGGCTTACCTGAATTAAAAAAAAAAGAAATCTCCGATACGGGGAATCGAACCCCGATCTGCTCGGTGAGAGCGAACTGTGCTAGCCATTACACCATATCGGATCTTGTTGGAAGAAAAAGTGGACAAATTATAATACTTGTACATGTCATTTAATTATGACTTTCACTAAATTTATCAAGAAATTCTACGCGAGAACGTTTCCATCATAAGTGTTTTCCCTATTGATTGGTTTCCGGTCACGTCAGCGGCACACCACAAAGTGTACCCTATAATCCATTTTACATGCCCTTAGGTAACGCTGCAGAGACAAACGAAAGCATTTTACGCAATGGAACTCTCAGTACTTTTTGACTCCCAAGTATTAGAAATACAACTCCTTCCGACATACCTCTGTTGCTAACCACCTGCCGTACTTGCCATACTTAAAATACCCCTATTGACTCCAAAGTGACCTTCAAATCAATCGAACATCTGAAAAATTTACGGAACATACGGAATTTAAAACATGGCCCAGTCATCCTGTCAATGATTCTATTATTGGTAGTCGGTGCATCGCCTTGATTTGCAGCTACTATTCCCCGATCCAGATGACCTCGCCGCACTTCCTATCCTAGCCGTCCACATGTGACCTGTGCATGGCCGTGTATTTATATCCGCCCAAATACTAGTTTTGGTACTAACTACTCCCATCAACATGGTACGTATTGAAGTCTACTTATGATTGGATTTGGTTAGATTTGATTGGAATATCCAATTGAATACGGTCTGTGTCTTACTTAACCATAGTACGATTGGATCGATATATCTCGAGTGAAAATTTACGGTTAAAACTCTAAATAGATTTCGATCAAATGGCGCCGAGATTCTCCCATTCGGACAGGTTAAGTGGAGTCTTTCACGAGAGAGTGATAGATTGAGAACGTTTCCGTGGTTTGGTACTTCACATGGGTGCTTATTGAACTTGCCGGTACCCGAGATCAACTCCTCTGTATCACCATAAAGGAATGGAGCTTCTATACTGGTGGCTGCCTAAATTGAAATAATGCCACCAATTGGTTATCAATCTGACCAATTTCAGAATGGCATCATAGATTTCGAGTGCATTCACGTCGCCGAAAGAAGTCTGACACAAACTTCTGTGTAAGCGCCTTAGTCCTTTTCACTCATTCTTTATAACCAGCTCAGCCATTTCAAAGAGTCACAGGCACCAAATTCATTTCTTTAAACCTCCAAATACTAACGCCAGTCCTACCAACAAGGTCCTCCTCCACAGGGTTATTACCAACAAGGTCCTCCCCAGGGCTATTATCAACAACAACAGCCTGTTTACGTGCAGCAGCCACCCCCACAACAAAAAAACTCTGGCTGTTGCGGTTCCTTCTGCGGATGTTGCGCTGCTATCTTGTGTTGTTGTTGCGCTGAAGGATGCTTAGACATGTTGTGTGGTTAGAAACTTCAATATGAACTCTAAAACTTTTGCGATATAGTCCGCTTACGAGCGAATAGACGATACTTAATACAGTTTCCTTCATTTGTTTCGTAAAACATCCTACTTTTTAACTAAAGAGCCAATAAAACATCTAGCCAGACCCGCCAGAAAAATTATCTTTTCAAGGACATTAGAATTTCGTCATTAATTATGAAGCGTCTATTACCTGGATCCTATTAACATTCACTAATGACCAGTTTCTTTCAAAGTTAGTTCTTCTTCTTGGAAGTACTGTTCTTTGGCAATTCCTTGGCGAATGGGAGGAACTCAGGAGCACCTGGCATGTATGGTCTCAAAACTTCAGGAACAACGATACCGTCCTCCTTTTGATAATTCTCCAAGATACAGCACAATGCTCTCTCAGTGGCAGACAAGGTAGAGTTCAAGCAGTGGACGTACTTCTTGTCGATCTGGTTCTGTTGCTTAATACCACATCTAATCTCCAAGTTTCTGGATTGGTAGTCAGTACAGTTGGAACAAGACACCAACTCCTTGTACTCCTTCTGGAAGGGGAACCAAGCCTCCAAGTCGAACTTTTTAGCGGCGGCGTTGTTCAATTCTCCAGAAACAATACCAACAACTCTGTATGGCAAACCGAGGGACTTGTAGAACTCCTCAGAGTTCTCAATCATACGGTCAAACTCCTCCCAAGACTTCTCAGGCTCAGTCAACACGAACTGCTCAATCTTTTCGAAAGCATGGACTCTGAAGATACCCCAAGCATCCTTACCGTGAGAACCAGCCTCTCTTCTGAAACAAGAAGAATAACCAGCGTACCTGATAGGCAACTGCTCGGCGGGGCTTTCGAACCATTCGCCAGAGTGGTAGGCAGAGATTGGCTGTTCGGAAGTAGCAATCAAGTACTTCTCGTCCTCGCCGTCAATGACCTTGTACAACTCTTCGTCGAACTGGGACAACTGTGCGGTTTTGGCCATGACTTCCTTGTTCATCATGACTGGCGCTTGCAAAGGCACATAACCTTTACCATATAAGAAAGACAAACCGTAGTTGATCAAAGCTTGGTTCAAGAAAACACCCCACTTTCTTAAGAAGTAACCACGGTGACCAACGATCTTGACACCTCTTTCGGGATCGTAACCGTCCAATCTCAAGAGAACTTCGTGGTGAGACAAAGCAGCAGGAGCACCAGTAGCAGCGGCGACCTGGCCAATCTCAGAGCAGGTTTCTGGCATCCATGTTCTGACAATTTCGTTGTTAGCCTCGTCCATAGAGTCAACAACACTCTCGTGGACCAAGTTTCCGACTTGGTTAACCTTGAATCTCAAGTCAGCGTCAGCCTTTTGCTCGGTCTCAGTCAAAGCCTTTTTCTCAGCAGTGATGGCGTCCTTCTCGGCCAACAATTCGCTGGCATCCTCCTTGGCCTTATACTTTTGGCCAATCAGTTTTTGTAAAGCATTGAGCTTTTTGTTAAGAGCATCTAAGTCGAATCTGACCTTCGTCCAGTTCTTGTACTCCAGGATAATTTCGTCAACAAGTTCAACGGATGCGCCTCTCTTTTTCTGAGACTCCTTGATTTGATCGGGATTGCCTCCCTTTTCGACGAGAAATGCGTTTATGTCCAACATGATGGTGTGTCACAAAGGGAAGCCTCTTGAATTATAGTTACTTGTTCGCGTGTCATCTGCAGTCGCGATGGCTCATAGTGATGGATGGAATGGAGTCATAATGGAAAAATGGAAAAGAATTGAATGACTAATGATGAGTTTTCAAAATTATTGGAGCAGAAAATTTAGTTGTTCATTGAAAAGATTACCTATTATCTCGACGAGAGGAAGTCTTCTTTCGGATGGGGGTGTATTTTCATCACTACCGTTATTGCAGTTTTCGTTTGATCGAAAACAATCTGCATCATAAAGAGCAAAAATAATTTGTATAATGGAATAATTGGCCCCTAAATTAAGCATTCAACTAAATAATATGTAATAACAATAACTTAAAAGATTCATTATCGGTTGCGGCCATATCAAGTGGAAAATACTGTTTCCCGTCCGATCAACGTTAGTCAAGCCACTTAGAGCCACACTGAGTAATGCAGTGGGAGACCATGTGTGAAATTGTGGTGCTGCAATCTTTTTTTTTTATTTCAAATTAAGCAATTTCGAGTCGAAACGAGAGATTCACTTCAGTCAAGTTGAATTGAAAGTTTGCCAAAACTTTGAACTGATAATAGGATTTTTCGTGCGATACTCGTTTTTTGCAGCCAGTCTCTACACCACAACTTGGTACACCTATTCTCCTGAGGATTCAACCAATAACTAAAAGTCAACTTTTCTCAATGATTTTTACATGGAGTCCCTTTTTCTAAATCGTGCTACTGGCAAGATTCTGCACCATGAATTCTCAGCTACTCTCACAGAATACAAGTATTCCCTGCTAAGTCAAGCCACCCCGGATTTGTTTCCAGCAAAGTGCCACTCAGCATCCGTCAATGCCTTGGCCATCGAGAAAAATGAGTTTCGGTATATGCTCAGTGGATCTGGCGACTCATCCTTGAAATTGTGGGATCTCAAGGATCCAAGCCGAGGTCGACAAGGCAACTATTCAGCAATTGCGTCCATTCCACGCCGAACCGCACACACCTTTGGCATATCTTCTTTGCAATGGTGGCCACAAGACACTGGGATGTTTTTTTCGGCTTCGTTTGACCATACGGTGAAAGTTTGGGATACAAACATGCTAGAGGCTGTGCATACTTTTGATCTTAACAATCGGGTGTACTCTATAGATGTCAGCGGCGCCCAACAGAATCAATTTTCGTCTCAAGCGTTAATAGCCACCGCTAGTGATCAACCTTTTATCAGGCTACTAGATATCAGATCTGCCTCTAGCGCTCACACGCTTCCGGGCCACAAAGGCAAGACACTAGTTGTATCATGGCACCCTCAAAACCCTTCCCTACTAGCTTCTGGTGGACACGATGGAGAAGCGAAGATTTGGGACATAAGACGAAGCAACAGCTGCTTAGCAAGACTAGACATGACCAAAACCAACGCTCGTAGCGCTAAAACAGATGCACTCAATTTGGGATCTACCTCGATAAAAGCGCATCTGGGTCCAGTAAACGCGGTAATTTGGGACCAGTTCGGGCATATCTTGTACACGGCAGGAAATGACGACAAAGTTAGGGTTTGGGACATGACTTCGACCCGATGTCCGCCCCTCAATAAGCTTATCAATTTTGGTCCCTTGACACGTAATAAGTACCTCCAAACTCTACCGATGGTGCTAAGTCCTCGCCAAGAAACAGAAATACAATATCTACTTTTTGCTTCCGACAGTGGCTACATCTTAGTCTTCAGAGCACTTGATGGGAAACTCGTAACCCGACTTCAGCGCTCTGGATCAAAAGGAACCGTCAGAGCTAGTGCCTTGGCTTACGCTGGAGAGTCCTCGGCTATGTATTTTTCAGGAGGACAGGACGGAGACATTGTAGCCTGGCGCAGCGATCTTTTGAACCAGACTTCTGAGATTGGATTAGGCGACCTGAATAACGAAGGTGTCGAAGAAACAGACGTCAAGATCACTTTAGAGGACTTGTACGATGACCCATACTTCCAAATACATCATAAAGATCTCAAACACGGAAATTAATAGACTAGTTAAGAAATCAACAGCGTTAACTGCATGCTACTTCAGTTCGTTAAGCCAATTCAGTAGGATCTTCTTTACGCGGAAAGGTGTCAAAGAGATTACAACTGAGAGTAATAATAGTTTCTTGGAGCAAATTTTTTTATAGACTGGGTATTTTTTTCGAACTTTGATTATCTATTTCATTTTTAATTCATCTTATTTTGGACTCATTTGCAAGACCTGCCCTGTACTAAACCTCACCCTTAACATCTATAGGTTGATCCATAAAAGGTGCCATTCCATCTACGCATGAAGCTCAAGTTACAGGTGGTTCTCATACCAGCAACTCTGGCTGAAATCACAACAGAGAAGGTATCCTTATATAAGAAATTTTTGCATTTGGCAGATCCCAAAAGCACAATCGGTGAGGTCTGCGATGCCTTAGTGGGACGGTACTACAAGTTGTACCCCGATGCCAAAGAACTCCGAATTGAAGGTGTCCAAGATAACGATCGCTGTGATTTAGATCCAGACTTCAACGCCGAAGACGTGTTTAATTCCGGAGACACTCTACGAATTCTCTGTGAAAACTTGATTCATGATCAGATCGGATCGACTACAATACTCGAGGGTACAAGTGACCAATGGCTTAATAATACAACTATAGCAAACAACACAACACGGAAGCGTACATCTCTGCCTGAATTGGACGGAGAAGATAGCCGTTTTTCAAAAAGATCGCGGACAATCTGGGGTGTCAGACTGTCTTCAGCACTGTTCATGAGAGCGGCAGACAACACTCAGGATCGCGTGACTGTGACAAACGATGACCTTGAAGTGCAAAAGGTTCCCCTGCCAGAATCTCCAACGCTTCTTCCTCCTCCAGACGGAGACGAAACAAGTGCAAAGTTAATCCCTCACAAAAAACTGTCTCCAAACTCTTACAAGGGTAAACGCATAACATCTGGGATGTTGCAAGCACCCAATAATCTTGCTGCGATCTCGGGAAGCACTGGAGCTGGCAACTTAGCGTCGAATACGACCACTACCAAGGAGTCCTTCAGTGATAACGATGAAACCGAACTTAGCAGAACTGCCACAGATTTTTCACGCATCGCCAAACAACAGGGCCCCATGTCTTCGGACTCTGAAATTATTGAGTCTGCATCTGATAACGAGTCTGAGGCCGTCACAGCAACTAATAATTTGGCGAAAGGACTTGTAGGGGCCTTACGCAATCAGAATCTCCCACCGCCGCTGCTGCAACCATCGGGACCTTCAAAAAGAGGACCCCTTGTCACGCTGACACCAGCTTCACAGAAGCTGAAGCAATTTCTGCATATACAAGCCTCCTCTATTAGCAAAGCCTCTTCTAAGGACACCGAAGCTCAGGTCAAAGGAGGCGTTTCTTCACCTCAAACAACCAGAATTAGCCTGAATATCTCCAATAATGTTGTCGAAAACTTTAGTATTGCCAAGCCCGTGAATACACTTCCGCAAATGAATCCCGGCTCTTTGGACAAAGGGAAATACTCGAACGCTTCTATGCCACTTTCGATGCCACATAGCCAGCCCCCTAAATCGGGAATAATAGGATCTTTGAGCGCCTCCATAACACCTTCTATACTGCAAAACCAGCCCCCTAATTTGAGAAAAGTGGGATCTTTAAACGTTACTATGGCACCCTCTATACCGCAAAGCCAGCCCCCTAATTTGGGAAAGATGGCATATTCAAACGCCTCTATGACGTCCTCTCTAC
Organism: Australozyma bambusicola; assembly: GCA_030563705.1. Lineage (NCBI taxonomy): Eukaryota > Fungi > Ascomycota > Pichiomycetes > Serinales > Metschnikowiaceae > Australozyma > Australozyma bambusicola. The sequence continues at coordinate 22,369 of JAJMJU010000008.1, read as the reverse complement.
CGCTAAATCAACCCCCTCTTGGTCAAGTTGCGAATGTATTAAAAGACAGCGACGCAAACAGAAATCAAGTCCCTTCAAAAGCGAATGTTGCAAATGAGGGACGCTCAAATACTTTTTATCCTCCCCAAAGTTCCAACTTCGCTAAACAGATTATGCATTCGGAATTTGAGATTCCTGACGATAAAACCAGTTTAAAACCAGCACAAAACAACAGCTTAAATGCTACCAACGCTTCCCAAGTTCCTTTCAATAATAACTTAAATGGTAGAAATTATAGCCAGCCATTGAACCCAGGGCAATTCGCAAGCAACTATGGTATTGCCAAACAGCAAATTCCTCTTCCAATTGGCGCACCTTTTAACGCATCGAGAAGCTTTCCACTTGACTCAAGATCGGAAGGACCGGGGTTCTTTCCCCAAGTTCCACAATCTGTTAATGGCCCGCCCTCATATGGGACAGGTTCATCTCCCTATTCAAATCTTCAAGCATACTCTTCTGGAAGTAGTGGGCCTATGCTTACAAATCGGGGACATCCTGTTTCACAAATGACGAACACGGAATATAGTTTGTCCCTGCAAGGGTTTGCACCTATGCCTACTTACCAACCCTCAATCCAAAAGAGTACCGTCGCGAGTCAATCAAATTCTTTGCCGCAACCGAGTTCTTTTAGCAATGAACCTATTTTGAAATCCTCATTGCAAGCCTCTAAGTCCTTAACCAATTCCTTACAGGCCAGACCAAGTACCTCCCAAAACTTTACTCAACGTTACACTCTTGATGCTAATGCAGAGACCGTTTCTGTAATCCAAAGAAAAGATAAGGCTCAGCCAAATCAGCAAAGCGTTATATCTAAGATAACCACTGAGAATTCCCAGCCAAAAAGCAGCTCCAAAGCCCCCATTCTAAAGGCCTCTGAACCTTCTGGGACAAAAGAAATCGATGCACAGCTTAAATCCTCCGAAGTAGTACTGACCCAAAGTGTTGATAAATCCATTAACCTGTCCTCTCGTCCTCAAATTACCACCCCAGAACCCAAAAGTCGAACTATGACAAAAAAACTGGCCACTTCCTCTAAGACTTCTTCTCTTTTTGTTGACCCTGTTGATATGTCTCCCCCTAATATATCCCATGGTCTTGTAAGTCAAAAAAATACATTGCAGCCTAATAGATCGAATCTGGGCAATAAAGATCCTCAAACCGGATACGTAGAGCAAGGGCAGGAAATTAGAGTGAATCAAGATCAAGATCACGCCGGAGCAAGTACTGTCAAAGGAGGTATTCCGGAGAAAAATTCTAAGATTCTGAGCGGCAGCACGACTTCGGCAATTCAAGCAGTATCGACATCGACTTCATCCCCTAATTTTGCCAGGACTTCCGAGCCAAAAGCCAAGGCAAATCTTAGTAAGGAAGAAATAATGACTCTTATCAAAGGCAGCATGCGTGTTTCCAATAAGATAAATCAAAAGCTTGCGATTCCAGCGCCAGCAACGAAACTGTTTCTGGAAGAAGATGCAGAGGTTAAGAATCGAATTCGTATACGAAATAATTTAGCAGAGACCGCACAGGAGCTCGACAACAGAAGAAGAGCTGCCACCGCGGCGGCTAACTCAACCTCTGAGCGCAATTTGCGGTCTCGTGTGAATATTGGTGGAATCCCCAATTTTAATTTTGATTTAAATCCTGATAGCGCCGTTGAAGAGGCACGAGAACGAGAACGAGAAGCTAAGGCTAAAGGATTGCCATATCCATTTTGCGATTTCGCTAGTAAAGCCAAATTGTCGTCTGTGTTCATAAAGCTTAAAAAGTTAGATGGCAAGTTGGAAAAACATGTTGATCATGACGTTCTGGTAAAGGTTAAGCAGGAGCCTGTATCGCCTAAGAATCTCAAAAAATCTAAAGATAAGGTTACAACTTTGCAATCAAAGATTTCCAAATCGCCAGCACCAGTTTCTAGTACTACGATAAGTACACCAGACACTGACAGATCATTTGTGGACTTGGAGCCTGAACAAAGTCACGAAGAAGAGTTTGAGGAGAATGCCTCTGAAGATCATTCCGAGGAAAGCTCCGAAGAACATTCTGAAGACATCCCCCTACTGAAAAAGCGACTGAATCCGGTGCGGACCCTGCCTGCGCCTAAAAAAAGGTCCAGACCAGCTTACCGCAAACGATTGGCCAGGCAGTTTGAGGACGCTAGCATTATTACCTTGTCATCTTCTGAGTCAGAAGAGATTGCTCCAAGTCCTCTTGGCCAGAACAATACGCTGAAGAATGGCTTCGAAGAGAATGTGTCCAAAGCGCCTAAAGAAATTCAAAAAATTCAACAAGAGCAATCAGAGCAATCAGAGAATCGGGACAAATCTGAGGATCTGAGGACTCGTAACATTCCATTAGCTCCTGTGGCTCCTGTAGAGATTTCAACTGATTCTTCTAGAACGAATGCTGCCAATTCAACTACACATATCTCGCTTGTAAATCCAAACACCGCAATTAATGCTGGTACCTCTCTTCCGTCCTATATTACCGGTCTGGCCCCAAATAAAGCTGAAATTGACAAGACGAAGACTTTCACGCATGAGGATCCAGCAACACATGAAAAAGATCGAGCAAAGACGAACGAGAAGTTAGTTCCTATTGATAAAAATCGAAATGCTGACAGTTTACAACTAAATCACAGTAATTTGAAGTCAACTCAAGATAAGGGCTCAAACCTCAGCAATACTACAAAGCCAACTCATTCTTATCAGAAAAGAAGCGTTCAGACTGGCAAAGATGCAGAAGTAACTAATATGCCAGCATCCCAAGAAGTTAATAAACTCGAATCGCAAAAGGACACCTTGTTAACCTCGATTAATCCCAGCCAGCCTCTCTCTTCAAGATCGTTAAGCCCATTATTAGACACTTCCAATTTGACTCCTAAAGTGGCAATCTGCAATCCTCTGCGATTGGCATCTTTGGGTGGTTTGAAAAGCTCGATAAATTCGGAATCGCAAGACTCCATCGAATTCATTGTGATGGATTCGCAGTTAGGTTCACTGAACCAAAATGACGCGACTGGGGCAGAGGATAGTTCGGAAAAGCTTGGTTCTAAATCTGATCCTGTGTCAACAGATACGAACAAAGTACCGGCTCTGCATGCACAAGCTGAAAAGAAGATGTCTGCTTCACCCAAATTAAAACTCGCTTCGCAAAAACCTTTTCCAGAATTTGACTCAAGATCTACGTCTAAGCTTGAAAAGGATTTAAAGAAATATTCTGGTTCCGAGACCAACACAAATAGTAAGAGCGTCACTATCGACATTGATAGCTCACAATCTGGCTCAAGTTTGTCACCGCTGCCATATTCAAATCTAACTGAAAAATCTCTGACAGGCGATCCCACACTTAATCCCTTACATAAGCTTGACAAGTGTGCAAGCGAATTGCGCTCAACAAAAGTCAATTCACCTGAACTCAAACCCTTGCAAAGCCCTGATAACGATAAACTCAATCTTCTACTGATTCCTCAGGTGCCAAATGTAACGAGAAGAGCCTCTTTGCTTGTGACAGATAGAGTCGCTTCAGAAATCATGGCATCGATAGCAGATAATAAGTCACAACAATCAGAAGCGAATTTCAAAACACTACTTGTGGCTTCTGAATCTGCGTCCGAAGAGAAACGACAACTCAAGAACGAGACTAAAAAGACGAAAAAGAAGGAAAAGGCAAGAAAGAATCTGGAAGCCTTACAGGCCAAAGAACAAGAGGAGGCAAAAAAGCAAGCTAAACGCGAGGAAAAAGTAGCAAAACGTGAAAAGAAGCGTCTTTTATCAGACATCAATAAGAAGGAGTTGACCGAACGAGTGGCATCGGTAAAGTTGTCAAAAGAAAGCAGCCATTTGAACTCCAACACAAAGTCGCCCGCCAAAAATGAGTTGGGTATGGACAAAAATAATGCTGTTTCCGAAAATATTAGCCCATTGGCGGTCAAAGATCAAAATACCAATGCTAAAGAAGGCGTTGCAAACAAATTTAATGTTTCCTCCGCTGAGGTTAAACCGATCCTGCCCGAGGTCAAGTTGGGAACAGGTTCGATGAGTAATGTCAAAAAGATCAGTCAAATTCCGGAAATTGTATCTGTTTCATCTGAAATCTCATTCAACACAGCATCTGATGATGTGGACTCTTCTTCGCTGAAGCCTGCCGCGGAGATGAAAAAGAGCGCCAGAAGATTACTTCCAAAAAGACTCACTTCAAGCACAAAGGTTAATAAATCAATAGATCCCTCTGAGCTTTTGAAATCCAGAATCAAAGAAAATCTGGTCGAAATTCCCCAGGCAGCTAAGAGAAGCGAGGATATACAAAAGGTGAAGAACCTTAGTGGTTCGCTTCAAAAGCCCTCAAAGCCGTCTCTTCTCTCATTAAACTCACTAGCCGCTAGAGGAGTTCCAGATGTTCAGGACTCTATCAGTCCAGTACGGAAATCGTCGTTACATATCAGCAAGCCATCAATTCGGCCGATTGGCTCAGATTCTTCCTCCGACGAATCAGCTTCTGAATCTGACTCTGAATCCGGCTCTGAATCCGGCTCTGATTCAAGCTCCAGGTCGGGCAGCGATTCGGATGATGATAACGCGACTTCGAAGTTTGTCAACCTCAATAAGCTTAGACGGAAGCCTTCAAAGACAAAGAAGAGAAAATCGAATGGCGGATTCTCTAGTCTTATGAAAGACGCAAACAAGAAAAAATAAGCAAGCAAAAAAGTATTAATCTAAAATTCTATAAAAGTAATTTCTCTTATTTCAAGAATTCTTTGGTTTGTATTGATGAAAAAAATGAACTAATGACTAGAATGAAACTTATTGATTTTCGAATCTCAATCTGGATGATCAATACTGATATTGGAATGGTATGGTTTAGACCAGTCTGCCAATTACATCCACACTCCAAGCCTTATAATCGTATCTTATGTGCTTTCTGGACTTTTTCCCCTGTACAATTCTGTATTCGTCTGAGATCAGATAGAGAATTCTTTCGAACAAATCATTGAGCCAATTCTTGGCAGCAGCAGGATTTTCTAGGTATAACGCACCGACGTACTGTTCGAAGTAGTCGGCAGCAAATTCCTCTTCATAGACGATGTCATCGGTACGCTCGGAGAAGTTGCCTGAGTGCAAGTTTGGGATATAGGACGTATAAAGTAATTCATTTACAACAGGGTCCTCGAGGGCGTTGTGCAAGTTGTAGACTAGAGCCAAACGAGACAACAACGTATTAGTACCCAATATTCTGCGGAGCGAATGGTAAGTTTTTTTACCAAAGGTCTCATCATCAGAGTAGGGCTTCAGTAGACGAAACTTGTACAAAAACGCAGAAGCCTCTGTGGCAATGAGGTAGTCCCCCAAGCCATCCAAGAACAGTAAGTCGTGGCGAATTACTCTCAGAGTAGCAGCATTGACCGGAATGCCTCTGCTTACCAAATTTGCGTGAACCTGATGCTCCGGTAGTGACAAAGCGAGGTAGAGCTCCTTATGGAGTAAAGCACGTGCTAACAAGTGCTTTGACTTCACTTGTGGTAAAGGAGGAACGGTGATGCCAGCGCCGTCACCGAGCGATACCCAACGCAAGTTCAACAGCGGGTCGTACAAGTTTCTGTAGTTGATCTTGACCGATTTGTAGTAGTCGGAGGCTACTTTCAAGACTCTTCTCTCCTGTGTAGTGGGCTCCGCTAGGCTCAACTTGGCACCGCCACACTTTAAGTAGGAGTCCACGAGTTCATTTGTGAGTACTTGAACACGGTTCCCCTGACCGTGCTCGATGAAGGAAATGAGACCGACGGCAATATAGAACAGTTTCAGGTCGGATGTTGATGAGAAGAAGTTGTATTGCTCCAAGTCACTCTGCACGTGGTGCACCAAGTGATCCTTATCGAGCCATTCCTTCTTAGCGAACGTGGTCAATTGTTCGACCGTTTGTTTCAAGAAGCCTCCGCCATAGGTGATTGAGAGGGATCCGAGCTTTTGGTATGCGTATAACTTTATGTTGTCGAGGCCGAGCAGGCTCAAGTGGGTTCTGAACCAGGCGCTCTGGATGACTTCTGGAGACACGTTTAGCGATATTGTTGACATTGATGTAAGAGAATTGCTATGCCTGACGTGTCGGAGTTTTTTCGATAGCTTTGAATATAAGAGACGATTTCTGGGTTCAATCGTTCGGAGCATGATGAATAAAGGTATAAGTATTTGTGGTGTACAGTTTGTTATCAGTCATAAACACAGATAGGCGTGCACATAGACGCCACTTAATACAAGGGTCCACGCATACTAGGACCAAACAATGAATGTGGGGTATGACAAATGTTGACTCATTTGATATAGATCAGCCAAACAACAAATGGAAGAGTGTTAATGAATTGACTTGCTTTTGCTAATATTTCGCCACATTTGTGTGACTCATTTGGCAGCCGGATGATTGAAGTGTCACAGTACCGATAAGGCCGATATGCGTAAACGTAAATTCGCCGATAATGTTTCAACATGAATTTCTTTGGGTGTCCTATTTTATGCAAATTTCTTTTTGAATTCTAGCTTTTGTGGACGGAAGAAAGCATTGATCAAGTATATATGGAGTCAATGGCCGACAGTCCGCTAGAGATCATTAACTCATTTATGAAATTGTTTAATTTCTTACTTTGCTTTTTTTCTTCGATTAAATTTTCAGTTTTGCGCCCTGGATGAGTTCAAAAATCCTTTCTCCAACACCATATGACATCTCATACCCAGAACCTCCAGCGCCATACCCATGCACCACAAAGACGCCTTCGATTACTTCGCCAGATACATTCAAACCGCCTGTTCTAGCCGGGCGGAACCCAACATTCACACGAACGACGTCGAAATACTTCTTACCGCTAGCATCTGTCTTCATGAGTTGAGGAAACAACATCGAAGCCCTACGCTTGAGCTCCTCTGAATCGCTCTCTCTGATCCCTTCAAAAGTGTCATGTGGCTGTTTTGTTCCACCCACTATGCATCCGCCGTCACATGGCCGATGTATAAAGAAGGTCCATTTCCCATCCCTCAGTTGATGAGTGATTGTGTAATTTTCTAAACCACTATTTGGAGGTGGCCTCACCAAAAGCGTCTGGCCCCTTATTGGGAAACATTTTTCGTCGTAACCGCCATTCCATTGAAGCCCCATGCCTGTGCAATTTACAATAGTGGCCCCTTTCCGTCCATAAACTACGGCCTCTTTCAATGAGGTCAAAGTTTTAGTAAGGAACTCAATGCCATATTCCATTTTCAATTTACGGCTTAAGAATTGAATGTATAGCGGAGCATTTAATACAAACGTCTCATATTCAGTTCCCATCACCACACCCTTTGGTAGCTTTGACAGCTCCAATACCCGAAAATCAACAATTCCTTCCTTGTATCCTTTTCCCAAGCCTTTATAATGTTCATCGGGATTTTCGAAGTACTCCCTGCCCTTCATGAACCTCACCAGAGACTCTGGGTTCGAGTGGACAAGGGCTCTAAACCGCCGTTGTGTCACTCTAGTATACTCTGCTTCTCGAGCCTCGTGTTCGTTTTTGCTAGGAAATGGCCGAAAATGGGCCCCGGCCCATGCTGAGGTGTATTTCGGAGAATAGTCGAACAGTTCCGGTCCATACTCAGCGATGATTGTGATCTTCGGGGGTTTGATCAGGTTTTCAACTATGGCCAATGCAGCAGACAAGCCAATGACACCTGCACCCACGATGACAATATCGCTCATTTCAGTAACTTATGAAGATATGTTATTATCGATGATATTTGGTAAGTTGTACCAGTGTCTGTATAATTGATGCAGGAATGACTCTATACGTTATGTGTAAAACTGCATATATCCTAGTGGAATAAGACAAAAATAAACGACCTCGGTGAGGGTCGAACTCACGATCTTAAGATTAACAGTCTTACGCCTTAGCCAACTTGGCCACGAAGTCGTTCTTGTGGAGTTGGCAGGTTAATGCTGCTATATTTGAAGTTTGTTTCAAGGCTTCGCAAATATGGTTTCTTGTTGATTTCCTGACACTCTTTTCTATTAGAAATTTTGTTATAAGCTCGATTGATGGTCTCTATTTGCATAATTTTTAGTCTAAATAAGCGAATCTATCACTTGTACAAGTTTAACAAGTCGACGCCCAACAAATCAACGATCGTCTTACCTGCTGCGACAACATCCTCGTCAAAGTATCTTCTTCCAGTAAGTTGGAATGCAATAGGAGCGCCGACAAACTTGTTGGGGTCGTAGCTTGCATGTTCAAGCTCCTCCAATGGCGATCTAAACTCATAAGATGCATGGTCGTCACCCCATTTGTCGATGCTTGGGTCTTGGAACAAACCGGTTTGAACAGTCAAAGTGGGGAAATCGATGAGGTTGAACAATGCGGTATATGACCAGTTGTACACCTCCTCTGGTCTTGGGGCAACGTTGTTATAAACAGGGCTAATGATGAAGTCGACCTTGTTGTCGTTCATCCAGTCAGTGTATTCTTGCTTCAACTGGTCTCTAATGATATTGAGTTGTCTGTTCTCAGCAACGGTGTACATTTTAGAGCCATGGCCGTAACTCAAAGCCCACTTGGTAAGTTTCTTCAAAGGCTCTCCTGAACCAGCCAAGAGTACTCTTTGCATGTGGTTACCGTCACAGCAGTACATCTTGCTAACGGTGTCAATGGCCAACTCAGACTTGATTGGCTTGAATTCAACGACTTTAGCGCCCGCTTCCTCCAATGCCTTGGCCACGTGCTTCAAACCTCTAATGACAGGAGGAGTGGGCTTCACGATACCGTCATCGTACATGATGGCAACGGTCAAGGTCTCTGCCTTTGGTTTTTCGACTTTCTTCCATGGCAATGGATACGTGGTGCAATCAGTGATCCATGGTTTACCTTGGTTGATGTAAACATCCATAAGGAAATCAATGTCATCAATCGATCTTGTCATTGGTCCTTGAACAGCAGGAACTGACTCTTGTCCTGCACCAGAAGAAATTCCACCATTCTTGGAAAATCTGTTTGTGGTTGGTCTCAATCCGAAACAGCCGCCGAAAGCAGCAGGGGCACGAATACTACCTCCGATATCGGAACCGATACCTACAGCAGAACCACCAAAGGCAACAATTGCACCTTCACCGGAGGACGATCCTCCTGATGTCAAAGCCAAGTTGTATGGGGATCTCGAATGGCCAATAAAATTGTTATTACCACACAAATGCATGAGTGTTTGTGGCTGGTTGGTTCTGACATAGAATACAGCACCCAAGTTCTCCAAGATCTGGGTGGTAATGGAGTGTTTAGGAGATATGTTGGTGATCTTCGAAACGTATCCACCATGAGTGATTTTGTTCTTGTAGTTCATCTGCTCTTTCAATGAGATGGGAACTCCGTGCAAAGGTCCAACTGTCTTGCCATTTTTGGCTAAGTACTCGTCTAAGTACTTGGCTCTCTCCAATCCCTCCTCGGGGAAGAGTTCCAAGGCACAATTGGTGAATTGGTGGGCAATTGTGCCTCTTTTCGCAAATGCCTTAAACACATCAACAGCAGACCATTCGCTCTTGGCAATTTTCTCAGTAAGCTTGGCCAAGGTGGAGTCAGTAATTTCAAACTCCTTCTCGGTCAAGAGTTTATTGTCTCTAAGGTACTTAATCGAGTTTAATTGTTGATCTTCCAACTCTGCAATTGGAGCCGGTAACTCCGTGGCGAATTCGGGCAAAATACCAGCAGCCAAGTCAGCCCTGTACTTCTCTAACTTGGGCAAGAATTCCTTAGTGAACTTGGCCTCATCTTCGTAGTCGTCAAAGGTGTCAGTAACCAAGAAATCGAGATATGACACCATGATAGATAAGGGCTCTTGAGAATCGGAGCCTGGGAATGAAAAGGGTATGGGACTATGAACGTTTCAATTGATGAAATGAAGATAACTATTTAGTTTGAATCTTCAAAAGAAAAAAAAATAAATTTGGTGATTATAGGTAAACTCGCGGCGACCCTGTATTTATATGTTACATTAAAGAACGCTGGTCGATTGGCACCCCCCATACTTCTGTAAACGGAAAGTTGATGCGACAGTTCCAAATAGTGCGCTAAGTGTCGTTTCGAGACATAGTGGAGAAGTGAGGGAAGACACTTATAAAATGCGCAAAGCAGTCTCAGGATCTTAGTGGAAATTTTTTTATTATGATTTGGATTTGAAGAACATCTCGGCCATTTTTTTTTTTATTTCTGAACAACAAAGGGATGTCAATTTAAGAATTCCATTATGCACGATACGTGCTCATTGTGTAAAACTGGCTTACACTCGTGAAATTAATTCTTTTCAAGACAGCTTGGAATTGTTGACCGTTTTTGAGGTACCCTGAACTCCTGGGTTTCCGCAAACGGGTACCGTACCAATGGACCTACTGATAATGCCCAGCATCATCTTGAGAAACAAAGATGCTTTCAACGTTACATCATTGAATCCATTCAATTTTTCCTGTTCCGATACTATGGCTATATCAAGAACTGATTGTTAAGGAGGAAAAACTGGTTCTTGCAAGGCTACCATTTCTGAAACATGTCAAACGTAATTCCTGTACAAAGACTATTCCCCAAACGGTTTTGTTCCGAATCCGGCTCATTTAATGAAATTGGCAGGGTCTAGAAGAAAATAATTATCTCAGACAGTGAAAGCACGTGTTCGAACTTAGCTTATGCATTATTTTGCTTCGAATTGCTAAGCGGTTTTTCATTTACAATTTGGATCTTAGACGTAGCCGAAATATTTCAACTGAGCAATGGAGAAACGTTTTTGAGCTTTTGAATTAATCTGAGGAAGAAATAAGGGTAAGACAGATAAACAGAGCGCCGAGATCCGCATACCTAACAACCCGTTCATCGAAAGAGAGTAAACTTTGAATAAGTTCTCGTAGTCCTAGTGTTAGATACTTGCTTCAATTCATGACGAGACATTGGTAATTAATTTTAAAATTTTTCTTGTCCGATTTTAGGAGTTTTCAATTAAATTTTCCTTTGTCAAAATATTGTTTGATTATCGTTCAATATTATTGCACTGATACACTAGATAGATGTTCTTCACGCCCTTGATGCCCTTGATATATACACACTCAAAAGAAGAACCCTAACCCCTTCGAAGCGTCTGTTTAGAATGAAAAGAGGAGCTTATTATAGACTGGCTGGTCCAGAAAAAAAAGTTCATTCCTCTGTACCTAAGCCTGATTGGCTGGACCTTCCAACCCATCTCCCTAACTCACTTGTATCCGCCGATTCAAACACTTCTCTTCCGTCTTTGCAGCTGGTGATACCAAAGGAGTCCAATGCATCAATTGATACTTCTCAGTATGAGCCCTTGTCGCACGAAAAATTAGATTCAAAATTGCTAATTCACAATGATCTATCAACCACATCGCAGTCAGAAAAGAGTCAACCAAGTGAACCAATATACATAGAAGGAACTACCATTCTGCTACAAACCGATGAAGACATTGCCAAATGGATTGAAGAGCGTCGGAAAAACTGGCCGACCCGTAAGAATATAGAAGCCAAAGCACAGAGACAAGGAAGTCAAGCTCAGACGCAGCCACAGGCTGAGACCAAATTGGTTAAGCAGGTGTGTCGCTTCTTCGCTAAAACAGGAAAGTGCAAGTTTGGGAATAAATGTAAGAACTCACACGAGAGTGCAGACCCCTCCACAAAGACAATCAATGGCATTTCCGTTAAAGTTCCCCAACGATACAAGACTGGAGTCTCTGGTGGTTCTTTATTTAAAAATCTTGTTCAGAGAGACTTGTTTGAACACGAAAATGACTTTGTCCTTGACTTCATCAAGCACCTACTGTCAAATTCACTAATTGATCTCAACGTTATGCCTTAAAAACTAAAGCCGCAGTCCCAAGGTTTGCATTTGATATTACTCTCATTTTAAAAAACTATTCAGATATAGAAATAAAAAGACCATATATTTCTCCATAAATCATAATGTTTTAGCTCTAAATGTCGAAGATTTGATCCTCTCTCATCTTCTTTGTGCAATCTAACATGATAGAGCATTGCTTACCAATTGCTCCCAACTTACTGATGACCAAGTCATTTCCCTTACCGAAGCCATAGATTGAGTAAGGCAAACCAACCTCTTTGCAAAAGTCAATGACGAAAGACTGAGCCCTTCTCAAATTGTGGCGCGGTAATCTAGGAAATAAATGATGGATGGCCTGGAATTGAAGACCTCCATGCAAGAAGTCAAGCCATTCAGGACAGTCAACATCCATACTTGTTCTAAGTTGTCTGGATGGGAAACTTTCACTGACACCTAAATCAGAGGTGGACATGGCAAAATGCGAAAGTGTTATCTGAACATGGACTAGCATGGTGCTCATATGGCTGATCATAATATATTTGAACTTGTTCCAGCCTCCGTCGATGCCGCCGACTACCAAGTAGAAAAACCAATAGAAGTAAAATGACAATCCTGCGAGTTCGAAGTATCTGAACCATGCAGCGGGTCCATGACGAGGGCCCTGTCCGAGTAGTAAGTGTGTCCAGGACAATCTATATAAGTTGAAACGACCAAACAATAAAATGGGATAATAGAGATAGTTCTGGTAAGGAATGGCCATTTTGGCGAAAGCATCAAACCAAAGAATCTTGTCGTAGTATGTTGAGTATACGTTATTAAAAAGGCGAGTCGTCACTGCGAAAAATGGCAAATGTTGAATATCTGGGTCGTGGACTGGGTCATTAGTCACCAAATGATGGACATTGTGATTCCGTTTCCACCATCCTATACTTAAACCGCCAAACCAGTCAGCTATGATGATTCCAAAGATGTTGTCAATCTGGTAATTGTGAGATAGCGAGACATGTCCAGTATCGTGCGCTATGAAGGTCATTTGGTGCCATGCCATGGCTATGAACACGCCGCTTAGGACGTACTGTTTAATGCGAAGAAATGAGAAGGAATACAAGAATAGCGAGATGATCTTCACTAATTCTCTGGCATAATTGCTGTAGTCGCACTTGTAAAGGCCAGCACGGATAATCTTGGCGTGAAGTTCGTGGTACTTTTCCCTAATGTGACTTTGAGTTTCGTAATCAAGCAGAGGGAACGCAAGCAAGTCTTGATGTGCAAGAACATTCTCGTACAGTTCCATGGCCTGTTTTGGGTCTACTACAACGCCCTTGTCGGCGATTGGAAAATACTTGTCCTTGTCCATTTTATCGACATACTTGACTCCTTGGGGCACAATAGGGGCGACGGAACCGGGAGTAGCACCAACTGAGGAGTTCACGGTAGCTTTTTCTATTCTTTTTGATGAGTCAGTTCCATTTGCATTGCGCTTTGTATATATTCCGCCCTGGATTGGGGGTAAGAGGTTCTCCCACTTGTAGTTGATTTTTCCCACTCTCCATTTCTCGAAGATGGCTATGACTTCTTCGGAGTGGTACACCTCCATCTCATCAGTAGCATCTCTACCAATCATATGGTATACGGCCTTATCGCCGCCCGGATGATATTTGAGCCATGGCGTGAGGTTGAGTACATTGTCCCTATATATCACAATCGCCTTACCCGAGGCGATGAGCTCCTCAACATCTTCTGGAGAAAGAACTTTAGACGATTTTGAACGTGATTCCGATACAGTTGTTGTTTCCGTCGCCATAATTTGTTGCAGATTTGGCGAAAAAAAAATGTGGTATTACTTTTATGTACATCTACACTGGTTGAGCCCACCTATTTGCACTACCCCGTATAGGCGCGCACATGGCCAAATATTCGATTACGCGAACAGCCCTTTAGGCTAACAACTACCTTTCCTTTTATCTTTGGCCCTCTACAAATGAAAGCGCCTCTTCTTGGTCGATTTCCAGAACCGTGCTCACCTTGTTGTCAAAAGAGACACCATAAAATGTGTTGGCAACTTGTAACATCTCGGGTCGGAACGTAGTGCAGATGAACTGAGCGTTTGCAGCCAACGTTTTTAAAACGGCTGCCACAGCCGTGCGGTACAGGGTATCCAAATTAGCGTCGATTTCGTCAAATAGATAGAAAGGCGCTGGGTCACATTTTTGAATCGCAAGAATAAGTGCAATGGCACAAAGTGATTTTTGTCCTCCAGAAAGTTGCTCGATGTGCTGCTGCTCGTCTTTCTTGGAATTAAAAGACACCATAATCGACACCCCAACGTAATTATCGATACTACTATCTACATCGGGAGCATCATCTTTGGTAATAATTTTCAATTGACCGCGGCCAGCGGGAACTAAAGTTTCGAAAATCTCGCTGAAACTTTGTGACACTGCCTTGAAGCTCTTCTGGATAGCAGCGTCTTTTTGCTGTTTAAGAGACTCTACAAGACTTTCAATGGACTCTTTGGACTCTTCCAATTCGGATTTACGGGCAACGAGACCTTCTCTTTCCTGTGCAAAAGTACTAAATTGTTCCATGGCTTTCTTGTTGATGTGTGCGTACTGCTTCAACTCGGTGTTTACTTCCGTTAAACTGGCAAGAAGCTGGTCCATCGATAACACCTCAAAAGTCGATTGTTGGAACGCTTCTTCAGGCAAGACACCAAGATCACGTATTTTTTCTTGAAGTTCTTCGCGTCTGGAGCTCATAATTGCTTTTTGAGAGAGCATTTTCTCGGCATGCTTTCCTACGTTTTCTAACTTTTTGAGGCTCGACGCTTGCTGTTTGTTGGCCTTAAGTAGGTCGGAATTAAGTTTCTTTAGCAATTCTGTGAACTTAGACTCCTTGGCTTCGTTGCTTTTCAAGACATTCTCGCATGCACTTGCTTGTTGCAAAAGAGCGTCAATTTCTTCATTTAAAACTTGCAATTCGAAAGCCAGCCCACTTACCAGTCTAGGTACATCATCGTCGTCGATCTGTTTTAACTGCAGGCGAAACCTGGTGTTCTCATCTTCAAGTGCAGCGATCTCGGTTTCTAAGTTCGTGACGTCGTTCACAGCATCATTATACTGGGATTCTACAGAAGCAATATCTTGACTCAATTGCTTAAGCCTTTGGTGTTCATCGTCAGTCAATGCTTGTGTGAAGTCAGTCACAAGCTGCCGCTCATACAGTTGGATTTTTGCTTTAAGGTTCTGGATGACAGCCTTCGCGTTGTCTCTGTACTTTGTACGGGATCTAATGCTCTTGTCCAAAGAGGACTTTTGATTAGCAACACGAGAAAGAGCTAGCTTGTTTGGCTCTCGGGAATTGCGATGAGCCTCTAAGTTGCGAATGGCAATTTCCATGGCCACGGTGGCTTCTTCGATCTGCATGCTTAGGCTTTTTACGACTTCGGCGCACTCGACTTGTTTCTTCTGCAACTCCGCTAATTCCGATCTCTTCTTAGCTTGCAATTTCAATACATCGAGTCTAGAATGCTTAAATTGTCTGTATCCTCCACTGATTAAACCTCTGGTGTTCGCTCTGTCACCATCTAGTGTGATGGCATTGAGGCCATGTTGGCGCGAAAGCTCGTAACCCCTTTGAAGGCTGCTGCAGACAATAGTTTTCCCAAAGACATGATTTATTGCACCTGCGACGAATTCTGGGTACTTCATCTTCTTTATAAGTGGAATAAATTCATGTTCCTCTTGTTCAGGAAACTCAATGGGTGTGCTTTCAATTCGATTTAAAGGCATCAAAGTTATTCTGCCGTTATTAATTCTGGTCAACTCTTTCATCAAAATCAGAGCTGTTTCGTCAGTATCGACTACTACATGAAAAAGTGAGTTGCCTGCAACGACTTCTACAGCTGTCTTGTACTTGTCGGAAACAGAAAATAGGTCAACTAGTGGGCCATGCACCGAATCCTGAAGATTCAATCTTTCTGCGATTTGACTGACAGCTTCTAACGCTTTAGCTAAAAGACGGTCCATAGTTTGCACTACTCTATGATTTACGTTGTTGAGATCATGCTCTGTCAGGTCGCGCAACGATTTCAATCTAATTTCGTTTCTCCACTCTGCCTTACGCTTGTCTAATAATTTAGAATGATTCAGCTTTGCAACTCTTACGCCTTCCTCTAATTGACTCAAGGTTTTTTCATAATCAGGCATATTAAGCAGCCCTGTAAGGTTGTCAATTTCTTTTTGTAATTTTTCAGCCTCTTTTTGATCATGTTTAAGTGACTTGGTGCTTTCTTCGAGCTCCAAAAGTCTTGAGGCGACATCAGAATTTAAATTAGAAATTTCGCTTTTTAACCACGCATCTCGTTGTTCCTTTGTTGTAAACTCTGAGAAAAGAGATTGCTTCGAATACAAAGATCGCTGATTGCTAAGTAGCTCAATAAGTTGTTCCTTCAAGGCTTCTTCTTTCTCCTTCATATTTGAGAGCTGAATAGAACACTCCGTTACCTTGAGATCGTTGTTGTGAATTGCAGCATTGGCAAATTGTACTCTCTTTGAATGGTCTTCCGCTGAACCTTTTGCTAATGAGACGGTTTTGTTTAATTCTTGCTGTATGACTTCTTTGTTGGCTAAAGTCTCAGATACTTTATTAAACTCGGAAACGCTTTGTTCTTTTTCGAGCTTAGCTAAATTTAATGATGCTTGCGTCTCATTTATCTTTGTCTGTAGGTTTTGACATAGTGTTTCACGCTTCTCTAGGTCCAGGAGGTCTCGTTTGGAAGATATTACTAACTCATCATATTCGACATCTTTCTCTTCAATTTGGGCCAACAAAGTGCTCAACTCACGGTCAAAAATATTGAATTCGTAAACTTTCCGTTGTCGGTCCAATTTCTGGAACTGGGTCAAGTCATTCAGTTCCATCTGCAAATCTGCCAACTTCTCTGCCAACTTCAGCATTGACTCGTCAATCCGTTCCATTTTGAACTTAGAATTTGTCATTTCCTTATTTGATTCGCGAAGCTTAGCCTCGAACATCTTGGCTCCACTCACCTCTTTGAGAAGCTGAAGTCGCTCAGAGTCCTTTGAATTTGTCAACGCGGTTATTTTTCCTTGAGGAACAATATAATATGGGTTCAGTCTTGAAAATCCAGCGCTTTCTAATAAGTTCATCACGTCTGAACGCGTCACTGATCTTCCATCCAAAGCGTAGTCATCTTTCTTAAGCCCTATTGTACGTCTGATGACAACCTCGTTTTTTGGAATTGGAAAACGGCGATCTGTATTGTCGAAAACAACTTCAACGTAGGCTGACAATACGGTATCGGAGCCCTCGTGAATGAGGCCCTGACGCTCTTCTCGTGTCATATGTGTATACGCATCTGACAAAACGAACCGAATGGCTGAAAAGAAGTTTGATTTACCCAGCCCATTTCGACCAACTACTACATTAAGGTTCGGTGAAAGATCTTCGATGATTGTTGTATTTCGATAGGTCTTAAAGCCTTGGATCGTTATTGTCTTGATGAACATGTTTGTATCACAATATCTAAAATGCGACTGACCAGCTATCTTTTTATGAGAAGGACAACAATTCTTGAAACCAAAACAAATAAAATTGACAATTAATACAACTCTCGAACGAATTCGCGGTCTCCGTGATCATGGAATTTTGAATAAAAACTCTTTTTTTTTCCGAAGAAGGTGGCTGCAAATGTGAAACATATTTTTACACGCGTCAAAGCTCATAGCTACAACCTAAATAGATATATATTCATAATTGAAGTTTGAATTGAAGTTAAAATACGCGCTAAAAGCCTGAGTTCAAATTGAATCTCGAGCCACTGGAGTAACTCTTCGGCGGTTCCGATTTCGTAGTAGTAAGTAGGAAAATGGAAGTTTTGACAGAAACAAGAAAGGGAAATTAGCTAACAGAAACAGACACCAGCACATCAGTCGACATACGACTAGAATCACTGACTTCGTTGTCAGAGTCGCTATCAAGCAGAATGTAATTCGAGCTCAACCTATCGCTGCGACGAGAGGGGAGTCTTGGAGCATTTTGAATGAATTGTTTAGACTTTGCATTGTTGTAATTCAGTTGTACGTATGGCGATGTTTGAAATACCTTTCTTTGTCTCAAAAACTTTTGGGTGTCAGGAAGGTCGTTTTCTTTCACGATCAAAAGATCATCCGAGTCAGCTACATTTTGGCCATTCACGGAATCATTTTCTTGCTTTGATTCGGAATGATCTACGTCCTCGAATTCTTGCTCGTTTCCAATCTCCATTCTATCGTTCCTGGTCTTTTCATTATCTAATTGAACTGCCACCTCTGAATTCTCCTCAATATCCTTTACCTGGGGGCTCTCGATATTGAGCTTACTCACATCCAATTTCTGGACACTTTGTTCCGTTCTGAGGCGCTTTCTTGAACTACTTGCTGATTCATTTACATCCGTTGCGTTTGGCTCATCATCTGAGATATTGGAGACGTCAGCCACAGCGTCTCTCAGTTCACTTGTAGTTCCGCTACTGAGAGAAATACGCTTTCTTCTTCTCTGGGCTTCCTTACCACGTATTTGTTTGAGGCGCCTTCCTTCACGTTGAAGCTTTGCTGCCCTTTTGCGACCAGCGCTTTCAGGCAATTGAGATACCAGAGCTTGATAAGAGACTTTAGTCAGGCTCACGTAATGGCTGAAGTTATCCGAATCGTTGCCTCCGCTACCATCGTGGATAGGTGACTTAAGCTTTTTATTTGCAGGAACATGTTCCACATCTTCAGAACCATCTGAGGAGATTTCTATTGAGATCGCATCTACTTCTTTGGCAGTCTTGTCTCTTTCGGTTGCCATTCTTCGGCGATACATGTTGTGGTTTCGTAAGAATAACCCAATATGGAAAGATGATGGGTTTGTAGTTCAAAGATAATTGTTAGAAAAGTATTATTCTCTTGCAATTGCAATGACTAAAGGAAGGTTGTGTGGCGTACTATCGCGATTTCTGTTTGGATGGTAAGGCTAACTTCTATGATAACGTATTGCGGAACTGACAAGCGGCGTGCACACTGCCAGGTAGGCTAATTTTATCACCACCAACAGCGATATACGCCAAGTTTATCCCCCACACTTATTCTTCACTTTTTAAAGTTGTAAAGAATCCAAGTGGGACCGCTTTAAATGATTAGTTTCAACTACAACAATGAGATCGTCTCCTCTCCGACAGTGATTGTGTCTGGAAGAACCAGTGTTCAACGAGGCGTCATTCAATTCGTCAATAACGCCAACAAGGTATTTCCGCCGTTGGTGTTCGAAATCAATAACGGTCAATTCAAGGCATTGCTTCATGTTAGCCCAGGTGAACCCAACAACTATGACGTGAGCGCTTATGATAGGGGCTACATTGACTGGCAAGGTTATGCGGCCGACTTGGGAGGAGTCAGAGAAAAGGGCTCACTTACACTTCATTACAATGAATTACCCGAGAACAAGCCAATCCACTTCTGTGTAGTCCTTGGCCGTGACTCGGATGGTCGCTATGACATGCCCTCTTACAAGACAAAGCGTGGAGAGGTTGCCAATTTGGACACTGCTATTCAAAGGTTAAAGGTGGCCGCGCGGATGATGCAGGCTTTCACGCAAGATGAGTTCCATCGCCTTGGTTTGAGCAACAGATCGTTTCCTTTCATTGAGGAGACAGTTCGTGCTCAACGAGTGTTTGGGTACAATTTTGATTCTCAAGTTCCTCACCAAGAGGTGAAGATCCATGTTCTTCGATCGCCAAAAACTGTGGCGGAACTCAGAAATCCTGACTATGCTCAACAATATCCTGACGCCAAAGACAATGGTTTTTTGTTTTCCCATGCAATTGATTTGATCAACAATAGCGACTTAATTAAGCCATACCGCGAACGTGATACAGCTATTCAGTGTGCAGTGATGTATTTGGATTCAACTTGGAACGGACAGTTTATCACTACTCATGCGGCATTAGGAGGAGGTACCAACGAAGTTAAGATGGCGGTCTTTGGATCACATGGTCTTCACTCTTATCCATTAAACTTCCTTCAAGTTGGACCTAGTTTAGTCGATGAGACCAAGCTCTCAAAGAAAGAGGTTGCCAACGATTCCAACCAGTGTTCTACTTCTTGGGAATGTCTCAACATTTGTCTCGGTGCATTTATGCACGAAATTGGCCACCTGTTGGGATCTCCACACCAAACAGATGGAGTCATGCTCCGAGACTACATCTGGTGGAACAGACAGTTTATGACGAGAGAAGCTTACTGCGACAGAGACAATTCGCAAGGCAAGGTGATAGCGTCAAACGGTGAGTTCGATCATAACTGTCATTGGAACATAAGAGATGTCATTAGATACTTTTACCATGACTCCTTCACGATTCCGATTGATGCAAATGACTCTAGTTTCGGAAAGGTCTTTGAAACCTCCATGAAAAGCCATAATAATGGGTCAAATCCATCCATGTACATTCTTGAGCCCGGGACTGTGTCAATTAAGTCTGACTGTGGTATTTATATGGTTGAGCTTGTGGGCGATGACTTAGCCAGATACCATGTCGCTTATTATCCACAAAGTTACGGAGGAACTGGGCTTCAAAACGAACTCTACTTCAGTTTTGATGAACTTAACGGCCATTTTCATAGGAGCTGGGACCAGGCCAGTGATACATTTAGTGTCCGTGTTTTGAGTCTTGCTGGAGATTTGTATGTGGAAGACTTCAAGAAGAGCTGTTTTCCTTCTGAAGAATCTGTCATTAAAAGCGATTTCGGTTTGGGAAGAGGTATGATAAGCGGATACAAGGGCCAGTTACTAGGCTCACCCGCAGGCGATATGACATTTATTGGTGTGGATATGTCTAGAGTTTATAAAGTGACGATTCATCACGGTGGAGCACTAGACGGCCTCACATTCCATATGCGAGGGAATTCAGGAACCTCAGAAGACGTCACAATTGGAAGGAGGTCAGGCGGTGCTACTGAGTTTGAGTTGCAACCAGGTGAGTCAATTGCCAGGATTAATTTCCGTAATGGAGCTTGGATTGACGCCGCCCAAGTGGAAACTGATAGAGGCAGAAAGACTGACATGTGCGGAAATGCACAAGGCGGAGGTTTTTCTTCTCTTGAACCTCCCTCCAGTCAACATAAGATCGTTGGCTTTTATGGCTACTGTGGACAATGGCTCGACGGAATCGGAATTATATATACCTCCTAGCCCCATATCTCAAGCAGTAGCTAGCTATTTGAACTCTTTCACTTCTTATTCCTCTGGACGCTCTAGAATTTTGTCACGGGCTTGGTTGTATTCAATAGGGTATTTGTCCATCACTCCCAACTTGCTTGTTCCGAAAAACAGGGATTTAGTTGTTCCTCGCTTTAGATTTTCGATGCGGTTGTTAATGCCTTTAAGGTCTGAATCAAGAAAGTCGATTCTTTTGCTCGTGATATGATAATGAAACAATTGTTGAAGTCTTCGTAGGCTCTCTTGTAGTTCTTGCAGTTTTTCTACAAGCAATCGATTAGTATCAATGAGCTGGCCGCTCAATTTAGATTGGGCAACCAATGATTTGTCTAATTGCAGGGAGTCCAAGCAATTGTCTAAGGCAGTTCTAAAATACAGCACATGTTCAGCAAAAGTCGTTCCGCTGCCGAAAGAAGTAAATTGAGAGGAAATAGTTCGCGTAAGTGCATCGTCGTCACTAGAAATAAAATCATCATTTGGGTCAGAGCTTGGTAGTTCGTCATCTAGAGAATTATCAACTATTATTGAGTTGTGATCATTTGTGCCGATTGGGAACAAGCTCAGTTCGTCTGATGGTGAGCCTGATGTCTCTGGTTGTAAATTGGAGTTACTTCGAGATCCTGAGGTTCCGTTAGATGGACGCATGTAAGTTTCAAGCCCTGGATGCAAACTATCGGGTTCATCAATATGATCGTCAATTGAAACCTCCGATGGAAGAGGGCTATCGCCATCACTATCGCTAGATGAAGGGCTCTCGTTTGCTATCTCCAAATACAATGACCGTCGTATAGGTTTATTTTGGTTATCTGATGGAGTGTCCAGACTAGAAACAGAGTTAGTGTTGGAATCATTTGAATCATGTAGGCTATCCGATATTGAAAGCCCGGAGTCCACCCTCTCATTTGGAATTGTGGAGCTCATTGATTTGATGCTCTGGAAACTATGGTTCTGTGTTCGAGTGTAATCAAGATAAGGCAAGATAACGAACAAAGACAGCTCAAATGTAAAAGGAGTTATCAATTTAGCAAAATTAGTAGTGGTTTCATACGCATATGGTTTTTTGAGACAGAGTTATTCGCTTTTTTTGTTTTAGGAGAACTTAATTGTTTTACTGTTAAATTCAAAAGAGGATAATATTTTGCAAACTGACATTCTAGCCGGTGTTTCAAACACACACAGCAAATCCATCTAATGAAAAAAAAAAAAAAAAAAAAAAAAAAAAAAAAAAAAAA